>BLSH010216864.1:1445737-1457371 GCA_018402905.1 Glandirana rugosa | reverse complement strand
CCCCCCCCCCCCCCCCCCCCAATGCTGCTTTCCAAATCTACTCCCTGTGCTCCATCATCTGGAGTGGTGTCTGTATAATACACAAGGTGTGTTACTGGGCAAATCATCATGTGAAAACATAAGGGAAAAAAAGAAAACAAATGCAGACACTACATCTAATGATTGGTAAGCTGCAATATATTACATTTCAGTTTTTTGGGTTTAATAACGCTTTGACTAGTATGTCAGTAATGTAATATAATAAGGCCGTGTGCAGGATTCATTTTCTGTCTTGTTTGGATGTTGTGACTGAGGGAGGTCCTTCTGTGCACCATCATCTACATTTGTGGCTGACAAGGCAGACGGTTGAGCAGGTATACATTTTATTCACTCAACTACTGTTAAGGTTGACTTCAGGAAAGGATAGACTCCAATCCATGGTTATAACCCTAACTTTAGCATTTCAGTTGCAAGAATTTCAAAATAAATATATATATATATATATATATATATATATATATATATATATATATATATATATGTTATATTATAAATTAACTCAAGCCCACCTCAATGTAGATGTAATACACTTGGAAACCATGTAAATTAATCTGCGCATTTAGCACCTGTCACATGACTTTTTTCTAAATCAATCATATTTATGATCTTTAACCCACAATTTAATACAAAAATAGGTTTTTCTTAAATTTCTGAAAAATATTGCCAGTAAAGCTGTAGAAAACATTGCCCTTGCAAACACTTGCTAGTGAAGCCCTTGTGTTCTTCATTAATGCTGTTGCAGCTTGGTCGTATTGTTGTTCCTTGCATTGTGTTGAAAGTTGTAAAGGCTTCACTAATTTTAGCTGCTAATCATTGTGTCATACATATTTAGATTTCTCAATTACATTCAGTTTGATTAAAATAGAACATCCAGTAATGGGAAAAGGACATCTTGTAGGACTTTCTGTTCCTTAAACTAGTTGAAATAATGGCTTTTGAATTTTGTCTGAAGTAAGAATATCAGTGTTGCCTCATTACATACAGTCTGATTTTACTACTTTATTTTTCCAGTACAGGTTTATATTTGACCGCAGTTTAACAATGGAGACTTTCCATTAATATTTATCTTAGAATTTATAGTCATGCAATTATGTCCCCTTTACTTTTTTCCATACTTGTGACGTTAAGTCACCCTGTCAGTACGGGGTCAATTTGTATGTGCAAGCATACCTGTAAAAAAAGGGATAATACTTACCTTTTGGATAGTCTGTTTATGAAATGCCTCCTCTTTTCTGCTTCCATGGCTGCCGCAAGATTTCAACCAAACAATGGGAGAAACCACAGCATGTGGTAGGGGAGCAGATAATCCACACCCGAAAGTGTGGAATAGTTGCAGTGGTAGGGGGACAGCAAAGAGACAATATTTCAACAAACAGATAGCTGCAAAGGAAAGTATATTTCCTCTTCTTTAACCACATGCTAACCAGCGATGTACCCATACGTCGCTAGACTTCAAGATGTTATACCGGGACTGCAGTTGCAGGCATCATCCTGGTACCGTTTTTTAGAGCCGGCGGGTGGTTCTCTTGTAAAAGCAATTCTAGCGGCTAAGTAGCCACTGGATGCTTTTACAAGCAGTGGGAGGGGGCGGGGTGGTGGTGGGGGCGACATCTCCCCCCTCCTGCCACCTTTCGCGACTGTACCGGGAGTCCTGAGCCCAGCAAAGACCCAATCAGCTTTGTTGGGCTCTGTGATGCATTAATACAGAATTGATGAGGTCTAGACCCCAGATCTCTCTATGAAGACCACCTGTCATATGCATATTGTTGTCGCAAGGGATGTTTACATTCCTTGTAACAGCAATAAAAGTGATAACAAAAAGACTTTACAGAGGTAGTATAAAAATCATTAATTTAAAAGGAAAATTAAAGTGCCCTCACTCCCTGTGCTCGTGCGCAATGTGCGAATGCACATGTCGGTCCCGCCCGCACGCAATCAGCAATCGTCCCACACCTGTGAGGTATCACAGCGAACGTCAGATCGTGGGCAGTAATTCTAGCACTAGACCTCCTGTGTAAATCTAAAGTGGTAACCTGTAAAGGTAAATTTATGTAGATTGTGGCAGTTGCGCGGTCGTGCACATTTTTAAAGCGTGACATGTTTGGTATCTATTTACTCGGCGTAACATTATCTTTTATATTTTACCTAAAAATTGGGTTATGTATTGTGTTTTTATGCATTAGAACTCCAAAAAGTTTTATTTCCCCCCCCCAAAAAAACCCGTTTTGAAAATGCCCTGCGCAAATACCGTATGGCATAAAAAATTGCAGAACCTACCATTTAATTCTCTAGGACTTCTGCTTTAAAAAAATATATAATGCTTGGGGGTTCTAAGTAATTTTCTAGCAAAAAAAATACTGTAAACAAAAGTATCAGAAAAAGGCCCTGGAGGTCATGTGGATAAGGGTTAGTTTACACTGGCATTGCTCTCTGAAGAGTTACCCGTGTTCGCACCCCTCTTCAGAGAGCATTTGACAGGAAATAAGGAGTTGTATCGCCTCCTTATCACCTATTTTAACCCCACGTGGTTGGGGGTTCCCCTGTTCTGTTGAATGGGTCGGATTCAGCAGGTAGTACTGCCTGCTGAACATGTCTGTGAGGATAATCTTTGCGGCACCTCGGCTGCCATTGTCGCATAAAGGGGAGCGGTCGGGGCTGATAAAAACATAAGTGTAAATGAGGCCTCACAGGTATGCTTTTACATACAAAGTGATCCTGTGCTGACTGAGTCATGTGAGAACAGTAAAGGTATTTACCCGAAAGGCCTACAAGATATCTTTCCTCATATTCAGGCTTTCTTTCCTAGTCCGTACTGATTAAGTGAATAATATGCCCAATACATTTAATTGCAGTGACCAGACTATCTCGGACAAAATTCCAATGAAGCGACAGACAATGCCGGAGACAAACACAAAGGAGGACTTTGCATCTACTCCATTAACACACTCGTTCGCCTCTAGCCATGAGTTGCTTCCTTCGTCTGCTGAGTCTTCCAGCTTGTCACCTTCTGAGCATTGCCCATGTAGCAAGACATTTTCAAACTATCGTGCTCCTACAGATCCCATTTCCCCAGAGAGTGCCTCAACTTCTGTACAAAACACGGCTGATAAAATGGTGAGGACAGAGGATTCTAGCCCAGATCCTCATAGCAAAAAGCATAAGGGTGAAAGAAGTAACAATGGGAGTCCTGATAATGGTAAGGCGGCCGAGGAGCATGAAGCTAAAGATGGTCTCCTTACTCTCAGGAAGATGAAGCTGAATGGCATTAAATCTGGCTCTTTACCATCATTACTATTTCCATGGGCACGTCGCACACAAGTACAGTCTCCGGACAGAAGCAACCCACCGAGTTATTGTCACAAATCTGTCAGCACAGAAATTCAAGTAAGTGAAGACAAAGTTGGATCCTCCAGTGTCGCTTCAGTATCTCCAGCTGGTTCGACGGGTTTCACCATTCAACCAGCCAATGTGTCATCTAGAACAAATAGCCAGGATACCTTATTAGATAAACACTCTGAGTTGAATATCTCTGAGCCAAGCAAAGTTGAGGCACCTAAAAGTAAAGGGCTAGTACGCTCACTGGCAGAGCAGTTCCAAAGGCTGCAAGGGGGTTCACCAAAGAGAAGTAGTTTTGGTGTAAATTTTACAGGAATTGACAGTTTTGAGCAGAAACCTTCAGTTGGGGATCATATTCAAGATTCTTTAAATCGTTTAGATACAGAATCTAATCCACAACCTATGATAAGCCAAGAGAACAAATCAGTCAGCACAGATCAAACAAGCACTTCCCCAGAATCTGATGATGGCTTTTGCAATCTCAATGGTTCAAGTTTGCATCACCTGAGTAACCAAAATGACGGGACATTTAAGGAACTGCCGCTAGAGGCTGACTCTAGTAACCATGGGAAGTTCTACTACAAAGCAGAGAAGAAGGTGAAATTTGGAAGCACTGTCCATTTGCCTGCCTCTCTGCCCACTAACCAGTGGGTTGATAATGTCAGTCGATATTACAGTCCACAAATGGATGGTACGAATGTGGAACACCGTGCTCATCCAAGTTTGTCCCCTGGTCGAAAGCCCGTAAGATATGGCTTATCCAAGAGCTCCCTTGATTTACGCCAGGAGTGGAAGCAGGATTTTAAACAAGAGATTTCTGAACTGGATGCCTTGTATAACAGTAGCCTGCAGTCATGTCCAGGCAATAGGAATATGCAGTGGAGAGCGGAGCATGCAAGAGAGACATTTGGAAAACCATGTGAGTGCTTTTACCCACTTATTTTATCTGATCTGTAAATGTAATGGATTATGATTGCAGAATTGTGGTTACACAGGTAACAAATTGCTAAAGGGATGCACTTTATTCCTATGTATATGAATTGCAACTCTTTCACATTAAATTACATTTTTCAGACTCAATGTCCAGTAATGAAGGTTTCATTGGTTTTAAAGCAGCTTTGGATTGTTTTAGGCTAGCTTCTTCTGATAGATGATAATCATATTCATTTTTCTCATATGGAAACAACTGTTTTGTGTTGTGCTCTGCTGCTAAATGTACAGATCATGTGATTGGGATCCCATTAGCAGCTGTTGTAGAAATTAAGACTAAGAATACTGTACTGCCTTCTAGGCCCTGATCACAGTCAGTGAACTCCAATTAGCAGTAGAGTTGCAAAAATTACTTAAATGTGTGAGAAATACTAACTACAACATCTTAAAGTTATTTATGTTATTATAATCACATAATCTCTGTTCCCAACTGAGTAATGGGCTTGGAGAGGTGGGGGTGGAGAAACAGCACTACACTGATATTCTCAGAGAATGGCTGGGTGTGTCAGCACAAGTCTGATCATTGGGGGAACAAGCAGACTGTGCTCCCAGCACAGACCGAAAACTGGCCATGCTGAGATAGATGTGCTCTTATGCTTAGTGTGATCAGTTTCAAATAGGAAAGCAAGGGGACTACACTAGCATATTTAGATGAACTTGACTAACAATGCATTCTATGCATTAGGGTAAAAAAAACCTGACCTTGACTAATATATTGTATGCATTGGGGTAAAAAACCTTCCAGTTGCTGTCCCCCCCTCTTCGCCTAAATACTTACAGGTAACTGGGTCTTGTATCGATCTAGCGCTGTCCCCTGTCTTCTCTCTCCTCTCCCTGCTCTCACAAGCTTGGCTGAGAGCAGCGAAAGCCATTGGGCCCTGCTGCTGTCACTCAAATCCTGTGAGGGGAATGGAGCGCGGGGCTAAGCCACGCTGTGTGTGCCTGGCACGGGAGCAAGCCCACATGTGCCACCATAGGAAGCAGCTTCCTAGAAGAGGAGAGCAAGAGGAGGAGCTGAGAGTGCTGGTGGGGGACTCTAGAAGAAGAGGTTTTGGGTGGTTCTGTGCAGTACCATTGCACAGAGCAGGTAAGTATAACATGTTTGTTATTTTAATTTAAAAAAGAGCCTTTAGAAATGATGCTTTAATGTTTGATGGACTAGAGTCTTTATCATTGAGATTTGGTGTCTCTCATGGGGAACCATTAAAGTGTATGTCTGGGCTTAAAAAAATCATTACAACTCCCCAATACATGCATTTTCCCCAATGATATGAGATCTCTTTTAAAAAGATGCCAATACAGAAAAAATGTTGTTGACCCTGCTAGCAATACAGTGAGTTCCTAACATTAGGTAATGAGCTGACAAAGCCTGAGCTGCCTCTGCTGCAGTGAAATCCCAAGCAATGTTGTCAGCTCTGTCTAGTTCTCCCCTGCTGGACTACAGAACACCTCTCCTCATCTCTGTCATTGGAGGAATGTTCTATAGTCGAGCAGGGGAGTACTGGACAGGGCTTGTAACACTGCTTTAGGTTTTACAGTTGCTTCTCAGCACCAGATTTCACCAGTGGGTAGCACCACAGTATAGAATTAATATAATATTATAGCCCTAGGTCATTTTTTTTTTTTTCCTTTAATAAACACTAACAAACTTTGGCTAAAGGGTTTACTGCCTTGACAATTGTTTAGTTTATTTTTTTGTGATTCTCTCAATCAGTTTTGGACAATACATCTGCAAGAAAACAAGTCGCTGGCCGAGGTTTGTCACGAACTCCAACAGCAGAGATAGAGCGTAGTCTCTGTGGTACCACACACTCACCTGTGTCTAAGGTAAAGGGAAAATAATTGACTGAGTCAGTGACAAGGAGTCTGTGCTGTGAATTTTACAATCACATTTTCTACAAACTAATCCTAAATATACAATATATTATTATCTTTTATCTGTTTACATAAATATAAACCGAGCAAGATAACTTTGCACTAGATATGGCTTTAATGGGACAAGAAGACCAATATTTCTTGTCCATTGAGGGTCACAGGATGTCTTTAACCTTCAGATGGTACTGCTGTCTACAGGGGGATTGGATGCTGGCAAACAAAATAAAGTGTAACCCAGCCTAGAATAACCCCTCTCTCTACCAGCATGCCTCAGTTTTATTTTGCTAGTATCCTAGAAGGATGGGCATCTGCTGTTTTTAGACTAACTAGCTTTTTTTGCTAGCATGCTTTTTTCTTTGATTTTTTTTGTTCTTTAAGCAAGCCACTTCTATACGTCAAAGCTAGAGCTTTGTCTCCTTGATCTGCAGCTTTTTAGCATGGTTGTCCTCAGCCTGGCTTTTGGAGTACTGTGTCCAGACCCCGCTGGAAAGGAAATGCTAGGATACCCTGAAAGTCCTTTGAGTACTTCGTTCTGCATATGGCACTTTCCAGACTCCAGGCCCCCAGTCCCATTCACACATGCATTAAAATGCTGGAAGAATAGTTGTACATTGACGTGCCTTTTTATGTGCATTAATGTGCATTTTAATACATGTTGACATGCTTTTTTATGCGTGTTAAATTGTTATGCAATTCTGGGATATTTTCCCTGACATCACATCCTTTTTCTGCTTGTTGGTTGAGAGAAGGAGTGAGAGAGAGGAGAAAAATAGACACAAACACCTCTTCGTTTTTGGATAGGCATTGGCAAACGGGATGTCTTTGGTGCAGTAAAACGCAGGTCACCACAGTATGTGTGAACAAGACCTTAAAGTGATTTTAAACTTTTTTTTTTTTTTAACAAGCCAATCCTGGTGGACGTCATATGATCGTGCTGAGGTGTGATCTGTCACTGTCTGTGATCAGTGTATGGCTTGCTGCCGGTACCATGAGAACAATGTGACCAATCACAGCAAATTGCATGACAATTGTAAACAATGGATGGCTTCCGTTCATGCCATCTATTGTGTACAATTGTGTTGCTAGCTGTGATTGGTCATAGTAATCACATGGTACAGACAGGGCCAATCAGCACATCTGTACCATGTGATTAGCTGTGGCCAATCACGTCATATGGACGTCATACGATCTCTCTGAGGCGTGATCTGTCACTGGCTGTGATCAGTCTATAGCTTGCTGCCTGTACCATGAGAACAATGTGACCAATCACAGCAAATCACATGACAATTGTAAACAATGGATGGCTTCCTTTCATGCCATCTATTGTGTACAATTGTGTTGCCAGCTGTGATTGGTCACAGTAATCACATGGTACAGACAGGGCCAATCCGCCCATCTGTACCATGTGATTAGCTGTGGCTAATCACAGCAAAACACACTGAATCAGTTTCATTCAGTAAAAATGGTTGCTTACACCAGTGAAATTCATTGGTATACACAATCATAATGTGTGAAATAAAAAAAAAAAAGAATCCCAAGAAATTCTTTATGTATATAAATAGTAAGAGAGGGAGGTCCGATCATATAGGCCCCATAAAGAATGATGAAGGGAATCTGGTTATAAAGGATGGAGAGATGGCGAAGGTTTTCAACGTATTCTTCTCCTCAGCATTCACGAGGGAAACGGGGGGGCTCCAGTAAAAACTACAATGTTTGTCCTCGCGACATGTCACAGGAAGCACCCTCAAGCTGAGGATAGAATCAGGAACAAACTTGAAAAACTTAATGTTAATAAGTCACCGGGACCAGATGGCTTGCACCTGAGGGTTCTTAACCTCTTCACGTCCGCGCCATAGCCGAATGACGGCTACAGCGCAGCTCTTAAATGCCGGGAGGCCGTCAATAGACGTCCTCCCCTTCGGCTCGCGCTGGGCGCACTCCCGCCGGTGGCGCGCGCGCATGCCGCGAGAGTGTGCCCGCGGGTTGGCCGGTTTTGATGTCCGCCGGAGACCCACGATCTCCTCACAGAGAGCAGGAACGGTGAACCGCCGTTGTAAACACGGCGGTTCCCAGTTCTGTGAGGGGGGGCATGCCAGATCTACTGATCCCCGTCACTGGGATCAGTTAGATCTGTCATGCCCCTGCCAACCCCGCCCCCCCCCCCCACAGTTAGAACACACCCAGGGAACACTTTTAACCCCTTCACTGCCCCCTTGGTGTTAACCCCTTCCCTTTCAATGACATTTACACAGTAATCATTGTCTATTTTTAGATCTGATCGCTGTATAACTGTCATTGGTCCCAAAAAAGTGTAAAAAAACGTCCGACATGTCCGCCGCAATATCGCAGTCCCGATAAAAATCGCAGATCGCCGCCATTACCAGTAAAAAAATAAAAATAAATAAAACGCCGTAAACCCATGTCCATAGTTTGTAATCGCTATAACTTTTGCGCAACCCAATCAATATATGCCAATTGCGATTTTTTTTTTATTTTTTTTTTTACCAAAAATATGTAGAAAAATATATATCGGCCTAAACTGATGAATAAATTTGTTTTTTTATATTTGGACATTTATTATAGCAAAAAGTAAAAAATATTGTTCTTTTTCAAAATCGTCGCTCTTTATTCGTTTATAGCGGAAAAAAGGACGCCAATTTTGTTTGGGTACAACGTTGCACGACCGAGCAATTGTCATTCAAAGAGCGACAGCGCTGAAAGCAGAAAATTGGTCTGGGCAGGAGGGGGGTTTAAGTGCCCAGTAAGGAAGTAGTTAAGGAACTCAGTCAAGTAATTGCCAGACAATCGTTCCTAATTTTTACGAACAGTCTTCTGACTGGAATGGTACCTGCTCATTGGAGAAAAGCCAATGTAGCACCAATATATAAAAAAGGACCAAGATATATTTCTGGGAACTACAGGCCAGATAGCTTAACATCAATTTATTCATAAACCTTCTAGAGGATGGGATAAACATCTCAATATTTGCGGATGATACTAAGCTAAGCAGGGCAATACTTTCTCCACAGGATGTGGAAACCTTGCAAGAAGATCTGAACAAATTATGGGGTGGGCAACTACATGGCACATTAGGTTTAATGTAGAAAAATGTAAAATAATGCATTTGGGTGCCAAAAATATGAATGCAAACTACTCATTCGGGGGAGAGCCTCTGGGGGAGTCTAGGACGGAAAAGTAGTAGAGGACAGGCTCAGCAATGGCATGCAATGCCAAGCCTCCTGCAAGCAAAGCCAACAAAATATTGGCATACATCAAGAAGGGTATCAACTCCAAAGATGAATCAATAATTCTCCCACTCTACAAGTCTCTAGTGAGGCGGCACCTGGAGTATGCCGTCCAGTTCTGGGCACCAGTCCTCAGGAGGGATGTCCTGGAACTGGAAAGGGTTCAGAGAAGGGCAACAAGGCTAATTAAGGGGTTGGAGAACCTCCGTTATGAGGAAAGATTACCAGAACTGAACTTATTCTCTCTGGAGAAGAGACACTTGAGAGGGGATATGATTTCAGTGTACAAATACTGTACTGGTGACCCCACAATAGGGACAAAACTGTTCCGTGCAAGGGAGCATAAAGACACACAGGGCCATTCACTAAAATTAGAAGAAAAGCGGTTTAACCTTAAAATGGGTAGAGGGTTCTTTACGGTAAGAGCTGTAAGGATGTGGAGTGGTTTCAGCTGGGACCACGTGGATGTTTATGGGTCCTGCCATCTCCCCAGCACAGCCGAAGGATGCGAGCCACCCTTAGCACTGGCGGGGTCCGCTGCATCCTGCCCATTCCGTGCGGGCGGCCGGTGGGTTAAAGGTCCCACCTTGCGTGTCCAATGTCCTGGCTATGTCCGGTGCAGGGGTCGCTTGGCGAGCAGCATCCCTCCCCACCTGGGGGGGGAGGAAGGTCTGCATCGGGTGGCTACCCGCTACGCCCGTCTGGATGGGTGAGTGACACCTAGCGGTACCACTCCGGTGGGGGGGGCACAGGCCACTGGTCCCTGTCATGTACTTCCCCGGCCTATAGGTGGACAGAAGCAGTGGCTAAGGCACTCTTTTTGGTGGCGGGCATCCATGCGACTGGCCTTGGCGTCTGTCATGGTAGCTCAGTCGCTCACGGAGTGTGCGTTTGAGTGGACTGAGGTACGGGGCGGTGTAGATTCGCCTGAGTCTGTGCAGCGAATAGAACACCTGGTGCAAGGGCTCCATTATCTTTGTGACGCAGCCCTGGACTTGATACCGATGTTGTCAAAAATGTCGGTTTTTGCAATCATTATCAGGCGACTGCTGTGGCTGCGATGCCGGTCGGGTGACCACGTGTCCAGAAAAGGCCTCATGGATCTTCCCTTTCAAGGTGGCAGGCTATTTGGGCCCCAATTGGACGAAATCATTAAGGATTTCACTGGGGGGAAGAGTATGTTTCTTCCTGAACCCAAGCGGCGTGACCAGCGCCACAAACAGGGATCTCAGCCCTCAGGGCGTAAACGTTTTTTCGTGAGCCCGGTCAGGCGGGCAGAAACGCCTGGGCCGGCAAGTCTGCCTCGGGCTCTGGTAAGCGTCCCTGGCAACGCAAGACCGAAAAGACGGAGGATAAGTCCTCCTCCGTATGATGGGTTGCCCCCGCCCGATTCTCGGGTGGGGGGCCTACTTCTGGGGTTCATGGACCGCCCGCATCAAGGACGCATATCTACACGTCCCCATCTATGTCGGGCACCAGCGCTTCCTGCGCTTTGCTGTAGGGGAACTTCATTACGAGTTTGTGGCTCTCCCCTTCGGCCTGGCCTTGGCTCCGTGGGTGTTCACCAAGTTACTGGCCCCGGTGCTCGCTCTGCTTCGACAGAGGGACATTGCTGTAGTTGCCTACCTGGACGATCTCCTCCTGCGTGCGGAGTCGGCGCAGGATCTGGCAGACAATGTTACTGTCACCCTGACCTCACTGAGGGACTTCGGTTGGCTGATCAACCTACAGAAATCAACATTGACCCCGTCCTGTCGCCTCGAATATCTTGGTCTGACATTGGACACAGTGCAGGCGAAGGTGTTTCTACCTGTGGACAAGTTGCTGGCACTGCAAGTAGCGTTGCGGTCCCTGCTGTCACGACGGTGGTCCTCCTTATGTTTTTTAATGTGGGTGTTGGGACACATGGTCTCGTCCGTCGAGGCAATACCATATGCCCAGAGTCACACCCGGCTCCTGCAACGCGCGATACTACTGCAGTGGGACAGGTCCCCCTCGTCTCTGGACCGTCAGATCATCTGACCAGGGGGTCGTTGACTTGGTGGCTTCAGGCCCCGGCATTGACCCTGGGGAAGTCGTTTCTTCCTCTAAATTGGTCGATAGTCACGATGGATGCCAGTCTCTCGGGCTGGGGGGGGGGGGGGGGGGG
>BLSH010216864.1:1415309-1425321 GCA_018402905.1 Glandirana rugosa | reverse complement strand
CCCCCCCCCCCCCCCCCCCGCAGTACCGCACCTTGCACTGACCGTTCGGAGCACTGCATTAAGCGGTTCGCCGCCATTCGCGTGGATCACCGTTCGTTCGTCTGCGGACCACACCATTTTGCTATAAGCTCTGCTTGTGTTAAGCTTCCATTGGTAACCAGATGTCCTCTGGCGGCCCCCAGTGGTCGTTTTTGGTACAGGAAGTGATATAAACGGCAGTAGTACTTCCGGTTTCACTTGGACAACGTGGCTGACACTCTGTGGTGCAGGCTCTTGAAGTGCAGTGGATTTTTGGGCATTGCTCATTCCGGTCACAAGTGCTGGGGCATTTAAAACAGCAAGTATAGCTGGCTCTCCCTGGGTGCTGGTAGCGGTGGGTGCAATCCTCCCGGGTCTCCCTGGCTGATTGGTGGGGTAGAGGTGGTGGTCACACAGTGGGGGTGCTGGAAGGCTGGGATATCAGAGGCCGTCAAGGCTATGGCAGGTGTACCTGCGGATCAACAATCCACCCCGGGAACCTTGGTGTCCCTGGAACAGCTGAGGGCGGTATTTGGGGAGTTCTTTCCCTGGGCGGGGAACCCGGTTCCGGGGGGCTCCAGAAAATGCCCACCCCCCTCTTTCCTCAGGGGAGGATTCGGATCCAGAAAGCACCTCAGTGGTCACACCTGTGGACCTATCAGAGGGACTGCTCTCAGAAGGCGAAGGTGATCAGGAGGCTCCTTTTTCGCGTGATAAAGTGATAGTGGCCGCTCTGATCACTGATATCCGCGACTCCATGCGGCTTGACCAAGCAGGGGAGTCACATGAGTCCTCATATATTTGTGGATCACTTAAACCCCCTAGGTCCCCTAGGGCTTACCCTTATGATCAAGTGTTTGAACAGGCGGTGTTCAAGGAATGGCTGCGGCCACCAAATTCCTTTGATTTTCCTAAAAGCTTTGCTGTTCGCTACCCCTTTGAGGATAGCTTTACTAAGAGATGGGCTTCCCCAACGGTGTATCCCTCAGTGGCCCGTCTGAATAAGGCAACGACCATTCCCTTGGAGGGGTCTCCGTCTTTTAAGGAGGCGGCTGATCCCCGCGCGGAGGCAGTGTCTAAGGCACTGTTCTTGTTGGCTGGGTCAGCCATGCGGCCAGCTCTAGCGGCTGCGATGGCGGCACAATCTCTTCACGAGCATGCTGCCACACTGCACACTGGTTTAACTTGTGAATGTGCACAGGCTGAGGTGCAGCGGGCACAACATTGGAAGAGGGTCTCCGCTACATATGCCATGCTGCTTTGGACCTTCTTCCCATATTGTCAAAAATGTCTGTTTTTGCAATCGTTATCAGGCGGGTGCTGTGGCTCGGCTCTTGGTCGGGCGACCAGGCTTCAAAGAAAGCTCTTGCAGATCTTCCCTTTCAGGGATGGCGTCTGTTTGGCCCACAGTTGGATGAAATCATTAAGGATTTCACAGGAGGGAAGAGTACTTTCCTTCCAGAGCCAAAGCGGCGGGATTTTCACCGTAGGCAGGGACCTGTTTATTCAGGTCAGAAGAAGTTTTTTCGGGCACCCGGCTCAGCAGGTAAGGGCTTCAAGTCCGGTAAGGCTTCCGCTGGGCCCAGTAAAAGGCCCTGGCAGCATAAGTTCGAAAAAGCGAAGGATAAATCAACCTCCGCATGATGAGTTGCCCCCGCCCAACTCACGGGTGGGGGGCCGGTTGCTGGGGTTCGCAGACAGAGGGACTGCCCGCATCACCAATCGGTGGGTACTGGAGGTGGTGTCCTTCGGGTACAGGATAGAATTCATCTCTCTGCCCCAAGAAAGGTTCTTCCCTTCAAACTTGAGACTCCCTCAGGGGCGTCGGGAGGCGCTGCTAGGCGTCGTTCGGGCGCTTGCCGAACAGGGGGTGATTGTACCGGTACCCATGTCGGAAAGATTTCACGGGTTTTACTCAAACCTCTTTGTGGTGCCCAAAAATGGAGGTTTCAGCCCAGTTCTGGACCTGAAGGCATTAAACCGCTTCGTAAAGACGAAGAGATTCAGGATGGAGTCCATCCGCTCGGTCGTGGCAGCCCTGCACCAAGGGGAATTCATGGCGTCCCTGGATATCAGGGACGCGTATCTCCATGTTCCAGTTTCACAGTCACCAGCGGTTTTTACGCTTCACAGTGGGGGACCGGCATTACCAGTTTGTGGCACTTCCCTTCGGGCTGGCTTCATCTCCCCGAGTGTTCACCAAGATGGTGGCCCCGATGCTGGCGCTGCTGAGACAGAGAGGTATTGCGGTAGTAGTATACCTCGACGATTTACTCCTGAGAGCAGAGTCTGCTGCGGCTCTGGAGGAGAACGTGACAATCACGGTGTCCACGTTAAAAGAGTTTGGTTGGCTGATCAACCTGCAGAAATCATCGTTGACTCCATCCTGCCGGCTGGAATACCTGGGCCTAATTCTGGACACGGTGCAGGCAAGAGTGTCTTTACCACCAAACTAGCTCCTGACACTTCAGGCAGCAGTGCGGACCCTGTTATCACGCCAGTGGTCCTCCTTACGGTTCTGTATGCGAGTGTTGGGGCTCATTGTGTTGACTTTCGAAGCGATACCTTATGCTCATAGTCACACTTGGCTCTTGCAGAAGGCGTTTTTGTCGCAATGGGACAAATCCCCCCTATCCCTAGACAGACTGATCAGGTTGGATCATCAGTCCTGAGGATCCTTGATTTGGTGGATTCGGGCTCCGGCCCTAAAATTGGGAAAATGTTTTCTCACCCTCAATTGGTCGATAGTAACGACGAATGCCAGCCTGTCGGGCTGGGGAGGGGTCCTAGGTCAGTTCTCTGCCCAGGGTGGTTTGTCAGTACAGGAAGCTTGTCTTCCAATAAATGTACTGCAACTGAGAGCGATCAGACTTTGTCTGTCACGTTGGTCAGAAAGGCTGCGAGGCCTCCCTTTACGGGTTTAGTCGGACAATGCCATGGCTGTGGCGTATGTGAACCATCAGGGCGGAACAAGAAGCTCGGCAGCAGCTGCGGAGGCGGCTCTGATCTTTCGGTGGGCAGAACTTCATGTGCCAGCTCTCTCTGCAATCTACATCCCAGGCGTGGAAAACTGGCAGGCGGACTTTCTCAGCCGCCGGACTCTGGATCAGGGGGAATGGTCCCTACATCCAGAAGTGTTCAACCAGATTTGCCTCAAGTGGGGCACGCCAGAGGTGGACCTCATGGCCTCCAGGTTCAATCACAAGGTACAGACCTTTGTGTGCAGAACAAAAGATCCATTGGCTGTCACCTCGGACGCACTGGTAGCACCCTGGGGTCGGTATCGGCTACTGTACATCTTTCCTCCTCTAAAGCTTCTACCGTGGGTTCTGCGCAGGATAGAAGCAGAGGGAATCCCGACAATCCTGGTAGCTCCGGATTGGCCTCGGCGTCCTTGGTACGCCGACGTAGTACGGATGGTGACAGATGTTCCGTGGCGTCTTCCACTTCGCGAAGACCTACTATCTCAGGGGCCCATCTTGCACCCTGCTTTACCCTCGCTGGCTTTGACGGCTTGGCTATTGAGTCCCAGGTGTTGAGGGATAGGGGTGTCTCGGACTCCGTGATCCCTACTATGATTGAAGCACCTAATAAAAGTAACTCACGTAAGATTTATCATAGGATCTGGAAGGCCTATATTACCTGGTGCAAGGCAGGGGGTTGGAACCCCCGCTCTTATACAGTGTCCAGAGTACTGACTTTTTTGCAGCAAGGACTGGACAAGAACCTGGTGTTAAGTACGCTTAAGGGTCAGATTTCGGCCCTGGCGGTTCTTTTTCATCGGCCCTTGGCGTCTCACTCATTGATCCGTACATTTGTACAGGGGGTACATCATGTGGCTCCTCGGATACGGTTGCCTCTGGCACCGTGGGATTTGAATCTGGTGCTTTCTGTGCTGCAGAAACCACCATATGAAAAGATTAGGGACATTCCCTTGCGACTATTGTCGCAGAAAGTGGCTTTTCTGGTGGCTGTCACATCCGCTAGGCGGGTGTCTGAGTTGGCAGCATTATACTGCAAGTCTCCTTTCTTGGACCTTCATAAGGACAAGGCGGTTTTGCGACCTTCCCCTTCATTTCTTCCGAAGGTGGTTTCTTATTTTCATTTAAATGAGGATATTGTTCTTCCCTCATTGTGCCCGTCCCGTCGCATCCCAAAGAAGTTGAACTGCATTCTTTGGATGTGGTGAGGGCTTTATGGGTGTATTTGTTTTTTACAGCTTCTTTTCGGAAGTCTGATTCTTTATTTGTGCTGACGGAAGGGTGGCGCAAAGGCATGGCGGCCACGTCAGCTACCATTTCTCGTTGGATAAGGAAGACCGTGACTCATGCATATGAGATTCGGGGCAAGGTTCCCCCGTTTCCAGTCTCATTCCACCATAGCAGTTACTACTTCCTGGGCGTTTAGACACCAGGCCTCAGTGTCTCAGGTGTGCAAAGCGGCTACTTGGGCCTCAGTGCACACATTTACTAAGTTTTACAAAATTGATGTTTCAGCATCTTCAGATGCTGCTTTTGGCCGCAAAGTATTACAAGCGGCAGTGGAGGCGCGATTAGCGTCGCCTAAGAGGGTTTTTTCTGTTGGGTACAGTTGTTCTAGTTTGCCCACCCCTCTTGATTGGCACAGCTTTGGGACGTCCCCACGTGTCATAAGAAGGCTGCGTCTGTCAGTGAACGGAAGAGTAAAAGGGATTTTATTATAACTTACCATAAAATCCTTTTCTCTGAGTTCAGACACAGCACCCACCCCTCTGTGTTGAGTTTGTACGGCTTGTTACGAACTGATGTGCTATGCAGAGCAGGGGGATTATATGCTAAGGTGAGGACAGCCCCCTGGGAGGGGCCAACCTATGCTTTTGTTTTATTTTTGCCTAGTCTACTCCTAGTGATATGAGCGTAACCCACGTGTCATAAGAAGGCTGCGTCTGTCAGTGAACTCAGAGAAAAGGATTTTACGGTAAGTTATAATAAAATCCCTTTTTTCGGCTAAGTGCATCCTGCATTTCGGTTTTGGCATCAAAATTTCCATTCAGCGCACCCCTAATGTTCATGAATAGCAGGACCAAGATTTCCTAGCAGAACATTGTCCAAAGCATCATCCACTGCCTGTGCTGGCTTTACTTCTTCCCATACTGCATCCTGATGGCATCTCTTCCACAGAGATGCACATGTACCTGCCTGACCACATGATAAAGAAGAATACGTGAATCATCAGACCAGGGTACCTTCTTCCATTTGCTCTGTGGTCCCATTCTGATGCTTATGTGCCCTTAGTAGGCACTTTTGACTTTGGATACGGGTCAGCATGGGCACCCTGACCAGTCTACGGCTAAGTAGCCTCATACACAACAAACTGAGGTGCACATTTTTTCTGCTTTCAGTGCATCAACGTCATGGATAATGTTTACTTCCTGCCTAATATATCCCACTGAATTTCATTCATGCCATTGTAATTAGATAAATACATGTGTATATTCTTTGGTTCTGAACAGACAGTAATATTTGGTATATCTGTAATGCTGTTGAAAGAGGATTCTGAAATGACAACTGAGAACATTCTGTACCATATGTCTGTATGGCACATAGAACAGAATACCACTTAGGGCTGGCTATCTTAGCTTTCATGTACATAATGAAAAGTGCAGCACTATACCTTAAAACCTAATATATAACCCTGTATTAAAACCAAATAAACTTATAATGAATCTGTTATTTGTTAATTTGATAACTACATTCTTAAAAATATATAATAATGTGACAATGAAACCATACTGTTTCCTTAATGTCTGTGCAAAACACATCCAAATTGTGTGAACACTGCCGATTATTACTCCATACTCTGCAGAGTATTACTCTTGAACTTAAAGTGTTTTGTAAACCTCAGTCATGAAATCTGAACAAAGCACATCTGTAATGTTTACTTATCTCTCTCCAAATCTCTAATGCAACCCATAGACATTGCAAGTTTCTTTCCTGCAACCACGAGTTGCAGGAAATAAATTTGCACGATTCCCCCATCAACACAGACGGTACTGACAGGGGAACCCCTCCTACCGAGCAATTCTTTTCCTTGTGCGGGCGGGAGAAGACCGTGATTATCGGAAGCAAATCCAACAAGCTGGTTGTACCCAAGCTGATTGATTGATCAACTTGGTACATTCAGCTTGTCCATTACTGATTTGAACCATGTATGGCCGGCCTAAGTGTCGTTTTTTTCTGGTGCTTCATTCCTCTGTTATCAGCATTCCGGACACGTGAGATAAATTTGTGACGGAGGATGGAGCTCAGCACACAGCTTGTCTATTGAGAGCACAGTTCTGTATCCTTCCTTCACTCCTATTTGCTGTGTAGAGGGGGGTGTGTGCCTTTCCGCCATTCAGCTCTCACACACTTTAACTGCAGCTCTCTTCCCCCCTCCTCTGTGATACTAACAGATGGAGAAGGATTTTAACACTTTTTTGCCCTTTTGAAGGGGTGTAGGGAAGAGAAGACTGCAGATAAACCAGTAAAACCTGTTTAGGAGGATTTATTTCCTCTCTGTGTATCACCTGAGGCTGTGTATATGAGAGGGTTTATAACCACTTTAAGGTCTATTTACAAAATATTGTGTTATCTGTGCAAATATAAATCAATATGTGCGAATTGAAAATATTACTCCACATAACCTATAAAATATAGGTTGTGACCCAAATACCCAATCATGCAAATGACAAATTATTGCTCCATAAAATATACAGAATATTTTTAAATTGCATTCTAACAATATAATGTCCTCTGTGCAAAAAACACCATTTTGCAAACTGCAGAATATTACTCCATGGGATTTTGCAGTTTCACTCCTGTGTCCCAAATCTTCATTCGTTCCATTTCTGTGCAAACATGCAATTGTGAATGAATCACTGCCATAAAGTGCTCCTCCGCGTGCCTCAATGTGCGCACTCACCAGATATTTTGATGACCCTTTAAATTAATAAGAAGGCCTGATCGCGCTGTTTACTCTCCTCCACAGCAACTACTCTGATCCACTTATCAAACCTCCCCTCCTTTTAGCTCCACTCTGCCATACCAAGCACCATAAAGGGCCAAAAAAAAAAATCTGCATATAGTTTAAAATCCTTTTATCTCCTGCAAACTCCACTTTATGCATCAATTTACTTTTACCAAACACCCTGTTTCCAAGATGGCCGTGCGCTTCACAGAGCTGAAATGATCTCACAGATAAAGCCCCTTCCAATGCGTTTCATTATCATGACGTCTTCGGGGGAACAGTGCCATCCTGTGGTCATTCAGCTCCATATATACCCTTTGCTTGGTTGTAAATTACTTCCAACAGATTCTATTATTTAATTTTAAACTATGCTCTACTGTTCCTTCTTGTGGTTATTTTGCAAATGGCAACAATATAAATTACAAAAAAATTAATACAAAAAAAATTATAAAAATGTTCCACAAAAATGGATAAAATAAAAGCCATCTTTTTATGACAAAAAAAATGGGAATTACACCTTATTATAAGTTCTAGAGTAATACTCTGCAGATAGTATGGACTTACTCTCTGCGATGTTCATACAATTTGGATGCATTTTGCACAGACATTGAGGACACAGTATGGTTTAAAGGTCACTTTATTATATATTTTTAAGAATGTAGTATCACTTTAACAAATCACAAGTTCTTTTATAAACTCATTTGATTTTAACACAGGGTTTCATAAAAGGTTTTGGGTATATCGCTGCACCTTTTCTTTTGTACATTGTATTTGTCTACCAGCCAAACAAAATTGTGTTTAACTGCTGACCATAGACTTGATTTTCCCTATAGGCGCAAAGACAAAAATAATTTAACACTGTCGCTGCCGTCATACCTAGAGTTGTTTCCCCACAACCACCACCCTCGCACTTTTAGGACAAGTTTTAGTGTGTGGTTGGTAGGTCTAAAGACCATGGCAGAGGCTACACACCACTTTCTCCAGCCTTTAGTAATCTTTAATGAACAAGTAGTAAAGACAATCAAAGCAGGTTCCTCTCCTGTGACATGTTTCACTGACTAACACTAAGCATCATAGGTGGGCAAAACATGTCTGAGGAGAGGAACCTCGCAGGGTTGTCTTTGCCAATTGTTTACTGAATGCTAATGCAACGGACATGAGGACTCATGCATTATTGTAACTGTGGATAAGGGGAAGAGACATGACCCTGGGGCTTGGCTGGCAGTTATGGTGGGTAACAGTGTTGTGGAGAGGAGAGATTGGCAGAAATAAAATGCTTATTTGCCAGTGAATAAAAAAGTTAGAGATTTTGAATACAATGGGTGATTCAGGTTAAGGTACAGACTGCATCATTAAACATTAAAAATATATAAAAAAAAAAAGACCAGCTTAGGATTTTGTGTATCTTGAAAATCATGAACTGGGTGCCTATATTATAATTTCCTCTCTGCTTTAGCTCTTCTTCAATAATTGTTCAAAATAGTTGCAGATACTTTTTCATTTGCTAACAATTGTAATATGTGTATGCCCAATGTTTTTTAATGGGTATCCTAGTATGTGTGGTTGAAGGTATGTTCAAACATGTTGGTTCCATAAATAGAGTACTCCAGAGGCAAACATAAGTGCTTTCTCTCTTAGCATTGGCCTCCTGTGAAACTGCACAGCAGTAATCTGATTGGAAGAGGGCAGCATTTCAAATTGCTGTTTACGTAACACCCATTACTTTTAGAGTGGAGAGGAGAGCAGAGCGATCTCCTGATTCTTAGATGTCCAGTCACAGACTGAGGCGGATTCTGGACCAGGCTTCTATTGCTCCTACAGTGCAGTCAGCATAGGGTTGTCAGGCTGTACAGTTGTACTGTCTGGCTGAACAGAGATACAAAAACCCATATAACCGCTCACATAAATGTGCATTTTGTAGTTTGCATGAAGATCAGCTTTAACAGTCTGAACAGTTTAATTACAGCAAATAATGATGGGGTCAGAAGTATCTAATTTATTAAATAAGCTTGAATCCTGAATATTTTTGTATGCCCTTCTAGATGTAAATATTGAATGTTCAGTATTGGAGCATTGTCTAAGAATGGTATTTGCATGCATATAAATACCCTTATAAATACAGTTTTAAGATCACATGCTCTACATATGATACATATAATAACCTTCATTAGTTTAAATGGTAGTAAATTGGTCGTTGAACTGAAGTCATCCTAATTCTTAATTTGTTTTTCTCCTTTTTAAACTATTAAGGAGACCCGAACGTCCAAAACATTTTGGCTATGCCTGACAGGAGTGAAAATATCCGAGGTAATGAATGCTCAGATGCGGCATTGAGCTATGCAACTCTTCCTAGGGCTCCTAAGATCGCTCCTAGCTTATTCTCGACATTGCAAAGGTCTTCGCCTGACTCATGGCAGCAGCTCAGAGCCACTGAACAGGGTGTTCACACCTACCACCAATGGCCAGGACAGCCAGTGCAGATCAACAGAACCGAACAACACACAGTGAACTCCAGCTTCTTGGGCTCTCCAGGCAGAAGCTTGCGAAACAGCCCCTTCCAGCCAACATCCGCTTATGGAGACTTTGACAGCTACTCCGTACATCATAGGCCACCACCTCCAACTCTAGAGTACAGCACCTTAAGAATGCCACAGAGGAGATGGTTATCTTCTCGAAGAACCGTAAGAATTCCACGACATGAGATCTCAACCTCCACCACCGGATACTACATGCCTCATCGACAGTTTCAGAGGTATTCGCCTACAACCGACCTTCCCCGACAAAGCGTTCGAAGACGGACCTCTCGGGTTCTTCGACCTCAAGTGACACACAACAAGCCAAGACAACTAGACGTGACCGACAGGACCGGTAACCACCATCCACACTTGTGGGACAAGTCACCGAGACTCGACGACGGTACTCAGTCCGCTTCTGGAAACGTTACAGCTCTTATTCGATCCTCGCTAGAATCCTCGGGATCCTTCTCAACGTATCGAGTTACGGCGTA
>BLSH010216864.1:1353192-1409625 GCA_018402905.1 Glandirana rugosa | reverse complement strand
CGTTTGTAAGTTGGATGTTTGTAACTAGGGGACCGCCTGTAATATGCAAAAGAGCAGATGAGTGCTAGATCTGAAGTCGCACACCTGGCACAGAAATATTCAAGGCTAAAGGATCGGCATTACGGTTTGGATGCCCCAGAAGTCTTCTTTATTGGGGATTCCACAGGAGTGTATAGCCTTGCATGCATTTGGTTTGACACGTTTAAGCTCGGGTGGGTGGGGTGTACACCTGTGGGCTGAAATGTGTCTATGGGGCTGTGCATGCTTCAGTGGAATCCCTGATGGGGAGGATTTAATGAGCATTTAAACAGTGATGTCTATGCTTTCGTTTTAGGTACGATGTCATTTTATTAGTAGAAAAAAAGTTTTTATATAATTACTGGTAAAAACAAAAATTAACATCAATTTGCAAATATCACTATGCATTGATATACCTCCTAAAACCCTGTCTATCCAGACAGTATGGTCACCTGCTGACTTGGCACCATCCACAGGCAGCTTAAAGCAATATTAAACGCAAAAGCAAACCTTTATTACACTGCAGCTTACCAATTCTTAGATGTGATGGCTGCACTAGTTTTCTTTTTTAGACTTTCTTTGTTTTATTTTCATCTGCTGATCTGGCTAGTAAGATCTTCTGCAAATGTAGCTGTTGTGTTGAGACAAACTATTTACTACTAATAGGAGGGCCTACAATGGTCAGCTTTATTTTTTTTATGTCAAACCTATATATAAAAAAAACAACTTTTGCTCTGACTGCTAACGTGAGCTGGAGTTTGGCTTCCATATCTAATAAAAAAGGGGGGGTTTTGGGACTTTGACGCACACAGGTAATCAAAGCAGTGGTGTTTATTGAAAAAAAATATAAGAATATTAATATATGGTAAAATTCATAATATTGGTACATTGTACACATTCCATACGCATATACATACATACATCTTGGGCATCTAGCCTCTCAATTTCAATTAATACATATGAAAAAATGACAAATACATGAATCATAGAAATAAAAATATTCACTGCAGAATGAATTAATGCACAGCATATGACAGCTCTATGCATTTCATGGAAGTTGATACCCACTCCAAGGAGCATGCACAAGTTTATTGGCTGTAATTAATAAAAAATGTAAATAATATTATAACGATAGTATCACCATTGAACAAAAAATGAAGATATTTATAATAGGGTTGCAAGATGGTTAGGGTCGACATACCTGCAGCCATGGCCGCACAGTGAAGCAAGACACCGGGTGCACCCCAAAGGAGGTATCTCTCACAGGAGCTGAGGTGGGGGGGGCAGCCCACCAGCCCCAACAAGGACCAAGTCCAAAGAGCCATGTTCCAGGATAGAGGTGAGTGACCACGGAAGCTGCCCAATGATGGGGGGCTTCTGGAATATGGAAGTGAATTATTGTATTAGTCAAAGGAGAGAAAAAGTGAAAGAAAGAAGACCTGAATTGTGTTCAAAGAAGGGCCCAACCACCAAGCGGTTGAAGTTGAATTGAAATGGACTGTGAAAGATAGGTGTGTTGGGATAGACAAGAGTGGAAGCAACTGACAGTGTGTGAGAAGTGGAGATGGAACTTGTAGGGCCCGGCCGCCATGCCCCCACCAACGTCACGCTGGGCAGGCATTGGGAGATGAGAGGCGCCAACGATAGGGCGGGGACTGTCCGTCATCGGCGTCTCCACGTGGATCTCACTCAAGCCACCAGATAAAACAGGCACCTTGGGTGCAGCACCACAGACCGAGGAGCAATGTCCCCGGCACATAGAGCGTGGCGTCGATGCCCAGCAGCAGCCCATCCACCCACCCCAAAGGGGGGGAGGAGGAAAGGCCGCCGCCAGGCCTCGCAGCTCCCGGAAGAGACAAAACCCATGGGGGCCTCCAGTGGCGGGACACGCCAGGTGCGGCTGATGGACAGGGAAAGAAGCCCAGCAGCAATAAAACAATTATATATATATATATATATATATATATATATATATATAAATATCCCACTTGGGGATATAGAAGGTGAGTACTAAGATAACAAGTAACCTGTGTTACAAGACATATTAAATGGTAGTAATAACTGCAAGTGGCATGATAAAGGGGATATAAACCTAGATTTAGACCTGTGTGCGTCCATCCCTGTTTGGCATAAAAGGAACAAAGGAACTGCTTGGGACTGTAAATGAGGTCATGTGGGTTAGATGCCTCCATTCCTGGTTTGATAATAATAGAAAAAGGGGGGTGGTTTTGGGACTTTGAATGACGCGCACAGGTAATCAAAGCAGTGGTGTTTATTGAAAAAAATATAAGAATATTAATATATGGTAAAATTCATAATATTCTTATATTTACATCTAAAGTGCCCCCCCCCCAGACTCACAATGCTGCTATCCAAATGTGCCCCTGTGCTCCTTTATCCAGAGTGTAGGCAACCTGCGGCCCTCCAGCTGTTGCAAAACTACAAGTCCCATCATGCTTCTGGGAGTAATTGTACCCGTCAGCCTTGCAATACCTGATGGGAAATGTAGTTCTACAACAGCTGGAGGGCCGCAGGTTGTCTGAGGGTCAAATCTTAGAAGGTCAACCTTAATGTTCCAGTATCACCAGACTGATAAATTTTATTCGAAAATCTAGCATGTCTTACACATAGTGACATGTATATATCATGTAATTTGTATAAAAAAATGTATTCCGTTAAAAAACATACACACAAAAAAAACTGCAAATTTGCTAACCTCCAATCCAAAATAAAATAAAGTTTAGCAAAAGCTATGTTATTTTGTTAGCTGCTAACCTGCAAAATTCTGATTCCTAAGCCTCCGGCAGTCTTGTTTTCTCATGACTCGCACACAGATGTCCCATGGGTAGTAACTGCAGAAAGAGTTTTTCTACTTCCCTAGCTGTAGGAGTATTGTACCTAACTATATAACCACTGAGACTGTTTCACTGTTGCACCAAAATTGCAATCTTCTGCTCATGACCAGCTTCCCAGTACCAAATTGTGTCCAAAATAATGCAACAGGACCTACTTTTTCACACATGGTGTGTTTTAGGCCCTTTCATTTTGAAGAGACTGCTTGACAAACATACCAAAATGTGTATTTTGGAGTGCACTGTGTTTTGGTCATTCAGTAGCAAAAAATGTAAATCACTAAAAATAGCCAAACTTGTTCCATTCATTTTGTTGCTAGTTATATACCGAAACAAATGTTTGTTGGAACTAATGCTGCACCATCAGGACTGCTGAGACTGGGCCCCTGCCATACTTTAGTTGGTATGTGTCACGTACCGGGTTAGGAGGCTGAGGTGATGAGAGGGCTCCCCTTGCGGCTAAGTGCACGACACCCCTGGAGTTGGTGACAGAAGGTGTAATGCCCAAAGATGCATGAGGTGCCTGCAGATGCAGCCTGGCAGCAGTTCCAGGTGTAGTAGTACTCTGGATGCACAGCAGGTGGACCCGAAGCTGATCTGGAGGTGCAAGCGGATGACTGTGATAGTATCAGGCAAGGTGCAGCCTCAAAAGCCAGGCTGAGGGTCAAACACATAAGGCAGTCCAAATAAGGCAGGAGAAGTCCGTGGAGCAAGCCGCGATCAGAGCCAGGAGAGAAGTCAGAGCAGGTCAAGGAAAGCCCGGTCGGTAACAGGTAATTAAACACAGGGTACTGAGCTGAAGATAATCCAGTGATTAGTGACAGTCACTGGTGTCCTTTTATAGGCCATTTCTTGCTGGTAATTGGCACTCACTGCGGACGAACCTTTGTACGTTTTGTGAACGATCGTTCGTCAGCTGAGGCCGTTTGCTACGGCGCCTGCGTGGGACTGTGTGGCCATCTTGGATACTGGAAACTGCCAGTTCTCCCACGAGCTCTTCCCTGATAGTATGGTTGAATAAAGATACTGGCCCATCCAGTTCCACCTGTGTGTTTGTTCATGTCACTACCATTTTCCATATCTCTGAAGATTGTGTTCCCTAAAAAACACATCTAAAAGGTTTTTTTTTTATTGATCTACACTCCCTGCTGACACCACCAACTGTGGAAAGGAGTTAAGATTGAATCACTTTTCGTCCAAGTTCATTGTGTTGTCACGTGTCTTCTTTAGAGACCTTAGATTAAATAGTTTCCACTGAATGCTAGAGTCACCATTCAGATATATATATGTATATGGGATTGTATCCCCTCTTCACCAAGGATAAGTTACATATTCTAGTTGTTCCTCATAACTGAGGTCCTCCAGCCCCATTATTGTTGACCTTCTCTGGACTATCTGCAAAGACTAGACTGCAAACTCAAGATGTGACCAAACCAGAGTTTTGTTAAAGTGGTAGAAATATAGTTTTATCTCTTGAGTAAATATCCTTTTTAATGCAGAATAGTCTGCCAGCCATACTTGCTTCATCTTGGCATTGCATGGTATTGCTGAGTCTCTGATCTATGAGGATCCCCAGGTTCTTTTGTACCCTTGATTTTCCCAAAGGTTCTCTCCTTAGTGAGCAACTTGCATTCATATTTTAAGCTCCCAAGCACATTACTTTACATATTTCAATATTGTACCTCAGCTGCCATATAGCTGCCTACCCATAGGTATTCTTGTAAAGTTGCTATATACAGTTGTGAATTTATTGCCCTGCTTAGTGTTGTATCATCAGCAAACACTGAGATTGAGCTACTTATCCCAACTTCTATACTGTTTAAGCCAGTTAAACAGAAATGGCTCCAGGACAGAGCCCTGGGCTAGCCCATTCAGACTCTAGACCATTCAGAAAATATGCCATTAATCACCACCCTCTGGACAGTACTATGATTCCTTCACCTGAAACTGGCCAAAAAGTCAAAAGTGTTTATCTAAATGTTCTCGGTCAGTGACTTATATAGTAAATTGAAAAAAGGGGATTTGCCAGCCAAAAAGTTCTTTAAGAGCAACCTTCAGGTTTCCTTCTAAGCTTTTGTTTTTTTTCTTTTTTCCTCAATGACCCCCTCTGACC
The DNA here is from genome assembly GCA_018402905.1 of Glandirana rugosa. NCBI lineage: Eukaryota > Metazoa > Chordata > Amphibia > Anura > Ranidae > Glandirana > Glandirana rugosa. The sequence goes on along the minus strand of BLSH010216864.1, from coordinate 1,404,642 downwards.
ATGAACGTCAGGGCAGTCTTTCTCAAATGGACACTGATGCCAGCCTTTTTCTCTTGCACTGACCACAAATACCAGATATTTTTTCTCTTGCTAGCTATTGATGCTAGGCATTTTTTCCTTCCACCGACCACTGACATTGGGCATCTGACAGATGCCTGGGCAATATTTTATTTCCAAGGACCACTGACTGCTGGGCAGGCCCCTTCCCAAAATTCAACCACTCACAACTTTGTCTCAGGTGGATGATCGGCTGTGTCAACACACATTTTTACCATCATTTCTGCTTTGAGCCCTTATAGGCTACCGAAGTGCTTTCTTCTGACCTTTTGGCATGATGAATCGCTACAGGACAGTATACAACCAGGCTGCTGTGTTTTCTTTCTGGACAAGCTTACCCTATATTCTGCACCCGGCTCGGTGAGTACCAAACGGGAATACCCTTACACATAGCTATGGCGGAGACCAGACAGAAAGAAGCCATTGTAAAAATGCAGGCAAAAAGCTTGCTCTACTGAATATCTGCACAACACTCTCACAGTGACAATGCACCCATTGCGCCAGAGCAGGAGCCGGCTCAAACACAAAACAAGCGACCTACCTGGCAAAAGCAGAATTTTCTGCATCTATGTCACAATGCCTCAGAAAAATATTGGTTTTAATACAGTCATCTTTGTGAAAGCTCAAAAACGCCACACACCTCCTCTCCTACTCCTGTTTTTGTACCTTAGCCAGAATCCAATATGCCTGCCCTAGACAAGGCAGACACAGAAGGGAACCAAGAGGATATAGAGGCAACATTGGAGGAAGCTGCTGAAAACTTTTCTTCCCCAGATTGCCACTATATTGAAGAGGGAGCTTCACCCAACGTGCTTACTAACTTAGAAAAGCGCACTGCTCCTTTCACAAAAGCCCTGGCATTGTGCAGCTTAATTCTCCTCTGTCTCGCCATGCCCCTTTGGATACAAAAAGACCAGCAAAATCTTTCAAAACATTGCCTGTTCATGAACAGATAAAATGTGCAGCTTTCGATGATTGGATCCCTCCAGACAGGATTTTTGCCCCCCCAAAAATTTTTTTTTTTCCAAACTCTTCACAAAAAGTTCACAAAGAAGTGCTCTATTCCTATGGTTGATACTGCTGTTTCAGTCTTAAGCAAACATTTCACTGTATCTACTGAAAATATTCCTCCTTTCAAAGATTGTGCAGATATAACATTTGAAACACTCTTAAAGGATCTATTTACTTTTGCAGGCCCACCCCTGCTCGTGCTGTCATTTTCAACTTTGGAGGTTCTTGACCCAGACTTAGTTGGTTTGTGACATCCGGTCTGGTGTTTTAATGATAAAGACATTGTTGTCTTTTACATATTTGGTATGGTGAAGGGTGTTAGTTTTGGATTTGGAGCTGAATTAATTTTGGAGATGTACAAGACAGGCCGCTCCAGGCCTATACACCCCGTGCCCTTGGTATATTCAGCTTATTTAGTTCTTCTCTAGTACCTTTTGATATTTGTTTACAAGTATAGCTTTGGACCTTGAAAATCCCACCTAGGAGGGTCTTTTCTTGTTGACTATTACCCAGGGATGATGGCCTATCCTCCTTTTTCCCAACCACATTCCTTTTGTCTTAGTTAGATTCTTCCCAATGAAGGGGGGCCCTCACTCCTGAGAGTGGGAGAATGTCTGTTACAGTTTTCCTCTCTGTGTCACATATGGTGGTTTCAAAGGGGTACAACATAGAGTTAAAAGTTATACCCCCTCAGTACTTTCTATTCCCAAATCCACTTATAACTGCCCAAGCAAAGTCAGATTTGCAGAATCCCCTGAACCACCTCTTGTCCCAGGCAGTAGTTGTGCCAGTACCTCAACAAGACAGGTTCAAAGGATATTATCCACACCTGTTCACAACAAAGACCAACTGGGGTATTCACCCTATTCTGCAATTAAAATCCTTCAACAAACACCTTCTAATTCTAATTTTTTATGGAATCCACAAGGTTCATAATTACCTCATTGAGATAAGAGGAATACATGGCATCCGTAGACATGCAAGATGCCTATCTGCATGTTCCCATTTACCCACCTCACCAGCGCTTTCTGCGAATCACAGTGGCAGACGATCACTTCCTGTTTGTTGCACCTCTCTTTGGCCTATCCTCTGCTCCCAAAGGATTCACAAAGGTCCTAGCACCTCTTCTTGCCCTTCTCATAACTCAGAGCATGCAGGTCACAGGCTATGTAGGTGACCTTCTCCTGAAGGACTCCTCTCCCTTCAAGCTTTCAGCAAACGTCCACAGGACAATTCAGATGTTCCAGGCTTTCAGTTGGGTGATCAGTTTTAAAAAAAGCTGCTCTCCAGCCTTCTCTTTTCCTAGAATAGTTGGTCTGGTCCTGGACACATCCCAACCAAAGGTTTTCCTTTCATAAAATAAAATTATTCCTCTCAGAGCTCACGCTGGAAAACTGAGATTAAAGGGACATCCCACAATGAGATTCTCCATGAGAGTTCTAGGCCTCATGGTAGCCTCCTTGAGGCTGTATCATTTGCCCAATTTCATTCAAGACCTTTCCAACTGGAGAATTATAACAGATGCTAGTCTTTCAGGCTGGGGAGGATTACACAAGTCCCTCATGGTCCAGGGAACTTTGTTGCCAAGCTCCCATCAACATCCTGGAGCAGTTCAGATGGCTCTGCATCACTGGACCCCCATTCTGTGAGGACACCCAACCAGAAAAGGTCACTGTAGTTTATATCAACCACCATTGAGTCTGACAGTCTTCAAAGAAACAAACCAGATAATCTCTGTGGTCTACATCCCTGGAGTGGAAAACTGGAAAGTGGACTAGCTCATTCACCATCACCTGCATCAAGGTAAATGGGCCCTTCACACAGACATCGTCTGATACCTGTATGTCAGAAATGGGGGATTCTGTATGTTAGCATCCTAGCCTTTAGATTCAAAAATAAACTACCTCTGTTTGTAACCTCTGTTTGTTCAATCATTTGCAACGATTCTCTAATGCCACCTCAGATGCCTTGATAATTTCCTGCTCTCAGTTCAGGCTAATCTACACCTTCCCTCTAGTGCAAATTCTGCCTTGTCTGTTCAAAAAGATAGAGCAAGAGAGGAAAACTGTGATTCTTATTACACTGAACTGACACAGAAGAATCTGATACTCATACTCAAACTTTTAGAGGGCAACCCCTTGCCTTCCCAATAGGCAAGATCTGCTATCTCAAGGCACACTATTCCATCCTGCTTCAAAGTCTCTGGCTTTAATGGAATGGATGCTGAAGCTCAGGTCTTAAAAGATAAAGGGATGAGTCAGTTATTCCTACATTGCTAAAAGCAAGAAAAGCTACTTCCAGGAAGATGTATCATATCTGGAAACCTTTTTTGCCTGGTGCGAACCTAGACAGTTCAATTCTAGAGATCACTCTGTTCCTCACATTCTGGCCTCCCTACATTCAGGTCTTGAGCAGAATTTGACCTCAACTTCCCTGGTGGTAATACTGAGAGTGGCCCGGGATTAATTTTCAGTACCAAAAGCAGTAACTCCGAGCCACACTCGGAATTACATTGTAGTATTATTTACCTTGACCCTGTTATACCCCGATGTCCTCCAGCGGATGCCGGTGTTCCATCAGATTAGGCAACCCGTTGTGTTTTGTAAAGGAAGTGACGCCATCTTGCTATACCCAGCACTCGTCCACAGTACAAAACAGTGAAAAGTGGACATCTTATTACAATCACTGGATTTTTGCATTTCCCACTTATTTGTAACAACGAACTGATATTATATAATATAATACAGTATTTAGCAATACATGACACTCTTTTGATGTATTGTAAAAGCAGCGGCAAGCCTGCTGATCTAACAGGTTTGCTGATCTGACAGAACACTGCTGCTTTTACAATTCAACATCAAAACAGTCTGATGGATTTGAAAATACTGTATGTCACTATATAAGCTCAGTTTACTGTAAAAAAAAAAAAAAGTGTGAAATACAAAACTCCGGTTTTGAAAAGATGTCCGCTTGCCGCCTTCTCACTGTATCCTTACTGCGGACGAGTGCGGGGTGTAGCAAGATGGCGGCGACGAAACGTATCTTCCTTTACAAGATTTAACTGGTCGCCTAATCTGACAGAACACCGGCATCAGAATTGAGCAATAGTGATTTGTTTGTACAAATTTCTGTGGTTTTGGTTTGATTACATTATTGAATTAAATGTATTATTATTATTAACATAAACCAAATTACTGCTCCCTCTGAAGAGCAATCAATATGGTAAATCAGCACTAAACGAACGCCAGTCAATGAATCCACCACCTCAAATTCAAGAGTGTAGATGGCAGCCTCAGCTGCTGCTATTATTAAATGTAAACACTGCCACAAAGTTCAGAAAACATTGAAAATAATCAACTGAATATAGCAGCGCTAAAACATCACTAAAATGATGCCGGCATAAAAATAACATAAATAAAAGCAGTCATTGAAAAGTCCAAAAAGTGCTGAATCAATCATTGAATTCATGTATTCATATGGTCTTCAGAGCTTTATCCACCACCACACCGCGTGAAAAATCCAACATCCACCGTCAACATATATACACATTCCCTTCAACAAATGGAGCTGTCCTTTAAAACTGTGGTTCTCAACTGCTGTCCTCGGGACCCACTAACAGGCCAGGTTTGCAGGATAACTGAAATGCATCACAGGTGATATCATTTGCTGCTCAGTGATTGCAGTATTGTAGTCTGCATCTCCCCAAGGTAATACTTAAAATCTGGCCTGTTGGTGGGTCCTGAGGACAGGAGTTGAGAACCACTGCTTAAAAAGTTTATTCAAAACAGTACACGAATAACATGCCCCCTTCCGGGGAGCGCACTCACATTAAAACTATATAAAATCAGCGTGATGTATACAACAGTGTATGTGACATAGACTGAAGATAGTCCCTCTCACCGCCTGCAGTAACTACCGACCAGCGATGTTCCCGGGCAAAGGACCCTTCAGCTGTCTGTCTGTCAGAGTTGCCATATGGTCACGCGCTGACGCGTTTCATTGTCACTTCGTCTGAGAGCCCTCAGATGAAGTGACGACACACGTCAGAGCATGACCATACGGTAACTCTGACAGACAGACAGCTGTCCTTCGCCCGGGAACATCGCTGGTGTGTATAGGCCATTCCTCATACTTCACAAAGACAAGGTTGTCATGTGCCCAAGACCACCCTTTCTTCCCAAGGTGCTATCAGTCTTCCACCTCAATGAGGACATAGTCCTCCTACCATCCTTATGCCTTGTTCCAAAGCATCCAAAGGAAATCTCTCTTAGGCCCCTTTCACATGGGCTGTCCAATCAGGTCCACCTGTCAGTTTTTCAGGCGCACCTGATCGGACCCTCCAGTCTCTTCTATGGAGTGGCGGATGTCAGCGGACCGCTGACACCCACTGTCATCTGATCTAATCCTGTCTGCCGAAAACAGACAAGTGGTCCGTTTCCATCCGATTGCCCCATGATTGTCGATGTCCTAGGGTCTATGAATACTCTGCCATTAAAATAAAGAGTGTTTACCTGCCTGTAAATGTCATATCTTGGCATACAGTAGTAGACACAGGTCACCCTCCCTACAATCCTGGGTTACTCTGCATTGCTTGCTACAAAACTGAGGACTCACAAAGTAAGGTATAGGTATGAGGAAGGAACCCAGTGGGCAGGTCCTCAGAAGTTTGCCAGTGTCCAATCACCTGAAGGTACGAGACTATAATCTAGAGTCTACGAACACTTTTACAGAGTCCTGTACAGTACTTCAAGATATGTAAGATAATTTACATGCAAGTCAAAATTCCTCTCATTTGCAACTGGCTTTATCCCCATTCCTCAGGTAGATTAAAAGTAATTTAAGTGTGTTTGACTGGATCTCTGCATGTGCCATGAGTCTGCCGGGTCCCAAAAATCGAGCAGAGCTCTTCGGCACCACTGTGCACGTACTGTATTTTTAAAGATGGTTGTACTGCCACACCCAATATTCAGTGAGTTTTGTAGCCTGCACCACATATCTTCTCAGCCCCAGGGAGTCCCACTTTTTTTCTGGATTATATTATTTAAGAATTTAAGGTATTACAATGCAAATAAAACATATGAAAAGCAAGAATATTGAATAGTAAAAAAAAATATATAGAAAACATAAATATGAGTAAATGCGGTATTAAAAATATATACTCTATTGTATGACATGAGATAACACAATGAATGATGAGGTAATAGACTGTATTATCGAGGAGAATAATAAGAAATGATAGTAATAAAGAAAGTAAAATAAATTAAATTTATATAAAATATAAAATTAAATAAAATATCAAGTAGTATAGTGATGAGGTGAGGGTGGAGAGGGGCAATATTAGGTAGATTCCCCTGAACCAATTGGGAACAATATTTGTGGCACTGGTTTTAATAATTCATTTTAGTCCATAGATATAAAGATATTATATAGGTGGTGAATGATGCAAACAAAATCTACCTTACTTGCTCCCCATAGAGAAGAGGGAAGAGTTAGGATAAGCATGTACTCTTCAGAACGGGAGAAGTACTTCCAGGAGGTCCAAATATTGCTAAATTTAATGTTTGTACCTTTAAGAAAACTGGTAAGGTTTTCCACATGTTCTGTATCATGAATTGTACGGAACCATTGCTGCCTAGTGGGAGGCAAAGGGGATTTCCCAAGAACTGGAATACAGGATCGGGCCGCATTAACCATATGAATAATGGTCAAATGTTTTAAAGCGGTTGTCTACCCATTGATTTGATAGTGTCAAAAAAGAGTTCATATTCCCGGCATGCCGGAAATGCTAGCTGTCTCCTTGATTGTGCTCTCAACCAAACTAGCAAACCATCCAATGGGTGGTGTCATAAGGGATCACATGTGCAGCATCATGGCAGTTGCAGATTAAACAGAGGCTAAGATGTCAGCTTCCTTAGCTGAAAACGATAGGAGAGTATACAACCACTTTAAGAGGAATGTCAATATGGTGTAGAAGGAAGAAACGTGGGTCTTTAGGAATTGGGTGATCTGTGAGCGTTTGGGTAAGGGTGTGAACCTGAGTCCAAAAATTATGAAGATATCGACAAGTCCAGAAAATATGTAGTACGTCTGCCTGTGGTTTGTCGCATCACCAACAGGAATCTGAAACAAGCGGGTAAATAGAGTGTAATAATTTAGGGGTACGATACCAGCGACCAGACCTTGTTCCCATTTATCTACAAATACTGGAACTGATTGTATAGCATCTGAAAGCAAGATTACCGCTGCTCACACGTGAGTCACTACGGCCATAATCCACATGGCATGATGCAGGCGGTGGGGTGTACGCCCTGCCACTGCTTGCAGAGATCAGTAAATAAAAAGTCAGATGGCTGCACACCCACACAATGCAATTTTGGCTTTAATAGACAATACAAAAATTCCATAAAAACAACGAAGCACAGATAGGCAGAAGGATACAAGGTTGACGTGTTTCACATGGAATCCGTGCTTTATCAATATAATATAATGTGGAAGTATTGGGCTCCAAAGAGTAGATAGAGGTATGGAAGAAAAAGATTGTTCTGTGGAAACCCATTGTTTAATAGAATGTCAACACCAATCAATAGCTGCAGAGAAAAGAACACCACTCCAGGTTATAGCACTCCACTCTCACATACCTTGATTGCTGGTTCCACTGCCGGTGCGTCTCTACATGCTGAAGTAGAAAAAACAAGGTGCTGGATGGCCGCACATCATGCAATCACCTTTATTGTGGAAAAGTCCAAACAGTACATAACATACATAAAAACATCAAAAATAGGAACAGCAGGAGTGGGAAGGGTAAGCTAACTCGTTTCACGCCAAATCATTTGATCGCTTAATCATAGCTGTGTTTCTGTTACAAACTGTAACCTATATATGCACATATCTCATTCACCAAGGAGTAGTCACAAAAGAGGAGGAGGGGGGGCGTGCATACATAATTATACTCAGTTGGATGCAGAATAGTACACACTTGAGACAAGGAGAGGGGGGGAAAGAAAAAGGGAAATGTCCAGAATCGGTCCAATGGATCCATATGCACAAAGTGCATGGACCATGCACCAAAACGGACACAAACACCAAAAACAATAAATAGCATAAAACCAATCAATAGCTCTTGAGAAATGAGCGACCAAATAAAGTTTAATATCAGGGAGGCTCAGTCCACCTTGGGTTTTTGGTCTTCGAAGAATAGTATGTTTAATCCTGACTGGCTTAGAAGCCCAAACAAATTTGTTGAATATAGATTGTAATGATTTAAAGAAGCCAGCAGGTATATTTGTCGGAATTGTTTGAAAGAGGAATAAAATCCTAGGAAGTACATTCTGTTTCAAAACATTAGGTCTGCCTGTCCAGGAAAAGTTACAAGAAGACCAGGATGATAATTCAGAACAAAATTTAGATAGCAGGGGAGAAAAATTGAGTGTGTATAATGTAGATAGGTCTGCAGGTGGCAAGATACCTAGGTATTTAACCACTTCCTGCCTGCATGCTGTCATATGACGTCACAGACTGAGTGGTGATATCCGAATGATGCATGCAGTTACAGGCATCATTCAGATATCTTCTTTTACAGCTGGTGATTCTCTTCACTCAACTAAAATACAGCCTAAGAACAAATGTTCATTCGGATGTTAGCAGCGCTTCCCTAGTTGTTCTCTTAAAACTTTAACCAAAGAAAGTTCAGTCCTTGAGCAGTTTTTGTGCTATAAGTATGCTCCCAGTGAAAGATGTGTACTGCTTCAAAGATAATCTTTATGAGCTATACTCCTCCACCTTTGTCACCACGTGCACTTCTCCCCCTTATGGTTATGCACTCACCAAAAGTTCAATTTGTATTGCCTTTGGTTTAGTCAGATCCGGTCACATAGGTGCTCCCTTCCTGGTAGCTATGTGAGATCATCCAATCCCAATCGAGATGCTATCCTCAATGGTTACTCCAATAAACAGCAAATTCCATGTAAAGAATGGGGGACACTAATAGTGTAATCCTGTATTTTCTTTTTAAAATTTCCCCCTCCCTAAAATCTTGCTTACATAGTAAACATCCTTTTAAAGAATAAGAACAACCTATACTGCTCAGTTGATCTGATGACTCTCTCACCGCTCCAATGATCACTCGTTCACGGCGTTCCCGGGTTGAGTCTCAGATCACCGTCAGTGTACTGAAGGCGGCGTGGTCACTTCCCTGACCGGTTTCAACATTATGTCTTTGTCAAAGGGCATGGTGAGTACAAAAGTCTGGCACCATTCCATGAGTGTGCGCAATTGTAAAGCGTGACATGTTGGGTATCTATTTACTCTGCATAACATCATCTTTCACATTAAAAAATTGGGCTAACTTTACTGTTTTTTTTTTTTTTTAATGCATGAAACTTTTTTTTCCAAAAAAAAAAAAAAAAACATGTTTGAAAAATTGCTGCGCAAATACTGTGCGAGATAAAAAGTTGCAACAGTCACCACTTTATTCCCCAGGGTCTCTGCTAAAAAACATATATAATGTTTGGGGGTTCTGAGTAATCTTCTAGCAAAAAAATGATGATTTTTACATGTAGGAGCGAAGTGTCAGAATTGGCCCGGTAGGAAAGTAGTTAATGTGGGATGAAGCCCATTTAAAATGGAAATTGTAGATTACTTAAAGCAGTCAGATTAAGAGCTTCTGATTTAAATATACTGACTTCCCATGTGCATGAGGCCTTATTTTCTGTTATATTACATTACCACTTGGATGATTATTCTCTGATCTCTCCAAAGCAATGCTAAACATGTTGGTTCCACAGGAGTAATATTGTAAAATTGAAATTCAAGGCTTTGTAAGGTATTGCAATAGAAAGGCCTCATGCACACGGGAGTGTGTTTAAGCCCCTTTGAACGGCAGAATGCATTGGAATGCATTAACACTCAAACGGTAGATTCATCTAGCATTTAGGCTTTAGATATGTTTACAGATCTCATCTAGCTTTTTTTTTTTTCTCTCTTCAGCTCCTTTCCTGAATGTGCTTGTGGAGCTTTTTTTTTGTGCATGGACACATAGGGCTTACATAGAAGTGCTTTTACAGGCTGACAAAAACATGCGCAACGCCTATAACGTTGGTGTTTTTTTAAAATCTTAAAAATCTTTAAAATGCATGAGTACTTAAATTACAGCAGTAAAAAGATTGTAGTCTAGATGTTTCTCAAGCCTTGTCTTTCCTTTGAACCTGTAACACTAACCCGAACAAATTAACCACATGACCTCATGCAGTCAGCTTGCATGACCTAAAAATACTCTCTTTACTACAATGGTAGGATTGCGGAACGATAGAGACATCTAGTGGTAATTTACTGACAAATCAAATTGAAACCACTGAAAGATAGCTAATCAGATTTTATTATTCTTAGACTCAGTCTTCTATCATTTTCATTTTCAAAACCTAACCCCACTAGATAAAGTATATTGACCACTTAAACCAATTCATGGATCAATAAACAGTAATGCCTACAGTCATTCCTTATGTTGTAAATATAAATAACAGAGAGCTAGCTGGGTGTATACACACTGGTGAGTAGCTGCTACATCCCAATTATTTGAAGAAAAAAGGGAAAGGAGAGTGCCCCTGGGATTTTAAAGGCATTTATCAGACCAGAAAATAGTAACAGAGTATATAAAATCTCAGAATTTTTATTAAGGGATATAAAATAGTGGTGTAGGATAACAACACAAAGCTTCATTAAAAACAAGAAGTGTAGCCATACTTGTATATACAATACAGATGCAATATCTTGGGCGTACAGTTGGTCTCATGGTGAGAGGCCATAACACCGTCAATTATTCGACCAACTGATCTCTCAAATAATTGTCAGTGGTTTGGCCTCTCACTACGAGACCAGCCGTATGCCCAAGATATTGCATCTGTATTGTATATATACATATGGCTATACTTCTTGTTTTTGATGAAGCTTATCCTACACCACTATTTTATTTTACCTGAATAAAAATTTTGAGATTTTATATACTCTGTTAGGGCCAGTTCACACTGCTCCGATCTTAGAGATCGGATGTGATTTGCACCGCACTACAGTGTGAATCACATGCGATCTCTGTGAGATGCAAATTCAGCCATAGAGATTGTATGGCTGAATTTGCATCGCAATCGGAGCAAACTCGCACAGGACCCGTTTTTTTTCGCAGGGTCAGAATCGGATCGCATAGTGGTTCACACCATGCTATCCGATTCCTGTGCGAGTTTGCAGTTTGCACTGCTATATGCAAACTAATTTGGGGGTTTCATTAGCTTTCTATTGACACTCCCCACAGTTTGCATAGTGCAGCGTGAACTGCGGCCGGGAGACAAGCGATGCGGGAACCTGCAGTGGATTCGCAGGGTGGTTCCCGCATCGCTGCAGTGTGAACCGGCCCTAAGGCCCTGTGCGAGTTTGCTCCAATTGCAATGCAAATTCAGCCATACAATCTCTATGGCTGAATTTGCATCGCAGATATCGCTTGTGACTCACACTGCAGTGCGGTGCAAATCATATGCGATCTCTGAGATCGGAGCAGTGTGAACCGGCCCTATATCCTATTTTCTGGTCTGATAACTGCCTTTAAAATCCCAGGGGCACTCTCCTTTCCCTTTTTTCTTACATTGTAAATATTGTCTATAAGGCAATCTGATGCCCTATTGCAGTTCATCCACTCTACTCATTGACCTCACACTTTCCTGCTGCCTTCCTACAGTGTGTATTATCCGGTTTTATATACTCACTGAATTCTCTATATTGCTTTTTTAAAGTATTTTTTATGAAGTCTCTGTTCAAACCACTTTGCTCCAACTGCATTTAATGCACACTAGTTTATCATCCCAATCCTCTTCCCTCTCCACACATCTCTGCCATCCCCTCTCTATGTACCATTCACCCAACTGGGAAAATGGTGACTGCAACCCACTAGTGCGGTCATATGTTCATGGCGTGTTCCCTCCTAGTGTTATCTGGGGCTGCCATTCTTGATGATAATGTATGGCCACCCCCGAAGGAGCCGCTTGGTAATTTTGGGTTCTCTATTCTGTGCCTCAACTCCAAGAACAACCTCAGCCCCTCTGGCACACCTGGTTGAATAAAATCACTACAAACACTTTCAATACTACAAGTAGAAAATACTGATATCCTAGCTGTGGATTCTTAAAGTGGTTGTCAACTCGTGACAACCACTTTAACCTACAGGTAAGCCCTGCATACCTGCACAGTTCAGGAGATATGCAGTGTATTAGATGTGACTGACGGCTCGGTCACAGAGCTGAAGATCGCGGCCCTGGAAGCAAGAGGGGCTGAAGATGGACGCTGCCTGCACAGGGGACAGTGCTGGACATCGCAGACTTCGTTTGCAGGTAAGTGGCACATAATGGGCTACTATGAGATGCATCTACGTTGCAGGGGAATGTAGAGGAAGTAAACCATATCTGGATTTTCTTCCTCTTTAACAGAACCAGACAGACACACCTGGTAGTGATAAATAAGTTGGGTATATAATCACGGAAAGAAATGTGGAAACTTACAGCACAGTTAAACCTTCCTGCAGAGTATCAATACAATAGAAATGACAACATCTAATAGTTAACAATTGTAAATATAGAAAACAAAAGCACAATAATCTACATGTCCATTGCACGGGTGCTGAGAGGGAGAAGAGAAGGTTTGTCAACTTCTTAGCTCCTTCTAGGCCACAATCGCCATTGAAAGTAACAACACAAAAAAATATGAAGAAATGGGTTAACAGGTACAGTAAGCACAGTTCCATAATGCTACAGGTCCTGGGGTGAAGAGTACTAGTATCTTCTGCTAGTAAATGTCAGGGCCCTTTGTAAAGAGAGTAGGTTTAATCAAGCAAAAATGGAGACAGTAATCGTCTAGAATATTCCGTTAGGTAATGGCTAAAGGTGTCAGCTCCAAACAATCATCCTTTGACACTAGAAAGGGGAATGGGTGTCTGCATGCAGTGTCTATACTCTGTTAAGAAGGATGTTTGGGTTTATACACAACGGAGATTCCCAATGCTGGTTCAGGCTCCTGGCAATGTTGTAAGGCACCGGATCGCCTCAGATCGGCCGATCAGGATGTCTGGTCGCTAAACTGGCAAGGTAACCAGACAGCGGCCGACTGGACACCTGGATGGATATTGCGATCCCTGAAGCGGTGTGGGTTGTCTCTGCTGGGCAGCACTGGGTTGCTGAGCAGGGTGCCTGGGCTGAACGGTGGCAAACTGTGTAGTTGTCAGTGTTCCTGGCTCCCCTCAGCCTCCTGTCAGCACTCACAGTAGTCTCAGGAAAAGCATGGCGAGCAAGTCCCGCTAGGCACATAGAGTTATAGATGGAGTTTCACCACACCATCCTGTCACCTCTCCTCCAGTCTCTCTTCTGCTGACAGCACTCTCTCTGTAGTGATGTGTGGAAGCCTGTCTGTCTCTCTTCAATCAACTCAGCCTTCCCTCTCTTCAATCACCTCAGCCTTCCCTCTCTTCAGTCTCCTGTCAGCACTTCCTGCAACTTCCCCTTCTTCCCAGTGTCCTCTCTGTCTCCTCATGTTCGGGAAGGAAGGGTCGGCATTCCCTATCTCCATCTTGTGGACAAAAGGAGAAACTGCATGTTTGGTTGGGTCAAATAGTCTTACATTATAATCTATGCATGTCCTGAATGGGCCAATGACAGGATGCCCGTTACAGTAAAAAAAATGTCTGACAGTAGAGCTAAACATCAAGAAGAAATCCTTCCCCCTCCAGTGCCATTGATGTTATCAGCTGTGAGCACAGCATCAAATTGAGTCATATTACACTAAAGCTGGCCATGCACGAGTAGATTTTTGAATAAACATTCATACAAGAATGCTCAGTACATTTCATGACTTGAGGAATGTCGCTCAAAAGTACTTCAAGAATTTAACCACTTCAACCCCGGAAGGATTTACCCCCTTAATGGTAATCTATACTGCATCCAAGCTCCCACCTTTTCTGCAAATGATTCATTGTTTGCAATATGTTCAAATGGTAATCTTTTGCTGCTTTCAACCTCTTTGCCTCTGCCCATATCACTGTGATGTTTATTTTTCTTTCTTATTGTCTATAGTTAAATTATGGCCAATGCTATCTTTATTGCCTTGCCCTTCTGCTCTCTTGCTGTGTCTTGTAGTCTTCCTTTGGTGTTAAAAGTTCGTTCTGTTAGCAATGTGTCCCTCTAATGCAATCCTGATTGATTAATTGGCAATAGCCCCACCCAACTCAGTATAAATGTAGGCCTTCCCTAAGGTCTGCAAAGGCCATGATCTGCATTGGCAGGGATTGCATTGACAAATATCATCTTGGATAAAGTATTCATATTGGATTAAGTATTACACTTCAGCGAATGCACAAAGCGAATGCACAAAGCAACAAACAGAATACTCCAAACCACTAAACAGACTACAAGTGACCTGATTCCTCATAGAACTTTTTCATCTCTCATCCAGTCTGCTTCTCAATCTCCCACTCTGTATCATGCACTCCGTACTTTTTCTTTTCACAGTTGCATCCTCTCTCTTTAAACTCTCTCTCCTTCGCCCCTCTTCTCCACTCCACCACTGATATATATCACCCTCACTCCTTTCTTCACCTTATTACTGCATTCATCAGCCCCTGCTACTTCTGAGCCCACATACCAATAAAACCTCCAGTACACTGGGAAGTGTCTCCCCACATAAGTCACACTCCCATATCACCTCTCTCACCCTTCTGCTTCTCCTAACTACTGGAGATATTTCCCTAAATCCAGGACCACCTATCAGAGAAGCAGGCACGATCGTCGAGCTCCCACGCGCATGCGTGGGAGACGAATGTATCTACGCACGCGGGCGAACGTTCGTTTGGGACGGCGCAATCCGCGCATTTAACGCAACCAATGAGACTGTTTGCTGACCTATAAAAGGCAGCCTTTGTGTCACACAAGTCGCTGGATTGTCTCAGCTCACCAGTGTTCCTGAACCTGTGTCCCGTTTCCTGATTGAACCTCTGTTGTGACCTGGCTTGCTCCTCGACTTTGCTTCTGATCTTCTCCGCTGTATTTGACCCCCGGCTTGCCTCACAGACTACGCTTCTGCCTGATCCACTGTACTTGACCCCTGGCTTACTACTTGGACTCTGCCTCTCTCTGTCTCCAGCACTTGTTCCTTTGCCTGGATTATAGACTTTCTTACTTGATTCCCTGTGTTTGACCTCGGCCTGGATTTCGGACTTGCCCTTTGCTGCTGCCTGTGCTGACCCAGCTGCACCGGTTCTCTACCTCCACTCCCAGAGTTCCTGCACCCCCACCAGGCCTTCACGGGCTATCTCTTCTGAAGACTTCTGCCTGCTGGAGTCTCTGCTGCTCCTGAATTTCAGTCTGCTCCATCTGCTCTATCCTGTCTTCAGCCCTGGCGACCCGTGCTTCTCTACGCACCATACCTCCTGTTCCCAGTTCCAGGGGTATACTGCGTTTAGCCGCAAGGGGAGCCTCTCTCAGCATTTCGGCTTCGGAACAGGTACGTGACACCACCATCATATACCTTTGGACAACGTACCCGGCACCCCCAATCTTCTGACAGCAGGCGCAATCCACACAAACTAATTTCTATTCCTCTTCTGCCCAGAACCAGCCTCCCCTTCTCCTGTGCCCTTTGGAATGCCCGCTCTGTTTGTAACAAACTTACCACCGTCCATGACCTATTTATCACAATCTCCTTCAACCTACTTGCAATTACGGAGACCTGGCTTCAAGATTCTGACTTTTCTTCATCGGCTGCCCTCTCTCATGGTGGCCTCCTGTGGACTCACTCTCCCAGGCCTAGTGGATGAAAAGGAGGGAGTGTTGGATTTCTCCTATCCCCTCAAAGCACTTTTCAAGTTCTTCATCCACCCCCCTCCCTGTCCCTCTCCTCGTTTGAAGCTCACTGTATTCGTCTATTTTCTCCAGTTTCGTTGAGAATTGCTGTGATCTATCGGCCTCCTGCACCGGTATCAAGCTTCCTTGACGACTTCTCTGCCTGGCTACCCTACTTTCTTTCTTCTGAAATTCCAACAATCATTCTTGGGGACTTCAACATCCCTGCTAATCTTAACACTCCTGCTACTTCTAACTTTGAGGCTAACCTCCTCTTTTGACCTAAAACAATGGACACATGCTTCTACTCACTCTGATGGCAACTGCCTTGACCTCATATTCTCTTACCTATGCACTCCGTGCAACCTCTCCAACATTACTTTTCCTCTCTCTGATCACCACCTTATTAGTTTCACTCTCTCCTTGTCTTCCTCCTCCTTGCCTTCCAGCTACCGAACAATTACCCGTAGAAACCTTCGCCATCTTAACCCTTCTCTTCTTTTTTCTGCTACAGATTGTCTCTATGACAAAATCTCATCCTTGTCCTGCCCCAACCTAGCCACTTCTATATACAACAGCTCACTGTCATCCACCCTAGATACCTTGGCCCCCCTCACTACACACAGAATCAGGCCCCGACCGCTACAACCCTGGCAGACAGACGATACCAGAAGCCTAAAAAAAAAGAGCCGCGATCTTAAGCGTCTGTGGCGTAAGACTAAGTCACAGCAAGATTTCAGCCACTATAAATCTGCCCTCCAAAAATACAATTCCTGCCTCCACACTGCCAAACAGACCTACTTTATCACTCTTATTAACAACCTCTCACGGAGCCCCCATCAACTCTTTTTACCTTTAACGCTCTACTTCGTCCTCCATTACCTCCATCCACTAACTTACTCACTGCCCAGGAGATTGCTTATCACTTTAAAAATAAGATTGATACAATTCGTCTCGAGATCTCCTCTCTACAGATTTCTAACCCCCCTCACACTCTTTGTCCTCCTGCACAATAAATACTCTTGTTTAACACAGCTACTATAAAGGAGGTCACTAAACTTCTCTCTAACACCCACCTAACCTCCTGCTCCCTGGACCCCATTCCTTCTCAGCTACTACAGTCACCTTCTGACTCTATCCTACACTCTTTAACTCGTATCTTTAACCCCTCCCTCTCTCCTTTCATCTTCCCCAACCCTCTAAAACATGCACTAGTCACTCCCATACCAAAAAAGGCCACACTGGACCCCACCAACCTAAGACCCATCTCCTTACTCCCTTTTGCCGCCAAAATCCTTGACGTTTAGTCTACAACCGACTGAGTGACCACCTCACTGAAAATAACCTTCTTGATCCCCTTCAGTCTGGATTTCGTCCACAGCACTCCGCAGAAACTGCCTCCTAAAACTAACAAATGATTTACTAACAGCAAAGAACAACGGTCATTATTCCGTACTCTTACTCTTAGACCTCTCTGCTGCCTTTGATACAGTTGATTACCCCCTCCTCCTCAAAAAACGTAATTTGCTTAGTCTCCATGGCTGTGCTCTCCATTGGTTCAAATTTTACCTATCTCACCGCACCTTCAGTGTCACTTACAACTCCACTTCCTCCTCTACAACTCCTCTTACCGTTGGGGTCCCCCAAGGTTCTGTCCTTGGACCCCTACTATTCTCGATCTACACGTCCTCCCTGGGTCAGCTGATAACCTCCCATGGCTTCCACTATATTTTATATGCCAATGGCACCCAAATCTATCTCTCTACCCCTCATCTCACCCCATCAGTCTCCTCACAGATCACTGCCTTACTAACAGACATATCAGCCTGGATGTCACAGCACTTCCTCAAACTGAATCTGTCTAAAACTGAGCTCATTATATTTCCTCCCCCACGTGCCCCTTCCCCTGACTTCTCTATTAAGATCAATGGCACAGCTATTAGTGCGTCCCCACATGCCAGGGTGCTAGGGGTAACCCTAGACTCTGAACTGTCCTTTCAGGACCACATCCAATCCCTGTCGAAATCATGCCGCCTTAGCCTCTGCAACATCTCTAGAATACGCCCCTTTTTAACCAATGACACCACCAAGCTTCTAATTCACTCTCTGGTTATCTCTCGCCTCGACTACTGCAACTCTCTCCTCATTGGATTACCTTTACATATATTATCCCCCCTTCAGTCCATAATGAATGCTGCTGCAAGACTTATCTACTTCATCAACCGCTCACTGTCCTCCACCCCTCTCTGCCAATCTCTTCACTGGCTTCTACTCACCCAACAAATAAAATTCAAAGTACTAACAATAATTTACAAAGCCATCCACAACTCTGCCCCCAGCTACATCTCTAACCTAGTCTCAAAATACCAACCAAGCCGCCCTCTTCGGTCCTCCCAAGACCTCCTGCTCTCTAGCTCCCTTGTCAACTCCTCCCATGCTCGCCTCCAGGATTTCTCCCGAGATTCTCCCATCCTTTGGAACTCCCTATCCCAATCTGTCCGACTGTCTCTGAATCTATCCATCTTTAGACGATCCGTGAAAACCTTTCTCTTTAAAGAAGCCTATCCTGCTTCTAATACACTTCTAATACACTGTTTTACTTTCTACATCAGCTCATCCCCCACAGCTGTTACCTTTTGTATCAATTGACCCTCCCTCTTAGATTGTAAGCTCTAACGAGCAGGGCCCTCTGATTCCTCTTGTACCAAATTGTGATGTAACTGTACTGTCTGCCTTCATTTTGTAAAACACTGCGCAAACTGTTGGCGCTATATAAATTCTGTATAATAATAATAATAATGACCAGGCCATTTTTTGCGATACAGCACTGCATTATTTTAACTGACAATTTCATGGTCGTGCGACTTGGTATCCAAATAAAACTGATGTCCTCTTTTCCCCACATATACAGCTTTCTTTTGATAGTATTTGATCACCTCTGCGGTTTTTATTTTTTACGCTATAAACAAAAAAATACCGGCAATTTTGAAAAAATAACAATATTTTTTAATTTTGCTATATTACATATCCAAAAAAAAATGTCAAAAAACTAATCTATTCATCAGTTTGGACCAATATGTATTCTTCTATATATTTTTGGTAAAAAAAAATCACAATAAGCGCATATTGATTGGTTTGCACAAAGGTTATAGCGTCTACAAAATAAGGGATAGATTTATGACATTTTTATTATTATTTTTTCTTTTTTTTACTAGTAATGGCGGTTATCAGCGATTTTTAGCAGAACTGTGACATTGCGGTGGACACACTTTTTTGGGACCAATGACACCAATACAGTGATCAGAACTACAAATATTCATTAATCACTGTATAAATGACCCTGGCAGGAAGGTGTTAACAGCAGGGACGATCAAAGGGTTAAGGGTGTCCTAGGGAGGTGCTTTGTAACTGTAGGGGGAGTGGACTTACTGGGAGTACAGAGAGATCGCTGTTCCTGATCACTAAAAACAGACGATCTCTCTCTACTCCCCTGTCAGAATGGGGATCTGCTTTGTTTACATAAGCAGATTCCCTTTCTGCCTCTCTGTGGAGCGGTCGCGGCCGCCAGACCCGCGCATCGGCTCCCCCGCCATGCAGCGTGCCTACCCGCAGCATCTCCTGCACGAAACTATGTGGGGGTACATCGTTTCATGCAATAGGACCGCCCTGCCGCAGTATATATGCAGTGGGCGGTTCTTAAGTGGCTAAACATTCAATTTAGAAACAAATGGGCTTTCAATGAAAACTACTTTCCCTGTTAGAAATTAGATTGATCTAATCACTAAGGATTAGAAAGTCAAGTTAACATTCTTAAAATGAAAAATTTCAAACAAAATTTTACTAGTGTATGAGCAGCTTAAAAGAAGGAGTTGTAGCAGAAAACACCAAACTGGCAGCAAATGCTAGCAATGACAAAACACGCAGTGACAAGGAATGTCTGGAGCAGACTACAGTTTGAAAAACACTGCATAAAATAGCGAAACATTTCCTAAAGTTCCAACCCCCCCAACCCCTCCCAGCAAAAAATGAAAAGTCAGCAGCTACACATACTGTAGCTGCTGACTTTTAATACTAGGATACCTACCTGTCCTGGAATCCAGCAATTTCGGCACCCCAGCCAATGTTTCTATTGGCTCTCGGGTGCTGCCGTTGCCATTCGTGGTAAGGGAAACCGTCAGTGAAGCCTTTCTGAAAGGCCCGGCGTCTGGGGAAGATGGAGGGGGCCGAACTTCCGAGTGATCTCACCGTGGCAATATCTCTCGGAAGTGGGGACGACGGGTACCTGTTTTTGACCCCTCCCCCCAAAAGGTGCCAAATGTGGCACTTTTGGGTGGAACTAGCGAAGGATTATCAACAAGTTAAATGATTTCTTAGTACTTGTAAGCCATCTGATTTTAAAAGAGAAGTAGTCCCCTTTCACATGGGGCGGACTCTGTCAAGGGGATCTGCCTGCTCAGCGGGGATCTCTCCACAGATCCACACTGAACAGGCGGATGACAGGTCCGTGTCCGTTCCACTAATGTAGAGCAGACACAGAAACAGCCCGGTGTTCTCTATGGAGACTGCCTGTCTGTTTCCATCCAACTGTCATCCTATCCGGCAGACAGATGGGGAACGGATCCCCATTTGTTTGTTTTTAGCGGACAGGATCGGATGTCGGCAGAGCAATGGATGGTCCAATCGGGTCCACCTGAAAAACTGACAATCGGTCCATCATTGTAAAATGGTCCTATGGCCAAAGCTTTTTTTTTTTAGTTTCAAAACTTTTTATTACATTTTTCAAGAAAAGTACAAAGTAATGTGAAGTCCTAAAACATTGAACTACAGACATGTATACAGCTTACAATGCCAAAGATTGAGTGCTGAGGTATGGTTTCTAATTAGCAAAATCGGACAAGGTCTAGTCCTATCTTGGTTCCAACAATATATATTATATAGGTTGCAGAGCTGTTAGATATTCCTCCCCGTCCCCCGTCTGGGATCCTGCTGCACCACGGGGGGGGGGGGGGTAACCAGGTATCCAATCTCATATAGATATACTTTGTTAGTAGGGGCACCAGACTGTCAAAGACCTCAGCTTGCACAAAGAGAAAAGGAAAAAACGTATATTTGAACAACATTAGAGAATCAGGATGTGGGAGCTCAAGTCTTTACCGCTCAACATCTTCTGAGAAGAAAAAAAAGGATACTTAAGGGGGGAAATGTGGGGAAAAGAGCTGGGGGGGGGGGGGGGTGTTAATATGATGTTTCATTATTCATACAGTGATCTTATATTGGTCTTACAATGTGCCGATTCAGAAATGTATACATCCCATTGGGGATGCTGAAAAATGAGATGAGATAGTAGCTATAGGTGTTAATTGGAGACTGGGCTATTGTACTTTAGTTTTTTATGTTGAGTCCAAGCGACAGTGGATCTGTATCATTGATGGCTAGCTTACGGTGTTATAGATTTAAAGTTCCTTTAGGGTGTTGTAGCCATGAATTCCAATGCGAGAATAATTTTTTTGTTTGGAGGTGCGCTTTAGCGAACATGAGTTCGTAGTATGCTAGCTCATTGAGGATGTCAATGGTTGTTTGGACACTTGGTGGGGATTGTTGTTTCCAGTTTCGGGCAATGGATAAACGAGCTGCAATAAAAAGGTGGGTGAGGATGCAGTGGTATTCTGTCGGGTAAATGTCCATATGTATATTTAGTAGAGCCAATGTTGGTTCAGGGGTGACTAGTATGCCGGTGATAGTTTTGGCTAATTCAAATATATCCTCCCAATGTGGTAACAAGCCTATTGTTCCACACCTTCTCCAGCAAGAATCGGTTTGGTCTGGAAAGATGCTTGCTAGTCTTTTTGGTGTAAAGTACCAATGGTGTAGTAGCTTTTGTGTTGATTCCCAGTGGGTGATGCATCTGGAGTATCTCAGAGGTAAGGACAGTGCTGAGTATCATTGGTCTTGGAAGGCGTCAAATTTCAAGGATAGTTCCCATTTGCCCATGGTGGTAGTCGTTTCTGTAGAGGGTGGTTTGGTGAGAATTTTGTATATAGGTGAGATGCCTTTCCAGTGTGTTTTCAAGGTGTCAAAGACTTTCAGGATGTCGTCCATAGGTGTGTTGTCATGAAGTTAAAGGCTCTGTAATGCATGTCTTATTTGGAGGAATTTATAGAAAGATGATTTTTTTTGAGAGAGAGGTCCATTACGTATTGGAAGGGTTGTAGTTGACCTTTGTGGCAAAGATGCTTAATTGTGGAGATGCCTGCTTTCTCCCAGGACAGTAAAAATATGTGCGGTATGAGGAGTTCTAGAGATCTTGTTGGTAGTTTGTAGAGAGTTTTGGGGGATATGGTGTTGGGGGGGGCAGCGATAGAAGTCCATACCCTGAGGGCTGCATTGACCGTATCCAGATAATGTTTTTTTGTGAGTGGTAGAAGTGTTGTTGCCCCAAGGAAGTATTTGGGGTCAGCTCCCAGGGCTGCGCTTTCGATATGCTTTCATTCTTTTAGGTGAGTCAATATAGTTGCTTTATAGTATGCAGATACATTAGGGCCTCCCAGCCCTGCGTACTTTGTTGGGCGCAGGAGTATTGATACTTTTATTCATTGGCGCCTGGCATGCCAGATAAAAGTGTTTAATATAGCCTGTATTTTTTTGAGGTACATCATAAGAATTGGAATAGGGAGGGTCCTGAACATATATAAAATGTGTGGAAGCATAAACATTTTTGTTAGAGCGATACGTCCTGCCCAGGACACATGGGTCGTGGATAATTGTTTTGCTGTGTTTTCCAGCGTAGTGATAAGGTTTGAGAGGTTAGTGGAGAGGAGTCTGGAGCTGGGGGAGGTAAGTTGAACTCCCAAATATTGTAGTGTTGAGAGGGGTGCCCATGAGAAAGGGACAGCGCTTGCAATTTTGTTTTTAACTGTGGGGCTCAATCCATTAGGTAGCATCTGGCATTTTGAGTTGTTACATTTGTAGAGAGAACTAGTGCCAAAAAGTTCTAATAATTGGTAAGGGGGGGGGGGGGGTGGAGAGCGTTGGTTATGGTTAAGACTACATTGTCCGCGTATAAGCCAATCTTGTGATGTGGAGGGCTGATCGGGATTCCAGAAATACTGTAAGTGGGTTTGTTTGGACATGGGCTGCTAAGGGTTCAATAATTAATAAGAAAATTAGGGGGGATAGGGGGCACCCTTGTCTGCTGCCATTAGTTATGAGGAATGATGACGAGAGACAACCTGATGTCCATACTTTTGCTGTGGGGTTGGTGTATAATGTAGATATAGCCAATAGGATTCGGCCAGTGAAGCCAAACCTCTGCAGGACTTCTTTAATATAGAGCCAATGAACTCTATCAAAAGCCTTTTCGGCATCTAGGGAAATAAGTAAGGCTGGGATGTTATGATGTTCTGTCCATTGGATAATGTCAATAATTCTTTGAGTGCCATCCGAGGTTTGTCTTCCCGGCATGAAGCCTACTTGGTGAGGGTGTATTAGGGATAGGGTGATTAGGGTAATTCTATTAGCAAGGATTTTAGCATACATTTTTGTGTCAGAATTTAAGAGGGAGCGAAAAGTGGAAGGGGAGTCTGTTGGTTTGCTTGGTTTGGGGATGGTGACAATCAAAGATTCTAAAAATTCTTTGGCCCACATTCCTTTATCACTAATGTAGTTATATGAGTTAGTGAGGTGGGGGGCTAGGAGATGAGAATATGTCTTGTAATATTCATTCACAAAGCCATCCGGGCCTGGTGATCTGTGAAGTGTAAGGGAGCGTATAACTTTTTCTACTTCTGCGTTGGTGAAGGGGGTAGATAGTTCTTTTAATTGGTTTGGCAGAATAGTGGGTAAGTTGATTGCTTCGAGGAATGTTTAATAGTAGTGGAGCCTGGGGGAGAGAAGAAGGAAGAGGTTTGGAAGTTATAAAGGGACATACAGTACTTGCGGAATTGTTTCGCTATGTCTAATGGATTGAAGATTTTGGATTTATGTTCATCTATGAGGTATTTTAGCTGAATTTTTTTTCCTTTTATATTGTTTAGCTAGGCAGGCACCAGGTTTATTTCCTAATGCGTATTATGAGATGCAAAGCCTTTTTATGTAAAAATCATATGAATGTAAGAGCGCTCCGAGTTGTAGTCTATTAATTGGGACTATTTCAGTTTGTTATGGGTCTCTAAGGTGTGAATGTGGGAGTGAAGTCTCTTCTCATGGGCTGAGATTTTAATAAGGAATACTGTAGGATCGGTTACAGAGCCTTCATTTTCTTTAAAAGTGTTTTTTATGGCGGAGTCTAGTTGTTTCTGATGTGAGAGATGATTTAGTATGGAGGTATTAAATCTCCATGGGGAGGGCATAGTGCCTGAATTGGTTAGAATCAGTTCCAAATAGATAGGAGCGTGGTCAGACCATGTCCTGATTCCTATGGTTACTGATTTGATCGGCTGCAGTGTAATTTTATCTGTCAGAAACAAATCGATCCTTGAGTATACCTTATAAACAGATGAAAAAAAGTATAATCACGCTCAGTACTATGGATACATCTCCAGATGTCAAAGAGTTCATCATGGAAAACAATTGTATGGAGGGAGGGATTTGGTCTATGGGAGGGGTTAGTGGAGTCAATTGATGATTCCATTACTTCATTGAAATCGCCACAAATTATAATAGGTCGGGATCTGAAAGGCTGTAGTTTTTTTAGAGAGCAATGTGTTAAAGAATCTTTTCTGGTGAGTGTTAGGGGCATACAGGTTCACTAAAGTAGTGCGGTGATTATGGATGGATACGTCAGCAATGATGTAGCATCCGTTGGGGTCAGATTCTAATGAGTGAAGCTGGAAAACCAGGGTGTCTCCAAACGTTATCATCACGCCTTTGGTTTTATTGTCAGCATGGGCATAAAATACATGGGGGAATTTAAGGTGGCTGCAGGTAGGTGATTTGGTGGAGGCAAAATGAGTCTCCAAGACACAGACGATATCTGATTTGGAGGATATTGCCTCTTTCCAGAGCATAGCTCTCTTATAAGGGGAATTTAAAAACTTAGCATTGATGAAGATAATTTTAGCTGTCATGTTGTGGTGGGCTGTAAGTATGCTTCTTGAACGGGTAGAGATGTCTCCATAGTATCGTATAAAAGATTGTACTTTCAATCTGGCACATACACAATGCTATAGTTATAAAAATTACCGAATGATCTATGTCTGAACCGGCACATTGGCATAAGAAAGCGAGATGTGGAGGGAGGAGGGATGAGAGGGAAGGGAGAACAGTGGGGGTTAGTAGTGTGTGTTTAACACACAGTAAGCAGAGGAAGAGAACAAACTTTGGTAGAACATGAACAGTCATGTGTAACAAAACGGCCTAGCACAGGGTTTTTTTGCGGGCGGCCTGGAAAAGATGAGTTTGCTAGTATATATACTTATCCTCTCAGGTGTTGTTAACAGTTTTCCAGGACTTGGCAATGTGGGACGGTGTAACTTTTCCCGCAGTCAGATTTTGCGGAGGGGGAGATAGCCCCCAGTTTTGGAGCTGCTTGAGGCCATGCTTCAATTGGTAAATAGTGGCAGCTTTAGTCTGGTAAACATGGAGATGGGCGAGGACATCATGCGGCTTGTCAGAGGGTATATAAGCAGGCTTGTGTATCCTTTGTGTTCGGCGATCATACGTTCCAATTGTGACAAGGCTGGGACCAGCGAGGAGAATAATTTTTGTAGATAGGGGACAGGTCGTTGGCAGGGGTAGATTCTGGAATACTGTGATGTTGCTCCTTCTTGAGCGGTCTTCCAGGTCCGCCATTTTGGCGTTTATGCGGTCAAGCTCCTCTGCTTGGGCCTGGTGCGCGTCTACAAGTTCATTGTAGGCCATGGTGTAGTTAGTAAGCTGTCTTCATTGACATCAGTACGATCACCCAGATCATCTATTTGGTGTTGCATATGAGTCATCGATTTGTTTAAATCTCTTTTTAGGTCTTTCTGGAGTGACAATAGCATTTGTTTCAGAGTATTCTCTGACACCGGGTTATCTGTGGTGGAGAGGTAGTAATGTGTTCTGATCGTCCTCTGAGCTCTCCCCATCTGACATGTCATTGTGGTGAAAGGCTAGGTGTTTCTTGCTTACCGGTCCCTGGTGTGTTGGTGAAGTGAAGGGAGAGGGTGCTGCTCTCTTGGAGGTGTCTCTCATGCTGCCATCCTTCTTAGGAGTTGTACAGTCCATGGGATCTGTGTCCTGCTGCGGAGAGACGTGCTGGGAGGCTCGTGCTACTGCTCTGTGTTCGGAGCCAGCGCCATCTTGGCTGTGTATGTGATTAGGGCTGATGAAGAAGTCTGTGAGCTTCCTCGGCTCCAGTAGATTGTTTTTCTTGCGGGACATCCGCCCTCAGCCAAAGCTTTTTTTTGCTATACTTCTCTTGTGGGCCACAGGGTTACACTTATTTTTGCACTCCTGTGACCCAGAATCATGTCACAGAGCCACTCTAGGCTCTGGAAGGATTGTGGCAATAATATCTAGATCCACCCAGATGCCTGACCAGCAGCTGTCTCAGCTTCTCAGCATGTGGCTGAGAGTCTGAACCAACCGCTCTCATCCCGTTCCTAGCTCAGCACTCCAGTGTGCACTGGAGGGGCAGAGCTTAGAGCTGTGACTAACAGTCACCGCTCTCTTCTCAGAGCGGACTGAGAACTGAGTAATTGGCGGGCCATGTGATTGCTCAGTTCTCAGTTGTACAACAGGCGGGGGACAGCTACAATATTGGACCGATGCTGCAACCATATAAGTGAGTATAGATTATTCTGTTTTATACTTCCCCTTTAACCATGATTTCTCTAGTAATTATCTAAGATATAAGCAGACTGTAGTGGAAGCAACCTTTTTCCTTACTCTGTTCTGCATAACAAATTTTGGGATAATTAATTTTTATAGTAAAGTGAATGAGCCTAACATAAATACTAATGAGTTGCTCTATGGAAAAAAAAAAAGCCCTGCTGAAATCTACAGCTTAAAGAGATCTGTCACCTTGGCCATACAGGACATAGTGACAGGTTCAGTGTAAAGCCTACTCCCAACCACTTCATACCTCTCCAATGCTTCCTCATTCTCCCTGGGTATGGGGGGATATGTGATCACTTATAATGCTGTGCTGGGGACTAGAGCAGGCAGTTGCTAGATCAGAGTACTGTCATGATGGATAGGTGATTTTACCAATCTCTCTAAACTTTAACACCAGCCAAAATTGTCTTGGAATCACTGGGCGAGGAGAGGCGGTATGCGTTTGCTCAAACAAGCCAGTTAAATCTTGTGCCATTGAAGGCTTTGCATTACATTAATTTTAAATAGCACTGCTACACAAGAGATTTGCACTCCTGCATTTGAACAATCATTGTCCCAAATCAATGATTTAATTACATAACAGAATGTATTACAATCTCTTTCCTATTCTAAAAAATTTAAAAGGAGACTTAACTGCTCAATGATTACTTGGTAATGATACTGTTTTCCCATTTAAATATACCTCTGCAATATTAATCTTGCTAGACTAAACTCCCAAAAAATCATTTAAAAATCTACTACAGTAGCACTAAGTTTTATTTCTAGAAAGGTTCCTCAGTCCCCAAGATTAGAAATCAGCCTGTAGCTCTAGGTAAAGAGTTTATTAATAAGCATAGAATATTTTTACATGACAAGCAGTTGGGAAAATTAAAGTGGTATTAAAGTGGATGTAAACCCGATTCATGAAATTTTACCTAAGCACGTATATTTGTAGTGTTTACTTATCTCTCTCCAAAGCTCTGAGTCCCATGAGCTTCTGCTGTTTCATTGCTCTGTTATCAGCATGATAACTTCTGACAAGTTCTCCAACAACCAAGATAAAACCTTCCTGAAATTTGTGTCGAGGGAGGTTGCTATAAATAGATTAGCAGAGAGCTTGAATTGTCACAGCACAGCTCTGCAAGTCTCTGCCTATGTGGAGGGGGGGTGCCTTTCCTCCGATCAGCTGTCTTAGCTGTATGCCAAGAATCCACTCCCAGTGCTGAACAGGAAGAGAAAATATCTAAAAGGATGTGCACTTTCTAAAGAATATATAAAACTGAAGACAGCAGATATACATGTAAAACTTATGTAAGGAGATTTGTTTCATCCTTGTGTATTATCTGAGGATGTTGACTTCACTAGGTATAGGAGAGGGTTTACATCCGCTTTAAACCCCAAAACAGAAATGTAATATATTGCAGCTTACCAGTCAATAGATGTGATGGCTGCATTAGTTATATATGTTAAGGCTTTCTTCTCTCTGTTTTCACATAGTAATCTGGCCAGTAACACACTTCCTGTATCACAGTGCCTCCAATCGGTATGAAGGAGGGCAGGGTCACATGTCACATTTGGACAGCAGCATTGTTAATCTGGGGGAGGGGACTGTTAGACGTACTAGCACACATAGATTCACAACAAATTGAAGCCAAATTCCAGCTCACATTTTCTAAGAAGTTACAGCAACATTGTTTTTTCCTTTTGGGATAAAGGTTTTACGTAAATAAATAAAAGCTGATCATTTTAAGCACCCCTTTCAGTGGTAAATGCTTTGTCTCATCACTCCAACTGCTACATCTGCAAGAATGCTTATTCTTTTGAAAAGCAATAGGCTTACTGACCTGATCATCTGCTAAAAATGAGGGAAAGAAAGCCTTTAAAAAGAAAACTTATGCAGCTATCACATTGAAGACTTGGTAAGCTGCACTATAATAAATTAATATAAATAAAACTGCTTTTAAGTTGAGCATTTTTTTTCCGGAATGGAGAAATCAATTTGATAGAACTCATGCCTTACTTTATCTTGCAATGGTAGGTAGAATGTAAACAAGACAAATGCATTATGCTGACCAGGGCCTATACGTCGTGTAGATAACTTCTTCTAAGATGTCATAAGCAGGCCTCTTTAGGGGCCATATGGCTTGCTTGGTTTGTGGTTCCTGCAATGCAGTAGGTTTGGCATTATCTGTTTCTGTTGTTACATCTATGTGGTCTTCATCAGTTTCTACATCTTCTGCTGTTGGTGACATTATGAGGTCCTCTGGGGTCTCTAATGGCTGATTTTGAGGTGTGAGCTCTGGCGTCTCAGGTCTGGGGACCACCGGGTCTGTTTCTTTGGTTAGAGCAGGTGTAGTAACTCCTCAGGTGGAGAGGCCAACAGCCAGTCTATGCCCATCTCTTCTTCCTCCCTGTCCTCTTCACCTGTGTTTAGAACAGTGTTCTAAGGCTGAGTTAGTGGGCAGGGTCTGCAAGAAAAAGTCTGAGTGAGGCTAGTATCAGTTTGTTAGGACATCCAAACTGCTTCCACTGTGGAGGAGGGATGATTCAGGTGCCATATCTTTAATGGGCCTGTCCCTTCTTGGCAGATCTGATAGGTTAGCAGCCCGGGCAGCTGTTTGCAGACTATAAAAAGTTTGGACTTCCAGCGGTCAGCTATTCTGTGTTTCTCTGGAACACCCAGATTTTTCAGCAGTACTGTATTCTGTTCCCGGGCTACAAGTCTTGTATTCTTTCTTTAAGGTCAAATTTCTTTTTATTCCTTTCACCTAGGACACTGAAAGCCCCCAGAGCTTTTTCATATGCTGTTTTCAAATTCTTTCTTAAGTGATCTACATATCTTCGGTGAGATGTCATTAACATCTGATCTAAAGAAGTGCCAAGGGCCAAATCGACAGATAGTCAAGCTTTCCTCCTAAACATGAGCAGGTACAGTGAAAAGCCCATAGCATCATTTTCAGTGCTATTATAAGCATGAATTACACTGCAGTGTGCCTACTCCAATGCTGTTTTTTTCTGCCCAGTCCAAAGAATATCTAGAAGGGTGCAGTTGAATGGTTCTGGCTGGGGATCTCCTTGAGGATGATATGGGGCTGTTCTGGATTTCTGAATACCCAGCAGATCTTTTGATCAGCTTACTCTCGAAGTCTCTTCCTTGATTAAAATGGAAACTCTGAGGCAGGCCATAGTGGACAAAAAATGTTTCCACAAGAATTTTAGCTAGAATTGAGGCTTGTTAGGTGGGAAAACCTAGGCATACCAGGTAAAGTGGTTACAGGACATTTCATTGCCCACTCGAGTCAGGCTAGTGGCTCTGGTTGGTAAAGTCTTTAGCTGAATGCACCTTAGGCGCAAGTAACAGTTGCCCATAACTTCAGCTCGCATACAAGGCCAATAGAAGTGGTCTCTGACCAGCTTGAAAGTTCTCTCTGGGCCTGGTTGGCCATGCTCATCATGTAAAGCTGTTAAAATGGTCTCTCTGTGTTTTATGGTAGGAACATCTGCCATCTGTCATCAGGGTTGTCCGAGGGGCCCCTTCGGTAGACCTCCCCATCTCCTAACTGCAACAGATTCCACTCCCTGTGGACTAATTTTGCTTCTTTCAGAGAATCCGTAACAAGTCTGGGTTTTTACTCTGTACCGCCTGCCCCAGTTCTCCAGAAGCCTGGTGGTGACTTACAGAGGTGGGGAGGGTTACACAATCCTCAGGGTGTAAGGTGTTGGGCATGGTGGGTGAGATCAATGAAAAGAAAGTTGGACACCAATCACTTTTATGCTTTGAACAAAAGGGAGTTTATTTCTCAACAGGAGAAATAGGGAGAGAGGAGGACAGGGCACAGGACACCCTTAGTAACAGTCAATAGGTAGGCAGTCTCCTTAGATAAAAATAGGTGAAGTGAGGCAGAGAGCAGTACAGAGAAAAAATAAACTTTAAGCTGAACCAGCGCATCTGTACAGCTGTGGTGACTCAGACGACTTCAGCTCCCATCACCCTTTGGTGCAGTGCTCCGGCCCTTCATGCAGGGCTTGTACTCTTAGTTGCATCCAGCTGGCTGTGGGGATGTCTGAACCATAAGGCCTTCCAGAGCGAGCATCAGCATCCCTGTTTCCAGCTCATACTTAAAACTGAATCAGAACCCAGACAGAGCAGCCAACCACCAGTGCCCGGTAGCAGTCAGTTTTTACCATGAAGTCTGGACCATACAGGTAGTCCTTTAGCTTGTCTACCATTGTCCACTTTAAGGCCAAAAACTCAAACTTGTTAGTGGGGTAGTTTCTTCCGGCAGGTGTCAGACTTCTGCTCACATATGCGACTGGTTGCAGATGTTCATCATCAGCTTTTGGTATAGCACCTGCCCAGTCCATCTTTGCTAGAATCGATGTGCAGTTCATATGGTTTAGAGGGGTCAGCATAGGCTAGCATTGGAGCATTGATCAGACTCCTCTTCAACTAGCGAAACGTCTGCTTGCACTGATTTCTATCTGGTCTTCTTGAGTCTTTTTAGGTCCTTTACTTGACTTATTTGGCTTGGGTGTGTCCACGTCTTCCTCCTCATTCTTTAACAACTCGTTGAGGGGTTGGGCTATTTTACCAAACCTTTTGAAAAATGTTCAGTAGTAGGTGCATAATCCTTAGAATCCTTAGTTCAACGACATTACCCGTCTAAGCCAGGAAGGGACAGCTTCAGCTTTTTTGGGTCAGTGGTGACTCCCTCTGCAGAGACCCAGATAGGTGACTGAGGGTTGATAGAGTTGACAACAATTTCAATCCTTCTTCATGTTGTCTCTGTAGTATATTTTCCAGCCGCTGTTTGTGTTTCTCAAGAGTCTTCCTTTAGATAATGATATCATTCAGATACACCAGTAACTCAATCAGGTTAATGTCTCCTATGGTACATTCTATTTGAAAGGTTGAAGATTGCAGGGGCTCCTGAAAATCCTTGGGGTATTCTGTTGAATTTGAAAAACCCCAATGGGCAGATCAAGGTAGTCTTCTTCCTGTCTTCTGGGTGCATCGGAATTTGGTAATACCCATTTTTCAGATCTAACACACTGAACCACTTCACCCCTGATAGATAGTGCAGAGTGTCCTCTTTCTGTGGAGGGGTAGATTGGTCAGGAATTGTTCTCCGGTCCAGTGTTCAATAGTTGATGCATATTTTGAAGGAGCCATTCTTCTTCTTTACGACTATTGGGGAGGTGTAAGGGCTTTGCGACTCTCGGATAATCCCCTTCCGCTTCAATTCAGGCAGTTGCTCTCCTAGATCTTCCTGATCACCCAAAAGGATTAACCAAACTTTATCCCTGAAAGGTTTATTTTACTGGACTCAAATACTGCATTGGGCACGTTTAGCACAGCCCATGTTGCAGCCATTTTTCAAGAACATCTCCCGCCATTTCAGGAGTTGTTCCTTGACCCTCTCCTTTCACTTGGGGAATAATGGGGAGTTTATAAGGTAGACCTTGTCTTATGATATTTTATCTGTGGCTCCCCCCACCAGACCAGATGGTGTAACTAGAGTAGCTGTGATCCCCTGTCTGAGCAACTTCCAAGGTTTTAGCTTGACTGGGAGATCGGTATTGTTTTGGATACTGACAGGGATCTTTCAATGATTTCTCTGCAAGGCCTTAGTCAACACTAACTTGGGAATCAGCTCCACTCTAGTGCCCTCTCTCCAGGAATCAGCTTCAAGGGCAACAAAGGGCCCAGGCTGGTCTCAGGCTAACTTGACAGTGGTTCGCAAGCAAGCTATTTCCCTGGGTTGCAGAACTCTTTCCACAGAGCCGAGTCTCTAGAGCTTTCCTACCCCTTCCATTGGGGTCTTCTTCCCCTGAAGAACATTTTTTATAGCTATGGGATGGGTAGTCTTCTCACTACATACATACAGGTAGTGGGGCGCAATCTCTTAAATGAACAGTAATACGTATAATCCCACTGCATATAAACATAAACCACAGTGTTCCCTAGTGGTTAATATACCGTAGTTGCACCCCACTACCTGTATGTATGTATTTAGCTGTGTAGTATTTGGGATACTATGTAAGTGGTAGGCAGCAATCCCATTATTTTTATTGTTATTTTAATTCATTCTTTTCACTTCTTTTATTTTCATTCATTTATTCCCTTTATTTATTCATCTTTTCATAGTAGCACGGTTTTGTTATTTTTAAACAAGTCTTCTCACTAGATCAGTGTTTTCCCTATGAGCAAGGAGTTCTGTTTTGTCCCAGAAGTGCAATGAAACATGACTGCTAATGTATGAAATGTCTTTGTTTTCCTAACGGTGAAAAGACCAAACTTTAGGCGGTACCCATGATATGGGAAGTTCTGAGTTGCGATACCCTAAATCTCCATGCATTGGTGTAGACCCCTTCTGCTTGAATTAGGACTATAGGCAAGGAGCCCACCACTTGATCAGGGAACATGTTTGGAGCTGGCTCAGCAGTCTGGACTTGTGCTCTTCTCTTAGTTTGCTTCTGTTTTCCTCACTGTTTCATGGCAATCCTGGGGAATGGTATGCATTGGTTTCCCATGCCTGTCTACCTGAAAACAAGGATTGTGAGTTGGGCCACTGGTCAGAAGTCATGGAGGAGGCTAGCTTTGATACTTTGAACTCCCATGGTGGCTTCTTCACTTTTTTAGTTTTGGAGCTCACTGTAATAGACGGCCCTTCAGTTGGCTCCTTCACTGAGGCCCTTTGAGGTTTCTCCCTGAACAGTTTCTGTAATGCTTTCAGAACTTCAGCAGTTAGGCCAGACACAGTCTCTCTGTTAGGACATTGTGCCCTGAAATATTCAGCTTCCACACAATGATAACATATTCTTCCTGGAAGCGATATTATGTCCCCTTGTTTGGTTTCTTTCTCTGAAGTTAAAGTGGAAACAATCTGCTTCATATCTGTCAAAGACTTTTGCATGTTTGCTTGGGATTCTCGGAGTAGCTTGTGCCTGATTCTTCTCATCTAACAGAGCCTCCTCTTCTCTAATTTCCTTCACTAGTCCTGGATAGGTAGAAGCAGATCTGGGTCCTTTGAGATGAAGCTTCGGCACTATAGGATGATTTGGGCAAGCTCCTCGTGAGACTCGACCTGTTCGGCCTCTCATGGATTTATACACTTTTTTATGAAGGATTTGATGTGGTATCAAGTCTACTTGAGTTATAAAGTTAGAAATCTTCTTCCCTCTTTGCTGGTGAGTGTACTCAAACTTGTATCATAAATTTGGGAGTTTCTCTACTCGCCAAAATACAGCATAACACTCCCAAATATAGCCTGAAGCTACACAGTCCTGCTTTCCCAGATTTAAGTCATGAATCACTTGAACACCAGGGCCCCTGAGACTCTCACTAGTTCTCTATTTTTTTAAAACCTCAGGGATATCCCACTCTTCTAGTGCTTGTGAAGCCTGGCCCATTCATGTTTTAAAGTCGTCTTCCCCAGATGGAACTGGGGTCTTTCCTAAGAAGAGTCATAGCTTCCAATATCCATGATGGAGACAGATTCATTTTTGGCAAAGTTTTCCACTAACTTTACTACATCAGTGAAAAAGGAAGTAGAAGGTAGCTCTGAATTAGATGCAGAAGTGAGAGTGTTTGTTTCTGTCTCTGCCACAGTCTGACATGGACTACACCGATTGGTATCTGACATTGTAGCTGGATTAAACAGGCTTTGACTTTCTCTGTCAGATGGACATGGCAGGGATGTATCTTCTCTACTCCGATAGCACATAGGTACAAGCAGAAGATGGATCCATCTTTATGTCTAGCATGAACACTCTCTGCTCTGGGGTTAGTGTCTTTACTGCTTGGTGGATCTGCTCCTCAGTCTATTCATGACCTGGCACATCGATCACCACACACAGTTCCAGTCTGTCATTTTGCTCTTGGCACCACTCAGCAGCTACACTGGGGTCCATGAAGACTTCTTCCGGCTTGTTATCTGGACTACTTGCATGCAGAACAGAGGGATCCCGGACGAGCCCACACATGTAGTCACTGCCGTCACTGCCATTTGATTAGTGTATCATACAAGCCTGCTGGCTTCCTATCTGCTCCTTTTAACAGCTTATATGTAAGTGCAATGTATATTTTTAATACATCTGTTACCATACAATACTTCACTATTGGAGCTTCTTATCTTTATGATGCCTGACATTTCACTGTGAGAACGGACCTAGTGGACAAGATAGCAGCCTTATTCCACCAGCCAGTACACCAGCCCATGGAGACAAGTGCACACCATCCCACTGGGGGACACTGGCTGGGTGAAAGGCCAATGCACTTTCCTGCTTCCTGATAAGCATATATATATGTCGGTTGGTGGATTTCACTCTTTTGCTGTCCAGGAACACTGGGTGCTTCCACTGCTTCATACTTCCTCATCGCAGTTTCTACAGTATATGAACTTTCCATTTTATTGGGCACATATTGGTTTTCCATTCATCAAGTGTTGAGTGATTTGTTTACATATACTGTATTTCACTTCTGCCACTAATGTGGAGTTTTGGACTTTTCACATAAGTAGTTTCTTTTATACATAATCAGTGGTCTAGCAAAGTGGTTTGTGTGTTTGATCTAGTAACCACATTGCAGATTGGTGTCATTAACTGTGAATGTTCATATACCTGCTCATGCGGTTTTATCTCTCTGCAGGTTTTTTTGGTGCAGTTGTTATATTGTTTATGTGCGGAGGTGCTTCTTACACATACTTTCAGCGCAGCCTATTTTTATAACTATTTCATTGTACCTTACTGTGGGGTTGAGGTTGCAGCTTTTCAATCTACCTACTCTAAGCGCGGTATACGTCCAACTTATATTATTGGCTACTAAATTGACTCCTCTTTTCTGGGGCTTATGCTATGCCCAAACTTAAACTTCAGAATGGTAACTGGACCCAAAATTCTCTCCAGGAATGTCAC
The DNA here is from genome assembly GCA_018402905.1 of Glandirana rugosa. Taxonomy (NCBI): domain Eukaryota; kingdom Metazoa; phylum Chordata; class Amphibia; order Anura; family Ranidae; genus Glandirana; species Glandirana rugosa. Next base: position 1,368,997 of record BLSH010216864.1, on the reverse strand, counting down.
GATTTCTATACTAAAGTCCATGATTCCTCTGCATTGCAAGGATTCCTAATATCCTTACATTTACCGGTTCTTGCTACTCCTCACCAGGAACTTATGGACCGACCTATCACTAAGGACAAACTCCACAAGGTCCTTCAGGCCCTGTCATCGCACACATCTCCCGGACTGGATGGGCTTCCTAACAGCTATTATAAAAAGTTTTCTGACCACCTACACCCTCATATGGTATTGTACTTTAATCATTTGAGGGAGGGAGGCTCTGTACCCCATGAAAACAAGGCCTTCATTTGTGTCATTCCTAAGACTAACAAAGACACTTCTGACATTCTTAATTATTAGCCCATCTCGCTCATTAATTGTGACTTGAAAATTCTCACGAAGACGCTTGCTTTGCATCTCAATTCCTTCCTAGACCAATATATCCCTAATGACCCTAAGGACTCATACATGCGGGCGTATGCAAAAAAATAATCAAAACGTCTGCCCGACATCAGGGAAAAATCGTTGGTTTTTTTTCGGCGTTTTGCATTGGCGTCAATGAGCGTTAGTAAGTGTCGGAGTCAATAGGCTTTTTTAACCTAAAAACATTGTCGTCAAAAACGCCGGTTAACGTGGGCACAGCGTTAGTGAGCGTTTTGCAGCGTCGGCGTCAAAAACGCCAAAACGTTACAGCCTTGGAGCGCACTGGCCATGGGTTGTACTTTCAGCTCACTAACGCCGACGCCCTCTACAGCTCAAAAACATCTGCGTTTTTATGGGGCCATTGACTAACATGGAGAGCTGCAAAAAAACGTGGCATCAAAAAACGCCTGTGTGTATGAGGCCTTATAGTTTATTATAAGAGGTCGCCAGACTCAAGATCAAAATTGGCAGGACACTTATTTTCTGCAGTTTGCATTAATTGGGACTCCCCTTCCAAGAGGGAGGTCATGTTGTTATCTGTAGATTTGCTTAAAGCATTTGAATTGGGAGTATCTGTTTAGTGTTCTAGAAACCTTTGATTTTGGCTCCTTTTTAAACAACTCTGCGAGCACTACAATACTGCAATAGCTCAGGTATCCATCAAAGGTTTTAAATCTTTGTTCACGCAATAGTATATATAATGACCAGTTGCGATAGGTTTGTGAAATACAATCTCAATAAAAATAAGCTGCTGTCACAGTATTGCTGGAATAAACAACATATATAAACAAATAGATTAAAGGTGCAGAAACAGTAATCAGATTATATCATTCAATTCTCCACACAAAGAACCATAATAAAAGTCCTCTAAAAATTATTTCCAAAGTTGTTTCCAAGGTGCTCAAGAGATGTAATCAGCAAAGGCACAAGACAGGGTGCTTCAGAGGAAAGACGGAACCATCACCTTCACCTTCACCCGGTCACACTGCCTCTTACCATCAGGTATGGACCCCTACAAGGGAAGGTCAAGCACACAGGTGTCCAATGGGGATATTTCATCACTCTCTTCTTATTGATACACTCCCAATCTGCATGTCAAGCATTTCCAACCAACAAAATGGCCATCACATCCCGATACACAATGTTGTCACATGACGCGACTCCTCCCAGCGTGTTTCGTCATCAATGACATTGACAGGGGCCCCTGACCAATGCCCCGGTTTTAAGATATGCGGTTGTATCTTCATAATGAAGTGAGTGTATTACTTTTAAATCAATAAATCTTATTTAAAATGCTACACTATGATATACATCCTTCACTTTTTCCTATACTATTCAGGAGATCTTAGAAGAGTTTATTTGCCTCATCTGCCTGCTGTCGCCAGTACCAGTCTACTTCAGTCCGCTGCCTCACTGCTTGCCAGATGGGTGAGGATGGAAGCGGCTGCAGCGCTGACATTGTGGTGCTGGAACAGCTTTGTTTCAAGGTAAGTTTCACATAATGTGCTAGTATGCAACGCAATACTAGCCACATTGCTCATTTCAATGTCTCCAATGTTCCTGTCCATTTTTATTTAATCTATGTGTCAGTTAATACTTTCTGCCTTATTCCCCTTCTCACCATTGGTCGTGGCCCTAAACTGTTTCTTATTAGTGCAGTTAGGTGCAAAGGGAAGAACTCAGATGAAGTGCCATAAATGCAAGTATTACCACAGATTTTTTTGTTTGTAAGCCCTCCTGCTGCTTTCACTAAGGCTGACGATACATTATACAATTTTCTTATTCAAGTTTCTTTAGATTTACCAAAATCATATAATATGAGGTCAAACCTAAACACTTTCAATGTGTATGCAATCAGGCAGGCCCTTGCACTACATAGCTGAAGGTAAAGGACATTGAATAAGAAAATTGTATAGTGTATGGCCAACCTAACACAGGCTTAACTTTCCCTCCCAAAACTGTTCCAAGCTGTAAATCACAGTGCAGATATATTTGTTATCTGCTTACCTGAATCTATTTAAGCACTGTTTGAATTTGTAAGCCCTGATGAAGGGAGAGTATATTTGGCCCTCAGAATACATTGGCTTTTTTATATTTTTTTCAATAAAAACCTTGGGCTCTTGGGCATTTGTTTGATGCTCTCATTGGATTGTATGTATAATGATTCTCAACGCTGGGTCCTTTCCCTGTTCCTCAGGAGAGGTCCTTCTTTTGTGGATATCTGTGGAACTGGAGCCAGTATGCCCAGTGACAATTTCACTGACCCTTTCAAAATATTAAATCCAGTGCCCCGTTCATTCTTGTGTGAGAATTTTATTGCTGTCTTTCCCCACTTAGGAAATTCACTCTCTCTGTTTGTCCTGGTGACCATTGTCGTTAGTGCCGAAAGTAATGGAAAATCCAACATTTTCCAAAGAGAGACAAATATAAATGAATAAATGGCTTCAAATACACTACTTTTCTACAATATATTAAATGAAAAATGTGGTAGCAGAAACATGGAGGCTTTTTCTGACCTCTTCTTTGGAAAATGTTAGTGACCTGGTTGTGGTGCTGACCCTTCAATACTTGGAATCAGAGGTCTGAGACATGCAGATATAGACTTAAGGCCCGTACACACAGTACAATTATCGACCTAAAATTCACGTACAACAGCCTGTCGTCCGATAATCCGACGATTAGTACCCACCATTCGACATCCGAATTTGAATTATCGTCCAACAAAAGTTGTATGAGCAGACTAGGAAACTTTTGCCTGCCGACAAGGCGTTGTCCGATTTTGGGCTCGTCTGTACAAAAGTTGGACGAACAAAAGTTGTAAGTACAAACACGCATTTTCGGAACCCAGGAATGAGCCGGAGCGTACTAACGGTCGGATTATTGGACAACAGGCTGTCGTACGACAATTCTTAGCCGATAATTGTGCCGTGTGTACGGGTCTTAAGAACATGCTAAAACCAGTAGCACAACATTTCAGAGAGGCAGCTAGCATTTTTAGTAGGATTTCAACAACAGTTCTCAAGACAGATTTATTTAAAGCAAAATGTTGATTGACTAAGCCCAAGGGATTTATTTGCAGAGGCAAATGTACACTCAGTAGCAGAGTACTGTATACCTTACAGAGTGGGTAAGGTTAGACGATCTGCAGACAGAGATTATTTAGAATTAATTGAAATTCCCCACAGTATAGAATTTAATATTTTCTGTTTCTATGACATAAAGCTCAGGAAAATGAAATTATAGTCAACCTTAATTCATGTTTAAAAATAGCTTATTCTTTTTCCCTTAAATTGCAGGTTTATAATCAAAATAATGGATTTATAAAAGAGAATTTTAGGATGCACTGGGATATATATATATATATATGTATAAGCCGAACCGATCATAAGCCGAGGCACCTCATTTTACCACAAAAAACTGGGAAAACATATTGACTCGAGTATAAGCCTAGGGTGGGAAATGCAGCAGCTACTAGTAAATTTCAAAAATAAAAATAGCCATTACACAGGGATTGAGCCATTACACAGAGAATCAGCCATTACACAGGGACTGAGCCATTACACAGAGAATCAGCCATTACACAGAAAATCAGCTATCACACAGAGAATCAGCCATTACACAGGGACTGAGCCATTACACAGAGAATCAGCCATTACACAGGGACTGAGCCATTACACAGAGAATCAGCCATTACACAGAAAATCAGCCATTACACCGAGAATCGGCCATTACACAGGGACTGAGCCATTACACAGGGACTGAGCCATTACACAGAGAATCAACCATTACACAGAGACTGAGCCATTACACAGGGACTGAGCCATTACACAGAGAATCAGCCATTACACAGAGACTGAGCCATTACACAGAAAATCAGCCATTACACAGGGACAGGGAGCACAGTACCTTCTCTCTTCTCCTCTTCTCTCCTCGTCGGAGTCCATGTCAGCCGCTCTGACCCGCGCTCCGGCTTCACCCCCAGCACAGTGACAAGCCAATCACTGGCAGTCACTGTCCACTGTGCAGATAATCAGCCTATGTATGTGCGCTGTTCAGCGCGCAAACATAGAGTTTTCGGACCATCCTCAGAGGCTTCAGGCTCCCACAGACGAGATGCGATGGGCACTGACTCAAGTATAAGCCGAGGGGGGCCTTTTTCAGCACAAAAAATGTGCTGAAAAACTCGGCTTATATAGATATATATATATATATATATATATATATATATATATATATACTGTATATATAGATATATATATATATATACAGTAGGTACAGAAAGTATTCAGACCCCCTTAAATTTTTCACTCTTTGTTATATTGCAGCCATTTGTTAAAATCATTTAAGTTAATTTTTTCCCTCATTAATGTACACACAGCACCCCATATTGACAGAAAAACACAGAATTGTTGACATTTTCACAGATTTAATAAAAGAAAAACTGAAATATCACATGGTCCTAAGTATTCAGACCCTTTGCTCAGTATTTAGTAGAAGCACCCTTTTGATCTAATACAGCCATGAGTCTTTTTGGGGAAGATGCAACACGTTTTTCACACCTGGATTTGGGGTTCCTCTGCCATTCCTCCTTGCAGATCCTCTTCAGTCCTGTCAGATTGGATGGTGAACGTTGGTGGACAGCCATTTTTAGGTCTCTCCAGAGATGCTCAATTGGGTTTAAGTCAGGGCTCTGGCTGGGCCATTCAAGAACAGTCACGGAGTTGTTGTGAAGCCACTCGTTCGTTATTTTTGCTGTGTGCTTAGGGTCATTGTCTTGTTGGAAGGTAAACCTACGGCCCAGTCTGAGGTCCTGAGCACTCTGGAGAAGGTTTTCATCCAGGATATCCCTGTACTTGGCCGCATTAAAAAAAAATGAACTTAAATTATTTTAGCAAATGGCTGCAATATAACAAAGAGTGAAACATTTAAGGGGGTTTGAATTTAAGGGGGTCCATACCCACTGTATATAGATATATATATAAATTAGTTATACCGGGTTATCAAATCTTACTCATAATCAGTGTAAGGTGTAATACAAAGTTACACTGGGTAAATTAATAAGTCAAAATCTTTTGTTGCAATATCTTGTTTTTTCATATGATAAACTTCCTGCAGCTACATACACTCTTTTATTTTCCCTGCGATGCCAAAACCCCAACAATAAGGTTCCCCTCCTTCTAAAACCTCTGTCATTTCCCATGACACTTGATTCACTTGTTTAATATCAGGAGGGCTTGCTATCAGATATGAATGTCCCTCTAGTCTTTAGGCCTTGTATGCCTGTATTATCCAAGGTGATTGTAGCAGTTTTTCTGTAGCAGCTCATCTTCTGTCTTGAAGTGATGGCCATTCGCTGACAAGAGCGGCCTGCGGGCCAGTGTAAGGAGCTGATTATCCCTGGGTGTCAAAATAAAAAGGACGGAAAAGAATGAGACTGAATGTGAATAAGGCACTTTAGTGATCCTTTCATTTATGCTTCACAGGAAGTTAGAAAAGCAGATGCCTCAATACCTCATTAAGAGAATGTGCTGTGTCCTCCACCGAAACAAAATCGCTAAAAGTGGCCACAATATTATGTTAAGTGTCTGTCCGCAATCAGCCCTTTCACAGGGAAACATATGGTGGAGGGTTTGTTTAAAGAAACACAGAATGAAGATGGATAAAAGAAATAAAGAAAAACTTAAATAATGTTGGAAAGAAAATGTAAAGTGTTGTAAAGAAATGGAAGAAAATAAACACTCAAGCTCAGTGAAGAGCTCACAGTCGTCAGCTTAAGTCAGATTTCCCTCTTGCATTGACTTCTACAGCAACGGCCATTCTGCGTTATGTTGAGTTGTTAAAGATGCAGCTCCACCTGAAAACACTGAATGGCCACTTCCATTCTAAAGTACTGATGATTTAACATTAAATCATGGAGCACAGTCATTCAGTGCTGGCACTTTCCTATTAATGATATTGTACTGACACAAGGTTTCCATCACCCAGGCCTCTTTTTGCAACCTTATGACCATTAGTAATCTCATGCTTCTTCATATCTATGGGCAAGAAAAGAATGAACCTCAGATTGTATAGAGTACTTACAGTATTCAATTCACTGTGGCACATTAAAGGCGATATTAGCCACTTCAGATCCGCGCCATAGCCGATTGATGGCTACAGCACGGATCTACTTTGCTAGGGCGCCATCAATTGACGCCCGCCCCTCACAGCCACTGGCGGTGCGCTCTTGCAGCAGCCGCATGCTGCGTGAGCGTCCACGTGGGTTGGGCAGACTCGATGTCTGCCGGCAACCCACGATCGCCTAATAGAGAGCCAGAATGGGGAACCCCTGACGTAAACACGCCGATTCCCCGTTCTGAGGGGGGACATGACAGATCTACTGATCTCTGTGATCGGGATCAGTTAGATCTGTTATGTCCCTACCAGCCCAACCCCCATACAGTTAGAACACAATGAGGGAACACAGTTAACCCCTTGATCGCCCCCTTAGTGTTAACCTCTTCCCTACAATGACATCTATAAAGTAATCAGTTGCTATTTTTAGATCTGATCGCTGTATAAATGTCAGTGGTCCCAAAAAAGTGTCATAAATGTCCGACATGTCCGCCGCAATGTGGCAGTCCCGATAAAAATCGCAGATCACCACCATTACTAGTAAAAAAAAATAATAATTAAAAACGCCATAAATCAATTCCCATAGTTTGTGGATGTTATAACTTTTGTGCAACCCAATCAATAAACGCCTTTTGCAATTTTTTTTACCAAAAATATGTAGAAGAATATATGTCGGCCTAAACTGATGAATATATATTTTTTTTCATTTTTTTTGGATATGTATTATAACAAAAAGTAAAAAATATTGTTCTTTTTTCAAAATTGTCGCTCTATTTTTGTTTATAGCGCAAAAAATAAAATCCGCAGAGGTGGTCAAATAGCACCAAAAGAAAGCTCTTTTTGTGGGGAAAAAAGACGTCAATTTTGTTTGGGTACAATGCCGCATGACCGCGCAATTGTCAGTTAAAGTGACGCAGTGCTGAGAGCTGAAAATTGGCCTGGGCAGGAGGGGGGTTTAAGTGCCCAGTAAGCAAGTGGTTAAAGTGGTTGTAAAGTCAGAAGGTTTTTTTATCTTAATGCATTCTGTGCATTAAGATAAAAAGCCTTCTGTGTGCGGCAGCCCCCCTAATACTTTCCTGAGGTCCCTCTAACTCCAGCAATGTTGTAGGAATGTCTCAGCCGACCGGGACTCCCCTCCTCTTTGGCTGAGACAGCAGTGTGGTGCCATTGGCTCCCGCTGCTGTCAATCAAAGTCAGTCAGCTAATGAGAATAGAAAGCAACTCCGTGTCTGAATGGACACAGGGAGCTGTGACTCAGCTTGGGTGCCCCCATAGCAAGCTGCTTGCTGTGGGGGCACCTAACAGGAGGGTGGGGCCAGGAGAGCCGAAGAGGGACCCAAGAAGAGGAGGATCCAGGCTGCCCAAATCCACTGCAACAGAGCAGGCAAGTATAACATGTTTGTTATTTTTAATTTTTAAAAAATGAGACTTTACAATCACTTTTAACCCAAAAGCAAACATTTATTATATTGCAGCTTACTAATTCTTAGATGTGGTAACTGCATTCATTTTCTTTTTTATTTTATTTATTTTCTATTTTCATCTGGTGATCCAACCAGGTAGTCTTTTATTTTTCAAAAGAACAAACTGTATTACCGTTAAAGGGATGAGATGAACCATTTACTACTGACAGGGGTGCTTATGCAATGATCAGCTATAATTTATTTATCTAAAACCTTTATCCCAAAATGAAAACTGCTTATAAAGTATTAGCTGGAATTCAGCTTCAATTTATTAGTGTTTCTAAATCTGCTAGTACATCTAACAACCCCCCCCCCCCCCAGACTGCTGTCCAAAGGTACCCACTGTGCTCCTCCATCCAGAGTGAGTGCACTCTAATACAGGAGGTGTGTTACTGGCAGGATCACCAGGTGATGTGTTGGGTACTGATAAAGTCCTAAAAATATTTTTTTTCCCCTGAATAAGGGTTTTGTATATCATTATCTGTGCCACATGAGATCTGCTTTGCAGCTCACCCCCTAATATTTATGCCACCAGTGAAATTTGAACTCCGGTAGTCACTGCAAATATTAATGCCACTTTTAAGATCTACTCTCCAGCACACACAGCTCATTCCCCAGTATCCATAGGAGTGCGCACATAGAGTGGCAGGTGTGCCCAGGCACACCCTAATAACCCTGTACTATGCAGATTCCCCCTGCTGCCTGGCTGCAGAGAAAGGGACTGAGGAATCTCTGACCTCAATCCCTTTCTCTGTCTCAAAAGTGAGACATCAGGGGTTTGTTTAGACCCCTGATATTTCATCAAAGCCCCCCAGCAGGGCTCCTAAAGTAAATTGTAAAAAAAATATATATATATATTGTAAAAAAAATAATAAAAAACTAAAATTGTAAAAAACAAATAAAATAAAAATAAACTACTGACACCTATCTCTGTCCTACTGACACCATCCTCTGTCCTTCTGATAAACACACACATACTCATGTTTGTTTGTGCTTTGTGGTGCACACCTATGCCAGTATCCATGACACTTTTTTGAGATTTACAAGGGAGCACACTCTGTTCACGGCCAGTATATTCTGTTTCAAATGCAGCTTTAAGAATTGATGTACCTCCTTAGACTCAGTCTATCCTGGCAGTATTGTCACCTGCTGACTTGGCACCTTAAAACGGATCATCAACCTTATTTTATAGATGTCTCATTTGAATTCTCATGCTACATAATCTAATGTTTGGATATTGCAATGTAATTTTTATTTTTTTGATAAATACCCTTTTTTAAAAAACACAATCCTCAACTTCCGCTTGTGTCATATTGCTTGCCCCTTAGACTCCTGGGATATCATCGCCATCAATCCCAGGAGTCTTTGGGCATTCTTGGGATGGACAGAGGGAAAAGAAATCACATAGTAAACAATTTTTAGTGGCACAAAACTGCCACTAGATGTCAGTGTGCTACAAAACAATAATAACATGATTTTTTTTATAAATAAACACCGCGCACTTGAGAAAAATTAACATTTAGTGACACCCAAAAAAATTCCCTTCCTCACTGCCGACATCTAAGGCTCTATTCACACTTGCGCTACTCCAAAGTCGCACAATTTCCAGTGCGACTTTGGAGCGTGACTCTGATAAAACTTTGTTCCAACTTGACACTCTCTGACACTAAGTTGCATCAAAAGTCACATCAAAGTAGTGCAGCCACCTTTTCAAAGTTGCTGCGACTTTAAGTCGAACTGATCTAATCAGGTGCCATTGAAAACAATAGGCTGCGACTTGTCATGCGACTTTATGTGTTGCATGGCAAGTCGCACAAGTGTGAATGGAGCCTTAAAGTAAATAAGCACCTCCATACACAAAATTTGAATTAAATCCAAAATAGGAGGTGGTGCTGTGATTTAGATTAATATAAACTAATTACATACACCACATATGTGTCCATACATATAAATAATACTCATAGCATAAAGTCCATAAAAATAAAAGTGACTCCAGTGTCCATTAAAAATATGTGTGATCCCAGTGTCCACAATTTTCACCAATTATCCAGACACCAAACTTGTGACATTAGTCTTCATAGCATCACCACATGATATGTGATATACCACTACCCTTTGGTTAAATAAACTCACCAAAATTGTATGCCTCTTATATTAAATGATTGCCACTGAAGGCTTTTCATTGGGACATCCTGAAATCTCCTACTTCCACCACTTCTTTTTGTAAACACTTAAGGACTGGAAGGATTTCCCACGTTAGGACCAGAGTACTTTTTGCGATTCAGCACTGTGTCGCTTTAACTGACAATTGCACGGTCGTGCAACATTGTACCCAAACAAAATTTGCAACCTTTTTTTCCCACAAATAGAGCTTTCTTTTGGTGGTATTTGGTCACCTCTGAGTCATTTTTAAACACCGCTATAAACAAAAAAAAGAGCGACAATTTTGCAAAATAAAAAAAAAAATTCTTACTTTTTGCTAAAATATCAAAAAAAAAAAAAAAAATACAAAAAAACCAAATGTATTCATTGGTTTTGGACGATTTATATTCTTACTCGTATTTTTGGTAAAAAGAATTGCAATTGGCGTTTATTGATTGGTTTGCGCAAAAGTTGCCGCGTTTACAAACTATGAGAATTCATTTCTGGCGTTTTTCTTTTCTGCAAGGCAATCGCAGCTCGCTGGTGGAGATTGAGTCCGCCTGAGCCGTGGCCACAATTCTGTAGAGTGCGGCGGGCACAAGAGCACTTCACCAGCAGCACGCTCCCGCCCGCTACCGCACACGTGCGAGCCGCCGTTTATAGACGTCGATCTGTAAGCCACACAATATTTTAACTTATAAAAAAGAAAAAGGGTTGTTGTTATGCTCACCCTTATTGTGATTGCAACAAACTGACGGGTTTGTGTAAAAAATAAATAAATAAATAAAAACATCAATCATGTCTCGCTTGTGATGATTGCACCGTGGTAGAATATCAAATATGACCAGTACAACTATACAAAAACAAATAATGAGACTATGGTGTGAAATCCGCTATCAAGGAAAGAAGAAAACTCACCGTGTCCTGGGTGTTTAGCCAAGTTTCCTAAATGTTATTATATTTCCCTGGGTGACCCCTAGCCTCATATGTCACCTTGTACAGAGGCAAGGTTTCATGAGTTAATTTTTTCCCCGTCTCTGTGTGCAGGGGTTCAGTAGAAAGCCAGTGAATGCCATATCCTGGCATAATATAGCAAATATCTCAAGGATTGTTTGGACATAGCAACAATATCATGGTCCTTAAACATATCCAATAAACACTATTTAGGGTTCCATACATTTGGGAAATCAAACTTCTACCACTTCTTACCCAGGGGTTCTCAAGCATTAGATAATGGAAGAAAAAGAAAATACTGTAAAACTCAATTTATTTAAAGTGAACCATGGTGCCCATAATTCTTTGTTTAACTTCTCTAATATTCAGGCATGGAGTTCTCCAGGTTGTAGCAATAGTTTGCTGTGTGGCCAAAAAATAAAATCCTTGATAACCATTTTAGCTTTTTACAAATCTGGTCTCCATGGCTTGACTTTACAGAGACACTTAATATTGATAACTCTTTACTTTCTCTCTAAAGTTATATAGTTACATCCACCAGTAATACAAAACCCAGAATATCTTAATTCACCACTTCCTCTACTCTTCTTAATTTCTTCTATTTTTCCTTCCTTTCTCCTTTTTATCTTTTCATTCTTTATTTTTATGATGTTAACAATTCCCAATATATTTAATTTTATATTCATTGATGTTATTTTATATAACATGTCGGTATTATCTTAAGTTTATATTCTATCTTAATATTCTTAATAAAAAACATTGTAAAACAATATATTTAAAGTGATTGTAAAGTCTAATTTTTTAAATAAAATAACAAACCTGTTATATTTACCTCCTCTGTGCAGTTGGTTTTGCACAGAGCAGCCTGGATCCTCCTCTTCTTGGGTCCCTCTTCACTGCTCCTTGTCCCTCCCTCTTATCGAGTGCCCCCACAGCCAGCAGCTTGCTATGGGGGCACCCGAGCAGAGTCACAACCTTGTGTGTCCATCCAAACACAGAGTGCCGACCCGCCCTCGCTCCGTCTCCCCTGATTGGCTAACTGACTTTGATTGACACATTGCTGGAGCCAATGGCGCTGCTGCTGTGCCAATCAGGAGGAGAGTCCTGGATGGCTAAGACATTCGTGGGCATCGCTGGAGAGAGATGGGGCTCCGGTAAGTAATTAGGGGGTGCTGGGGAGGCTGCTACACACAGAAGGTTTTTTATCTTAATGCATAGAATAAAAATTGGCCCTCACAAGGATAAATAAAAACGGGCTCATCAAATGTTCCCAGTGTCAGTAAGGAAGCTCTCTCTCTCTAGACTGTTTGGTTACTCGGCTTGCATGTTCACTGTATCAGGTCCTCTGATGAAGTCATGTGACAAGTGACATAACGTGTAAAGGCAGAGCCAGGTGACGTCATTAAATTATTTCCGGAAGCTTTTTATGTGTCGCTGTGACCCCGATGTGATATCTATACGTGGTTTTGAATTTCTTTTAATGTGAGTGACTTTTTATTCAATAAATAGCAGCTTCATGGAAATATTAAAAAGCTAATAATACTCGCACTATGTGCATAACCAAGTAGTGAATGGAAACCCTGCAGCTGCTGTACACAAAGTGCTACAACACGTGAAATGGGTACATGAAAAATACAGCGCTTGCAGTTGTAAAATGTGATTATCATTGAAAACACAATAGAAACAGTCCAAAGTTAATATAAAAATCTTGAAAGTACTCTGTGCTCTAAACTATCCAAAAAAAAGTGCTGAAATGCTTCAAGAAACATGCTGTGCCATGTGTCACACTACCCGCTTGTATCCCCACTCACCAGAAGGAATGGACCCACAGCTTTTCAGTCTGGGGGTCAGACAGGCATAAATCTAGTGTGGGGCATACCAAGTCTCACAGGCTTCCTGTTCAGATCTCCATCGGTTTTATACAGTACACAAGGCCGGGTACTTCCCTAGACTATCAGCCAATGTGCTACAAACTTCACCTAATGGGTGTAGTTGCTTCAATTACAAACTATATAATAGGACCTTCTCCACCCTGTTGATGTCACTTCCTAGATATACAATTTATTCATATTACATGCCTTGTGAACTATAAAAACATTTAATCCTATAATAAAAACAAACATACATGTGGGTATCTATAAGGCCCCTTTCACAAGATCGGACTGATCAGATTAGCCTGTCCGTTTTTCAGGTGGATCCGATCAGGCCACCCATTGACTTCTAAGGGGAGGCGGATACCAGCGGATATGTGTCTGCTGACACCCGCCTGCCATGTGATGCATCAAGATCCGCTCAAAACAGACGCATGGTGATACATTCGCCCAGCGGATCGGATTGGATGAAAATGGACAGGCGGTCCGGTTTCATCCGATCTCCCCATAGAGGAAAGCGGGGCTCTGATAGGTCCGTCTTAGCACAGTGAGTGAAGACGGGCTTGTCATTCGCCTGCTCAGTGGGGATCAACGGAGCGATCCCCACTGAGCTAGCAGAGTCCGTCAAAACAGATCAGCCCCGTGTGAAAGGGATCTTAAGGAAATTGGTTGGGAATACCAAAAATAGTTTACAAAATAGATAAATAAAAAAATAGATGAATGAAAAAAATGTATTTGTTTTTAATGTATGAAAATATAAAAAAAAATAATAAACATAAATAAAAAAAAATTAAAAATAAAACAAATAAATAAAATAAAATAAAAATAAATAAATATAAAAAAATAAAAATAAAATGAAATAAATCGACAGCTGATTTAGATTTTTCATAAGACAAAAGCTGGTTGTGCAGACTAGAATTTTTTTTTTTATATGGCAACTCAACGTCCGATTTTAGTATCACAAAAAAATGCATACAAAACTGTTCAACACATTACGTCACTTCTGACATTGAATTCGGTTGTACGAAAATTTTCGTATCGTTAGTACGCTCTTCACTTTTGACATGTGACAAGCATCCAACAAACAACGGACGTTTTGTCGTCCGAAATTCGCATTGTGTGTACGAGGCTTTACAGGTCACCTGGAGCCACCGCAACGTATCCCATTACATTATGAAAGTAATTGTAAATGTAAAACTTTTATGTAAAAAAAATTCCAAACAAGCTTAAACTTACCTGCCCTGTGCATTGTCAGAGTGGCCCTGAACCTCCTCTTCTCGGGTCCCTCGCAGGTGCTTCTGGACCCCCCCTCCCCAACAAGTGCCCCCATATAAAGCCCCTTTCTATGAGGCGCTCGTGTAGGCTCACTACCAAGTCTTGCTGTCTGCGTTTATTAACATAGACAGCGGGAAGGTGTGGCTGGGAGAAGATACGTGTTTGGAATGGTCTGATGTCCAGAGTTCTCTCTCTTCTGGGGCCTCTGCGCTTGGGAGGCAGTCTGTATTACTGAAGAGCTGCTGTTATCATGCCTCAGTATGTGCTTGGCTGAGAGCCTGGAGGAACCTGGACTTAAAGACATTTGCTGGAGGATGCTTCCTTAGGAAACTGAACTGGAGAAGGACCCCTTCACTGAAGAATGTTGCAGGGAAGCTGGTTGGGAGCTGTCTCCTGGACATTGTGAATAGGACCTTACCTAGAGCTCTAGGTGTGCTTGTGCTTTGAGGGTTAGACACCACAGGTTGCTAGAAGGACTGTGACTGTTCTACCAGTCTTAGGCTGGGTTCACACCATTGCAAATTGGATGAAGATTCTCCGTATCCAATTAGCAATAGCAGGAGATTTTGACCGGCTCTCTATGGAGCTGGTTCACATATCTCCGCAGCAGGTCCGGTGCATTTTGCACAAAAACGCTGGTCTTTTGGTCCATTTCGGGTCCGAATTCAGCCCAAAATTCAGGCTGAAATCGGACCTGAAACAGTGAACCAGGATGCCCCGGACCCCTGCTGTGAGCCGCTGTGTGTTCTAGTGTAAACCCAGCCTCAGACTAGCTGGCTACCCCTTTTTTCCTCCAATGCTTAAAGAGGAAGTAAACCCTGATGAGTTTTACTTGCTCTATGTTCCTCTATGTTACCCTGCAATGTAAAAGCATAATAGGCTAGTATGCATCGCATACTAACCTATTATGTGTCACTTACCTGCATTGGAAGCCCACAATGTCCCCGCTCCAGGCCACGTCCATCTTCATCCCTCTTCCTTCTGGGGCCGTGGACTCCGGCTCTGTGATTGGCCGGAGCCGCGTGACGTCACTCCCACGTATGCGCGCAGGAGCTGCCAAACGCGCCACGATCTCAGTGAAGAGACGGCACGGAAGCCGTTTCTTCACTATGCATTTGCCGATGGTGTAGGCACATGCAAGTACACTGTATATCTCCTAAACCGTGCAGGTTTAGGGGGTATGCAGGGAACCTACAGGTAAGCCTTATTATAGGCGTACCTGTAGGTTAAAGTGGTTGTTCAGAGTTGACAACCACTTTAATCTGAGCCCAAAAAATATGATATGTGTACCAACATCAGAAATAAAAATGTCATTCCCAAAAATCTGAGGATACAATTACAACTCTACACTCACACAGCAAGAAACACCAAAATATCACAGAATAAATCAAGACGAGAAACTCCTGACTAGAATAAAACCACAAAGAACGACACACTCACATCTCAACATTAACATAGGAGTCTAAAAACCCTTACTGTAAAAATAAAGACTACAACCATGTGTATAGTATAAAAAACCCGAGTCTAATTTCACCAACAGTTGAGACTTGTTGGTGAAATTGGATGTCCATGCGGATATTATTC
>BLSH010216864.1:1310839-1330982 GCA_018402905.1 Glandirana rugosa | reverse complement strand
ATAGAGAGTTTTTATAAAGGGGTTTGAGTGTGTCCACAGAAATGTTTGGTGTTTGTTATGGTAACGAATACCTTTAAATTTTAATCAGGGTACAAGAATAAAAAATAAGAAAGGTTTAATAGGATTAAACTCAGGGTTTTTACACTATGCACATGGTTGTAGTCTTTATTTTTACAGTAATGGTTTTTAGTCTCCTATTGTAATGATAAGATGTGAGTGCGACATTCTTGGTGGTTTTTAGTGTCTTATTTAAATCTTCTAAATGAGGACTGAATACATTAAGGATATATAAAGATCTTTACGTGCAATGGTAGCCAGAATCGCTAACTTTTAAACCACAGGGCCACTGCATGTCAAATCTTTCTACACATAAATACACAGATACTGCATTTCTAGAAATATATAGGAATTACATAAGTCAGGAGTAAATCTTCTAAATTTATTCTGTGATTTTTGGTGGTTCTTACAGCGTGAGTGTAGAATAGTAATGTTATCCTCTGATTTTTGGTAATGACATTTTTATTTCTGATGTTGGTACACGTATCACATTTTTGGGACTCAAATTAGGATAATTTGGAAAGAATAAAAAATAAGAACATGGGACTAATTTTAAATTTCCATAAGCAATGGTATTGTTTGTGGTTTGTAAAGACACCTGTGTGAGTTTGGGGAAATATTTTTGAGAGATAGATATCAACAAGTGAAAGTGACAGAGAAAAAAATATTTTACCAAAACATGAAAAGATTATTCTAGCATTCTTAAAAACTAAATAGATCAAAATTGCAACATTGTTGCAAGGACAATTTCTTTGAGAGAAAGATACATTTCATCTCAACATGAAAAGGATTTATTTGGGAGAAATAACAATTGTACCATCAGAATGAATGGTTGAAAATTGCATTGGGCTACATAACTCTCATCTTCACTCCTAAAAAAAGCTGTGTAAAACAACTCTCATTTTTGTATTTACAATGTACTCAAGGAATTATTCCATGAGAGTTTAAAACTGAGTTGTTTTGTGTCTAAGCATGCTCAGTTGTGCTCAGCTATACTGAGCACCTAAATGTAAAGAGACGGGGAATTTATCTCTTCTCAGACTTTTTAAGATATTTCAGTGTAGAAATCACTTTTTCACACAGTTTAAAAACAATTATCTTTAGACAATATACCGTATATTTTAGTACAATTTAGGGGATCAGATCATGCTCTAAACATTATTTCTATTTTCACTACTCCAGGCCCTGACTAGAGTAAGGATTTGGGTGACCTGGGAGCAATAGTGAATTCCATTTTGGGAGTAATTTGCCGCCATTGTGCTATTGTGAATACCGTTTTAGCGCCATTTACAGTGAATTGCGGTAATTTGCCGCAAATCGCGGTCATTTTACGAAGCGCTATAGTAAATTACCCCCAGTGTGTTTTTTTCAATTATGTATAATATATGTTAATTGTTTGCATTCAAGCACTTTATATAATTATTGTTTGCATATAGCACTTTATATAATTAGGGCTAGCGCGGCACTACTGTTATTACCATTTAATTTCTGCACATGTATATGAGACTGAACAGTGCCAGCAGCCGGCTTTTATTTAATAATATTTTTTGTATTGGTACAATTGGAGTGAACACACAGGGTAGCTCGCAGGCTTCTCACATTTATACCATATTCCTTTGATCCTATATTTATATTGTAGCGCTACCCCCGCAGGAGCTGCTTAAGTATGTTCAGTCCATTACTCTGCCTCTCAACCCCAATAATTGTCTCAGTCCCCTCTGGCACACCTGGCAATAGGTTAAAGTATTATTGTGTTCCCCTTTAAATAATAATGTGCCAACATAGTGTGCTATTCCACGTGCTGCAAAACTCCACCACCAGTCTTACTAGCAGCTCACCTCACTTATAGACTAAAGCATTCCCCTCAGGGGTTAAATTACATACGCCTGGCTCACAGGACTCCTTCACTTGTAATCAGTGCGATATCATCATCATAGGAGGAAACAAAAACAGATAGTGCTTTATCCTTAATAAAACTTTATTGTACTTAAAATGTTTAAAATTCCACTCACATTTGCTAGTGTACCTCCACCGGTACTCTCAGGTAATGCGCAGGTCCCTGTGATCTGAGTGACGAACGGCTGCAGCCACCTCTGAGTGTCAGCACAGGTCCTACCAGTGTGAAGAGACATCCTAGGTCCCGCCTCTGATGCATTTCGTCATAGCCAAATAACGTGTCTTTATCCACTTCAGCCCCGGAAGAATTTCCAGCTTTTGGACCGGAGCACTTTTTTCAATTTGGCACTGCGCTGCTTTAACTGGTAATTACATAGTCATGCAATGCTGTACCTAAAAAAAATAGAACTTTCTTTTGGTGGTATCTGTTCACCTCTTTTTATTTTCTGCGATATAAATGAAAAAATGTTGAGTCCATGGAATATTTTATATTTTGGGGAAATTACTTTTTTTTTTCACAATGTTGTCACTAAATGATATGTTGCTCGCACATGCCATGGGTATATGTGAAATTGCACCCCAAAATACATTCTGCTGCTTGTTCTGAATACCGGGATACCACATATGTGAGACTTTTTGGCGTTCTAGCCGCGTACAGGACCCAGAAATCCAAGCACTGCCTTCAGGCTTTCTAAGTGCGTAAAATGGTGATTTCACTCCTCACTACCTATCACAGTTTCAGAAGCCATGAAATGCCCATATAGCACAAACCCCCCCAAATGACCCCATTTTGGAAAGTAAACACTCCAAGCTATGTGCTGAGAGGCACGTTGAGTATTTTGCAGATCTCATTTTTTGTCACAAAGATTTTTGAAATTTGCATAAAGAAAAAAAAAAACAACTACATTTTCCGTTTATTTCTTCATTTTCCAAAACAAATATGAGCTGCAAAATACTCACCATGCCTCTTAGCAAATACCTTGGGGTGTCTACTTTCCAAAATGGGGTCATTTGGGGGGCTTTTGTGCTACCTTGACATTTCAGAGCCTTCGAAACTGTGATAGGTAGTTTCGAAGGCTCTATTTTACGCCCTTAGAAAGCCTGAAGGAGGTGATTGGTTTTTGGGGTTCTGTACGCAGACAGACTCCCAAAAAGTCCCACATGTGGTATCTCCGTACTCAGGAGAAGTGGAAGAATGTATTTTGAGGTGTAATTCCACACATACCCATGGCATGTTTGAGAAATATATAATTTAGTGAAAACTTTGTGCAAAAAAAAAATGTCATTTCCCCGAAACTTGTGGCAAAATATAATAAAGTCCATATTCCATGGACTCAAAATGCATCTCAGCAAATAGCTTGGGGTGTCTACTTTCCAAAATGGGGTCATTTGGATTTTTTTTTGCTATCTGGGCTGTGATAGGTAGTGTGGGGTGAAGGCATACATTTTCGCCCTTAAATATCCTGGCGATTGGTTTTTGGGGTCCTATACGCGGATAGGCTCACAAAAAGTCTCACGCATGGGTACATGGGTACATCCCCGTACTCAGGAGAAGCAGCAGAATGTATTTTGGGGTGTAATTCCACATATACCCATGGAATGTGTGAGCAATATATACTTCCAGTGACAACTTTGTGTAATTTTTTTTCTTTTTTTTTTGTAATATTTCAATCACTTTTGATAAAAAAATAAAATATTCCATGGACTCAGCATGCCTCTCAGCAAATAGCTTGGGGTGTCTACTTTCCGAAACGGGGTCATTTGGGGGGGTTTTGAACTGTCCTGGCATTTTATGCCCAACATCACGCACTTTTCTAACCACTTGAACCACCAAGTCTTTTCTGACATTTTTTGTTTACATGAAAAAAATACTTTTTTATTGCTAGAAAATTACTTTGAACCCCCAAACATTATATTTTTTTAAAGCAGATGCCCTACAAATTAAAATAGTGAGTGTTGCAATTTTATTTTTTCCACAAAGTATTTGCGCAGTGATTTTTGGGAAAATGCAATTTTTGGGAAAAAAAAAATTTTTGAATTTCAATGCACAAAAATACACAATAATGCCCAAATGTTTGGTGAACTATAAAAGAAGATCTCATGCCGAGTGCATAGAAACCAAGCATGACATGCTTTAAAAATGATGCACACCCGTGAAGCGGCGATAAACTATATACATTTTTAAAAGCCTTTACAGGTTACCACTTTAGATCTGCTGAGGAGGTCTACTGCAAGAATTACTACCCACGATCTGATGTTCGTGGTGATACCTCACATGCATGGTGAAGTTGCTGTTTACATACAACACGAGACCGACGCTTGCGTTGACCTTTGCGCGCATGCTCGGGGGGACAGGGGTGCATTTTTTTTAATTATTAATTTTGCTTTTTATTTTATTTTTACACTGTCCCTTTCATCTTTTTTATCATATTTATTGTTATCACAGGGATTTTAAATATCCCCTATGATAAAAACAGGTAGTGTCGCATATTTGTTTTTTTAGTTTGGGATCTACTAGACCAATATCGGTGTAATAAGATGCTTTCCCAATTTCCCAATGGCGCTGTTTATATCTGGGGAAACCGAAGTCACGAAATGCACGTGGCCTCCGGTTTCTTAGGCCATAGAGATGATTGGAGCCATTCTAGTCTTCGATCAGCTCTATGGTCAGCTTGCGGAACCACTGGCTACATTCTCATATTCCCCGGTGGGACAGGAGAGCCTGAGAAGACCAACAACATACTAGTACGTCGCTGGTTCTTGTTGGGCATATGTTGTAATGTTCTTTTTTTTCATGCAGCCAGTGGGTTAAATGAAAAAAAGGAATCAATCGGTGGGTATGCCCACCATCCACCCACTTCTAATCGTGGGCATAGCCCCTTTTTAAAAATATATACTGGAGCATAGGGGCAATGCGCCCCAATTTCCACCCCTGCCCCTATGCTCCGGTATATATGCTCTTTTTTAACTGTAGTGGTGAAATCACCTCCAACAGCGCTGGAGTCGCTGCTTTACGTATGGTGGGAGCAAACACTGTTGCTGTCACCATAAATAAATAAGTGCTGCGGCTGAATGGCCTACCTGAAAAGCAATTAACAATAAAACACAGTAACATAAAAAAATGACATACGTGCAAAGAAAACATGATGACAAACAGTAACAAAACATTACAGGTATGCATCAAAAATATTAACAATAGAGAGAGAACAATAGAAAGAGATTAGAGAGAAAACAAGAGAGAGAGAAAAAAAGAAACGTACAACTGTTTTTGGCTTTTTTATTTTATATTTTTTGTTAACTTTTTTTTTTTTTTGTTTTAAATTGTTTTTTATTTATTTATTTTTTTTGGTACACCTTTTTTTTTGTAACTAAACAGTGATGGTTCCAGTTTTGGGTCTCTCAAAATGCACTGGCATCTTTGGAGACCCTATGTAAGTGTGCCTATCACTGTGTCTGCTGTACCCTACGCTAATAATCCAATAGTGTGTGGTAGCAAGTGAAACATTCACTGATACAGAGACCAGGCTGGTGAGGACAGGTGGGACAATAAGTGCGGGTGTCACGCCTGTATCCACATCATCTGCAAACACAATATCCCTTTTGGGGTGTTCTTTGGCCTGGGGTACCACGGAGGAATTCTGGGAAGTGCCTCTCATGCAGCCGGCTCACTGCATTTGGATTGGGAACATGGGATGCAGAACCAACTGGATAAAGAAGGGCTCTGACAAACTCTTCCTGGAATTTGAGGAAGGATCCAGTCTGTCCTGACACTTTGTGTAACACATAAGCGTTCAGCAAAGCCAATTGGAATAAATATACAGACACTTTTTTGTGCCAGCGTCTGGCCTTACGGGTAATTAAGTACGGCGCCAATAACTGGTCGTTAAGGCCCACCCCTCCTATATTAAGGTTGTAGTTCTGGACACAAAGGGTTTTCTCCAAAACACCAGCCACCGTAGGAATTTGGACGGTCATATCTGCATGAAGGGAGGTCAGAACGAAAACATTCCGATTTTCCCTCCACTTCACCGCAAGCAAATTATTACACTTCAAGCAGGCTCTCTTCCTCTGTCTAAGACGGGATTCTACGAGCTGTTGGAGTAAGCCCTGGCTATTAGGTCGCACAGTGCCACATGCGCCAATTTGATGATCAAACAACTTGCTAGAAGGTGGCACGCTTGTGTAATAATTGTCCACGTACAAGTGGTACCCCTTTCCGAATAAGGGTGACACCAAGTCCCACACAATCTTGCCAGCGCTCCCTATGTAGTCTGGGCATCCTTCCAGCTCTACGTGACTGTCTTTTCCCTCGTAAACCATAAAGCTATATGTATAGCCTGTGGCCCTGTCACAGAGCTTATACATCTTGACCCTGTATCTGGCATGCTCGCTGGGGATGAACTGTTTAAAAGCAAGACGGCCAGATAATTTAATCAGAGACTCGTCCACCCACACAACTTGGTTGGGAATAAAAAGTGCTGTGAACTGCTGGCTGAAGTGGTTTACAAGGGCCCGAATTTTGTAGAGCTGATCATATCCAGGGTCATCCCATGGACGACAGAGTTCATTGTCACTGAAGTGCATAAACCGCAGGATCTGCTCATATCCTGCCCTGGCCATGGAAGTAGAGAACACGGGCATATGGTGAATTGGGTCAGTGGGCCAATATAACCGCAATTCAGGTTCTTTATGTATGCCCATGAGGAGGGTACGGCCCAGAAAGGACTTAAATTCTGGAACCGTAATTGGTTTCCAGTCTCTGGCAAGGGACAAATGGGGATTAGCGGCGATGAATTGACCAGCATATAAATTGCTTTGGTCCACTATAGATCTATAGAGATCTTCGGTGAAATACAGCGAATAAAAATCAATGGGCTTAAAACCAACTGTATTCACCTGAATTCCAGGTTGGCCAGTGAATAGAGGAAGTACGGGCGCTGAATCAGTGGCGGGTTGCCAATCAGGGTTAGCGAATTCAGTGGGAAGGGCACCATGGGCTCTGCGGGCCTGTCTTTGTCTTTGTGGCTGTGGGAGACTACTTGTGCTAGCCACACCAGCTTGAACTGCACTTATGGGGCTCGCCACGTCACCAAGTGTTACTGCAGTGCTGGTTGTACGACCAGGGGGTACTAGGCCGCTGGTGTTTGCTAGTTCACAAGAAGGAGTAGCGGCACTAGTACTGGTTCTCTGCTCCATACGAGAGCCCTTGCACCTCAGCGACAGCAGAACGGGATCGGGTATGCCTGACCTTAGCAGGGACCATTCCGTTGTCAGAGCTATCTGGCAGGGTGCCGCTGTTGTCTACGGGATCATATGCTGAGCCTGAATCTGACAGTGGAGCTTCCTCATCGTCTGTCATAATCAGCAACGCGTAGGCCTCTTCACTAGTGTACGTGCAATTAGACATTTTGACCTCTAAATTTGATACATACACTAGCGTGACTCACAGGCAAAAAAGCGCACCTGGTTGTCAGTGCCTGTTTCAAAAGCTACCAAAATTACTGTCAGATATTGCAAAGATCGGGCATGATCTCTGCGAACGATGCAGATATGTGTATTGTGTTTTGTAAGTAACAGCAATCTATTGATCCTGAACTTGGGTGGGTAGAGCTGGGCGGAGGGGCTAAACACAGGTGCTAGCAGGTATCTGGGCTGATCCCGCTAACGTCACATTTTTTATTACACTAATGTACTGGGGACGCTAATATATATCTGATCAGACCACAGATATTAATCTGATCAGATACTACAATAGTATCTAACACCTATCTAATGTGTGTGTGTGTGTGTGTGTGTGTGTGCGTGTCAGAGTACCTAACTAACTGGCCCTGCCTGGTGTTTACACTGACCCTAACGCACGCTAAAACTGGTGTCACTGTCGGGCAATCAGGGGTTAAAACCTTTATTTAGATATATATATAGATATATATATATATCTATATATATATCTATATAGATTTATATATATATATATATATATATATATATATATATCTATATAGATTTATATATATATATATATATATATATATATACGGCGGGTGCCCTGAGGGAAAAACTAATTAACAAGTGTCTCCTGTGACACTTATACAGGGGCAATCAAGGGGTTAAAAACTTTATGGGGGGGGTATTTATACCTACCTGGGCCTACTACTAACCTACCCTAACACTGATTTAGTGTCACAAGTACAGCGATCAGTAAAAATCAGATCACTGCACTATATGACACAGTGACAGGGGGTGACAGCAATGAAGGGGTTAACTGGGGGCAATCAGGGGGCAATCAAGGGGTTAAAAGTGTATCTAACCTGTCCTGGTGTCAGTGTAGTGTTGTGCAACTCACGGTTAGAAGCTCTACCTCGCCGGAACCGAAAAGGGCTTCGGGGAGGAAGATGAGCTCATTTCCTCTGCCTCTGTTTGAATTACAGAGGCAGAGGAGCTATTTTGTTGGTCAGGACCGATCAGCAGGTCCAGGCTCAATTTCATTGGCCTGGCCCTGTAGACTGATGGGTCCTCTATCAAACCCGATCACAGGGAGTGCACCCACGGCGCGCGATCGCAGCCGCCGTCACTTGACGGCGATTTGCGATAACGAGCCAAGTTGCCGCCATCAAGCCACAGCGGGCGGTCGGCAACTGGTTATATAGAGAGATTGTGGCTGCCATTTTGTTGTAGCTTGGACTGGCAATCTCATATATAACTACAGATCTAATGAAGAAAACAAGCCTACATATTATGGAGCTAAAAGCCCCAGACGTATTTTGTGTATGTAAGGCTATTTTGAGCACAAATGACCAGAGAATGTCAAAAAACAGAGACAAGCAATCAAAAGCAGTGGGATCATGGCCGTCATTTTGTTGTAGCCTGATTCACAATCAAATGTATATAGAGCAAACAAAACAGGGGATTTTAAATAAATATATCCCGGTCTTTATAAAATAAGGACACCAGGCTTTTAAGGTTCTAATATAGTAATGGCTGACGAACAATGTTAATCCCAGGAAATGAAGTATGAGCAAAACAGCACTCTTTCTGTACAGGAACAGTGTAAGCTTCACAGTGATCACTGACTTGTTAGAGTAAACTTGGTAGAACTACAAGTAGCAGCAGACTAATGCAGAGTATGGATGTCTGTGTATAGTGTCCACGCTCAACGTGTATGAATAAACCTCCTTTTGCATCAGAGATGTTATTAGCTGCAAAGAAGTAATGCTGTCTATGCACTATTTTCACCCACTCACCACACCGGAACAGAAGATGTAGCTGCTGTAGATAACAGGGATGAGGATAAGGATGATGATGATATCTTCAGTCTGTTTCTCCTGTATGGAACAGGAACAGGCCCCGACTGTAATAAGGCAGGATACTCAAGCTGCTCACTGCTGTCTTTCAGGGTATCTGGGTTGATGAGTCTGTAAAAGCAGGCCGCGACTTTGCTGCTTCTATCACCCCAGGCCCAAAGCCTCTGTTCTTATGTTCTCTCCCATGAGGCTCCTCTTTTCCCAGAAATCTCCTCCTCCCATCAGCCCGCTGGGAGCTGTAGTTTCCACTCAATACAGCCAGAGGGCGAATCCTTGCAAACAAACTACATGTCCCAAGAAGCCTTGTTTTGCTGGTATTAAAACAGAACTCCGGGATTTTCAAAAAATCCCCCATTAGTACACCCCCCTACACTGTACACTAAACAGTTATTAGATTCGTGAAATTCCTTACCATTGAAGAGATATGTCCAATTCAATTTACAGGTAGTGCACCATGTACTTAGCTAGGAATGCTCTGTTAGAGATAAGAGGATATGATGTAATCACTCTTCTGTTTAGCCTACATTTTCCATCAGGCTTTGCGCATTTCAGTGAATGTGGGAGGTACACTAGCCTGTACATGTAAATGTGAACAAGCCCCCTTCAACATGAATCACACCCCTCATTCTGCAGCCAAGCCCACTAACCAGTGACACACAACACAGCAGGATAGATTACAGTCTTATAAATGCAAAGCATGTTCTCTCCTCTCCACCCACAAGAAGATAAACTTATTGCCCTTACTTTCTGTAACCATTACTGATCTGTACACACATCCCATAATGATATAGCATACACGCTGTACACACATCCCATAATGATACACACAGTACTCTGCTGTAATTCACTATTAGAAATATTTCTCCTGCTGTAGATTTGAGATCTTTCTAAACAGTAATCAGTGACCACCAGTGTACCATGTCAGCCATGACCACCTGTGTACCATGTCAGCCGTGACCACCTGTGTACCATGTCAGCATGTCACCACCTGTGTACCATGTCAGCCGTGACCACCTGTGTACCATGTCAGCCGTGACCACCAGTGTACCATGTCAGCCGTGACCACCTGTGTACCATGTCAGCATGTCACCACCTGTGTACCATGTCAGCACGTCACCACCTGTGTACCATGTCAGCCGTGACCACCCGTGTACCATGTCAGCATGTCACCCCCTGTGTA
Organism: Glandirana rugosa; assembly: GCA_018402905.1. Classification (NCBI taxonomy): domain Eukaryota; kingdom Metazoa; phylum Chordata; class Amphibia; order Anura; family Ranidae; genus Glandirana; species Glandirana rugosa. The sequence goes on along the minus strand of BLSH010216864.1, from coordinate 1,320,548 downwards.
CCATGTCAGCTGTGACCACCTGTGTACCATGTCAGCATGTCACCACCTGTGTACCATGTCAGCCGTGACCACCTGTGTTCCATGTCAGCATGTCACCCCCTGTGTACCATGTCAGCCGTGACCACCTGTGTACCATGTCAGCATGTCACCACCTGTGTGCCATGTCAGCCATGACCACCTGTGTACCATGTTAGCATGTCACCACCTGTGTACCATGTCAGCCGTGACCACCTGTGTACCATGTCAGCCGTGACCACCAGTGTACCATGTTAGCCATGACCACCTGGGTACCATGTCAGCATGTCACCACCTGTGCAGAGCGGGATCGTTATCAGTAATCATGGGATAACACAGTAGGGGTTTCGGGCTGTGACAATTATGTATGTGCATCACCAATCAATGTAATGTCCCACACACGCTGTGCAGAGCGGTATCGCGTTATCAGAAAGCATCCAAAGGCACAGCGGGAATTTCGGGCTGTGACAGTATTGTATGTGAATCAACGATCAGTGTAATGTCCCGCCTCCTGCCGACATTGGAACAGTGCGCTGTCAATCACAATGCCGGTGGGCGGGACATTACACTGATCGGTGATTCAGATACAATACTGTCACAGCCGAAATCCCCGCTGTGCCATCGGATGCTTTCTGATAACGCGATCCCGCTCTGCACAGAGATAGTGTGCGGGACACTGGTGATGCACATACATAATTGTCACAGCTCTAGACCCCCACTGTGCCATTGGATGCTTTCTAATAACGATTCCACTCTGCATAGAGAGATAGTGGGCGGTGGCAGGGGGAGGGGGGCAGAGTGGGGGCAGTGACTGGCAGAGAGCAGAGGAGGAAGAGAGGATAGAGAGGAGGAAGAGGACACCTCCTCCATGGGCGGCACAGACCGGGGGCTGGGGAAACCCCCTCCGCTCTCACTACACTTCTATCTCCTCCCCTGCCTGCTCTACAGAACTACAGGTGGGCGTGTCAGACCGCTGCAGCTAAGACAGCATGGAGAGAGACCAGTGGTCTTACAATCTGGAAACCACAGGGGAATAACGGTTTTTCAGCAACTTCAGCAGGCAACTACAGAGGAACTACAGAGCTCAGCAGAAGATGGATAGCATAGTTGGTGAAGGTAGGAGATCGGCAACAAGAACATGGAAAATTTTTTTTCCCAGAGTTCTGCTTTAATCACTGTGCTAGCAGGATGTGATGACACAGTCTTTGCTGCCACTAGAGGGAGCCAGTTCCACATAAATAACACTGCACACTCTCTCTGAAATGCAGGCACACGCACATATATATACACAGCTCCCTGCTACATCCTCCTCCTACTAAAGAACTTTTGGTCCGCCAAAGGAAATAACAGTCCTTGACCTGTTACATGCTTTTGTCATACAATAGGGAGGAAATAGGTTAGTGCACACATGACAACAAACAATTTGCATTTTCATAAGAGGAGTCCAAACTTAAACAGCTCATATCATGACAGAGGAACCTCCCACCAATTGTTATCGGAAGGGAGGTTCCATGCCCACGCCATTGACACTAAAGTGTGCTGTACAGATGTGCCAGGTGGTGAGTTGGGGTTGTCCTCCACCAAATCAGCAGTGGAAGGACCAGGCACTTCAAGAGTTCTTTTGGAAGTGAGAACGACCTCCTCAGAGCTTTCACCCAAAGCATCATAGGTTAGTTTCTTAGGTGGGCGAATAACCCTCAGCTCTCTCTGTTCTTTAGGCTCTGGTGTTACAGGCACACTGGTATTGTCTTCCTCCACAGCCACTTCTTCCTCCTGCACATCCGCTTCACCTTACTGCATTTCAGCTTCAATGAAGGGAGAAAAGTCCTTTGAATCTGCTGCCAGCAAGGAAGATTGGGAGTCCAAATCTTCCAGGAATGTATTCTGAGGCACAACTTCTGGAGCCTCTGGTCTGATCTGGTCTTCAGGGGGCCTGTGCTTCCCTCTGGTCAGATCTGGTACACTGGGAGCCTTGGGAACTGCTTGCAGATTACATAGGGCTGTGACTTCCAGCGATCAGCCAATTTGTGCTTCCCAGGGACACCCAGATTCATCAGCAGTACACCGTTGCCTTGTTGCAAGTCCTGCACTCATACCCTGAGGTAGAAATTCTTCTTGTTCCTCCTTCCTTGGGCATCTGAGGCGGCTTGAGCCTTATCATAGGCAGTCTTAATGCTTTTCCGCAGTCGGTCCCCATACCCTCTGTGAGCTGAGGTATGGGACGTGACGAAAGCCAAGTCTACTGGTAGCCGGGCCTCCCACCCAAACATCAAACGATAGGGAGAATATCCTGTGGCATCATTTGCGGTGCTGTTATAAGCATGCACAATAGCCGCTATGTGCTTGCTCCAGTGCTGCTTTTGCTCAGAAGTTAGAGTCCCGATCATATTCAGGAGAATTCGGTTGAACCTCTCCAGTTGTGGAGCACCTTGAGGATGGTATGGGGTGGTTCTGGACTTCTTAATGACCAACAGGTCTAAAAGTCTCTTAATAAGACAGCTCTCAAAGTCTCTCCCTTGATTGGAGTGGATAGTTTGGGGAAGGCCATAGTGCACAAAGAACTTTTCTACTAAGATCTTGGCAACAGTGGACGCCTGTTGGTCCTTTGTGGGAAATGCCTGGGCATACTGTGTGAAGTGGACAGTTACTACCAGGATATTTCCCTGTTCACTCAGATCAGGCTCCAAGCACAGAAAGTCAATGCACACCAGCTCCAGGGGTCCCTGACTTCGAAGATGGCCCATTGGGCAGCTCGGTGTGGCAAAGTCTTCCTTTGGTTACATCTGAGGCTGGGTTCACACCTATGCGAATTGAATGCAAATTTCCTCGCATCCAATTCGCATAGCAGGAGATTGTGACTGGCTCTCTATGGAGCCGGTTCACACATCTCCACAGCGGGTCCGGTGCAGTTTGCACGAAGACACCATTCGTCTTTTGGACGGTTTCAGGTCCAAATTCAGCCAAAAATTTGGGCTGAAATTGGAACTGAAACTGTGAACCAGCACGCACCGGACCACCTCCTGGGAGCTGCTGCGGATTCCAGTGTGAACCCAGCCTGAGGCAGGAGTGGCAATAACACTCAAATTTAGTCTGCATGTAGGGCCAGTAAAGTCACTCCCTCACTAGTTGGAAAGCCCCTCGGACTCTAGATCAGTCGTTCTCAACTCCGGTCCTCGGGACCCACCAACAGGCCAGATTTTAAGTATTAGCTTGGGGAGATGCAGACTAGAATACTGCAATCACTGAGCAGCAAATTCCATCACCTGTGATGTATTTCAGTTACCCTGCAAACCTAGCCTGTTAGTGGGTCCCGAGGACCGGAGTTGAGAACCACTGCTCTAGATGGCCATGTAAGGCAGTGAACACTGTCTCCCTATGTTTAGAAAGATGGTAGAAATAACTGATATTTTTCTTCAGGATCATCAGAGGGGTCCCTTTGGTAGACCAGCTTAGACATGTGCAGAGCAAAAAAATAAATTTAGCTTTGTTTCAATTCGTTATTTACATAAATTTGTTTCATTCGAATTCAAATCTTTTTCGAATTTGAACAGGTTTCGAATTTGAATAGTTTTCCAATTTCCAAGGAGAATGGGGGGAGTGGAAAGTGGAGAAATAGAATAGAAAAAGAAAGAATACAATGGAGGGGAATATAACAGAAAATGAAAGAATGTAGGTGGAGTGGAAGAGAGCTGTTTTACTCTGTTGTATTCTATTATTTTGTTTTCTGTTATATTCTTTCCTAGTCTATTTTTTTCTCTGTTCTATTCCTTTGTTTTCTATTCTATTTCGTTTTCTTTGGAAAACTGTTCAAATTCAAGGACTTTTTGAATTCGAAAACGATTCGAATTTGAAAACTATCCGAATTAGAAAAGTATTCGAAAATGATTCGATAATGATTCAAATTCGAATTTCGTCCAAATTTGTTTTGTCATTTCGGATTCGTTTAAATTCCGTCCTATTGTAATTCAGAATTTCGGATACATCTGAATTTCCAAAAAATGATAATTTGTCCGAATTTTAATTCGAAACAAAACGAACTGCTCATGTCTAGTGCAGCTGCAATCTATCTCATTCTCCATGCAACAGGCATGCTTCCTTCAGGGAGTCAGTGAGGAGCAAATCAGGGCTTGGCTCCGCAAAGCCTTCAAAGCCAAGCTACAGAGAAGGTCTTCCAATTGGTCCCTTCGCAAATCCTTCTTAGAATGCTTTGGCAGACCTTCATCCCCGACCTGGGTGACATTGCAATAACTTCTGGGGCACCAGTGGCTGATACTCCAATGTCTTCGGCCCTGGATCCGCCTCCAGCTTGGCGTTCTGCTTCTTGACATAAGACTCGTATCCCTTCAGGTGTCAGCTGGGCTCCTTCTTCTGGAAGGTCTCTGTAACAATTGTGCCTTCCTGACAGAGCATCCGCGTCTTTGTTCCCGACCCCCGGTCCATACTTCAGGCTGAAAGTAAACCCTGATAGGGCAGCCAACCATCTGTGACCCATAGTATCCAACTTGGCGGTAGTGAGCATGTAGGTGAGAGGATCATTGTCAGTCTTGATCACAAACTCTGCTCCATACAAGTAATCCCTCAGCTTATCCGCCACTGCTCACTTTAAGGCCAGGAACTCAAGTTTGTGCATGAGGTAGTTCTTCTCGGTGGGTGCCAAGCTCTGACTCACATAAGCAACAGGCCGTAGGTGGCCATCATGCTCTTGATACAGCACCCCGCCTAACCCATCTCGACTGCTGTCAACGTGTACTTCATATGGCTTGATTGGGCCTGCATAGGCCAGAACCAGGGCGGTTGTTAGGCTCCATTTCAGCTGCCTAAAGGCCTCTTCACATTGGGCAGTCCACTGTTCTTGAATGGATTCTCTGGGTTTCCTGGGCCCTCCAGCTGGTCTGACAGGCTGAGTCAGATTTGGGTCGTCGTCTTCCTCTTCGCTTTTCAGTAGCTGATTAAGTGGGCGAGCTATTTTAGAAAATCCCTTGACGAACCTCCGGTAATATGAGCAGAACGCCAAAAATGACCTAAGTTCGGTCATATTAGTAGGTCTCGGCCAAAGAGGTGATGGCTTCCAGCTTCTGGGGGTCTGTGGCCACTCCGTCAGCAGACACGATGTGGCCAAGGTAGTTGACCGAAGGTTGATAAAACTGGTACTTCTCCAGAGAGAGCTTCAACCCCTCGTCATGGAGTCTCTTCAGAACCTTCTCCAGGCGCTCTTTGTGCTCTTCAAGAGTCCTGTTGAACACGATGATGTTGTCTGAATACACCAACACCTCGATCAGGTTCATGTCACCCACAACCTTTGGAAGGTGGCCGGGGCACCAGACAGGCCTTGAGGCATGTGGTCAAATTCAAAGAACCCCACCGGGGTAATGAAAGCCTTTTTTTCCCAATCCTCAGGGCGCATGGGGATTTGGTAGTACCCGCTCTTCGAATCCAGCTCGCTAAACCCCTTCACCCCTGACAGGCTCTGTAAGTCATCTTCTATTCTTGGTATATTGGTCAGGAATGGTCCTTTGGTTTAGCGTCCTATAGTCAATGCACAACCTCAGTGACCCATTCTTCTTCTGTACTACCACTATTGGGGAAGCGTATGGACTCCGGGACTCTCGGATAATATCTGCTCTCTTCAGTTCTGCTAACTGTTCACGGCTTATCCTCTTGAAGACGGAAACGGTGTGGGGGGCGTTTTTTGCACATCCCACATCAAACTCATTCTTGGAGAATGCGGCCTGCCATCTCAGGAGCTGAGTCTTGGCCCTTTCCTTGCATGAAGGTGAGAGGAGTATTCTTTGTATAAAACTCCTCAGCAGGAATTCCATCCTTTGCTCCCCCCCCAAATCAGATGGTGAGAATGGGGTGGCCGGATTTACTTGCCCCAGCAACATCCGAGCCGGCATCTTCACAGGTGAGGCTGTTACATTGTGAACACCAACTGAGATCTTCCCGTGACTTCTCTGCAACGCCTTCGTTGAAACCACTTCAGGAATTATCTCCACACCCGCAAGGACGATGAAAGAACCTGGTTGCTTCCAATTCAGCTTAACCGATGCTCGCATACAGGCTACCTCACCAGGCTGTAACACTTTCTCACACCGGTCTAGGCACCAGATCTCCCACACTCCTTCAACTGGGGCCTTCTGTTCCTGTACCAGGAGCTGAAAGGCTTGTCTCAGCATGGGGTGCACACTTGTACTTGAAGTGTCTGGCTCTTGGACAAGTGGGGTCAGCAGTCTTCTAACAAGATCGGTATTAGTCCCGATAAGGAGAGAACTCTTACTGGCTCCTGGTGGGTGAGAACAGACCACTGCCATAATGTCAAAGGTCTCAGCTTTCCCAGCTATGGAGGGATTGAAGGTCAGCTTGACTGGTAGATAGCCATCATAGGGGAAGTTCTGAGTCCCAATGCGCCATATCTCTAGCTCTTCCAACTTCCGCAATGGCAGGTGTTTGAGGTGCCTGTCATAGAAGTATCTGTAGAGGAGAGTGGCAGGGCTGGGCTCAGCTCTCCCTTCTCAGAGCAAGGTGCTCTGCTGAGGGTTAATTGCCAGTCTCAGCTTCTACTCTGCCTCACCTGATGACCATAACCTTCCCCGTTAAGCCAGCTCTGTTGCTATATAAACTGCCTGGATCAGATCGCAGATGCCTTCACCTTGGTCAACACTAGGGATGAGCCGAACACCCCCGGATCGGTTCGCACCAGAACATGCGAACAGACAAAAAGTTCAGGGCGAACATCCGAACACCATTAAAGTCTATGGGACGCGAACATGAAAAATCAAAAGTGCTAATTTTAAAGGCTTATATGCAATGTTATTGCCCTAAAAAGTATACGGGGACCCAGGTCTTGCCCTAGGGGACATGTATCAATTAAAAAAAATCAATTGTTTTTTCAGGAGCAGTGATTTTAATAATGCTTAAAGTGAAAAAAAATGAAAAATTCCTTTAAATATTGTGCCTGGGGGGTGTCCTTAGTCTGTGTGTAAAAGGGCGCATCTCTGTGAGGTGTATAACATAGCCAGAGCAAAATGACATTTCCATAGGAAAAAAGTGCGTGGGCCCCCCCCCCCAAGTCCAAACCAGGCTCTTCGGGTCTGGTTTGGATATTAAAGGGAACCCCGCGCCAAATTAAAAAAAAAAATTGACGTGGGGGTCCCCCTGAAACCCAAACCAGACCCTTATCCAAGCATGCAGCCCTGGCCGGTAAGGATGGGAGGGGGGACAAGCGAGCGCCCCCCCGAACCGTACCAGGCTACATGCCCTCAACATGGGGAGTATGGGTGCTTTGGGGGAGGGGGGCTCTGCCCCCCCCACCTCAAAGCACCTTGTCCCCATGTTGATGGGGACTAGAGCCTCTTCCCCACAACCCTGGCCGTGGTTGTGGGGGTCTGCAGGCAGGGGGCTTATCGGAATCTGGAAGCCCCCTTTAATAGGGGGGCCCCCAGATCCCGACCCCCCCCATGTGAACAGGTTTGGGATACATTGTACCCCTACTTGTTCACCAAAAAAGGAGTGTAGTGTAAAAAAAAACATTAGGCAGCTTTTGACAAGTCCTTTATTTTGTATTATAGCTCTTTTCTTCTTTCTTCTTTCTTCCTCCATCTTCTCCTGGCCTGCTCCTTCTTCTGGTCTTCTTCTTTTAGTCTTCTTGTTTCCTCTCTTCGTCTTCAATCGTCATCTTCATCTTCTTTCTTCTTTCCCCGCCGCTGCGCTCTCCGCTGCTGCAGTCCGGTCATTGCGCGTCTACCCATATGGGCGGTCTTCACGATGACAGTTCTTTTATAAGAAGGGGCGGGGCCACCAGTGACGTAAATGAGTGACCCGCCCCCTCTGACATCACATGACGCCAGAAGGGGGCGGATTCACTTAGTTATGTCACTGGGTGGCCCCGCCCCTTCTTATAAAAGTACTGTCATCGTGCAGACCGCCCATTCGGCAATACGCACAGGGGCCGGACTGCAGCAGCGAAGAGAGCAGCGGCGGGGAAAGAAGATAAGGATTGAAGATTGAAGATGTACAGAGGAAGCAAGAAGACTAAAAGAAGAAGAAGACCAGAAGAAGGAGCGGGCCAGGAGAAGATGGAGGAAGAAAGCTATAATACAAAATAAAGGACTTGTCAAAAACTGCCTATTATTTTTTTTTACACTACACTCCTTTTTTGGTGAAACCTATTCACACAAGGGGGGGGGTCGGGATCTGGGGACCCCCTTATTAAAGGGGGCTTCCAGATTCTGATAAGCCCCCTGCCTGCAGATCCCCACAACCACCGGCCAGGGTTGTGGGGATGAGGCCCTTCTCCCCATCAACATGGGGTCAAGGTGCTTTGGGGGGAACCTCAAAGCATCCTCCCCATGTTGAGTGCATGTGGCCTGGTATGGTTCGGAGGGGGGGGGCGCTCGCTCGTCCCCACCCCCTCATGCCATGCCAGGGCTGGGTGCTCGGATAAGGGTCTGGTTTGGATTTTGGGGGGGACCCATGCATTTTTTTGAAAATGAACGCGGGGTTCCCCTTAAAATCCATACCAGACCTGAAGGGCCTGGTTTGGATTTTTGGGGGAACCGCACGTCATTTTTTTTTTAAATTTTGGTGCGGGATTTCCCTTAAATACCATACCAGACCTGAAGGGCCTGGTTTGGATTTGGGGGGGAGATGCATGTAATTTTTTTTTTAATTTTTGCACGGGCCATGCTGTTGTAAATTACTTAAAAAATTGTGATAAAATCCCTCACTCAAACAGGTGGCCAAAAATTGGGCCTTGGGTGCTGGAGGTGCCAGAACACTGTAACCCCTTGCAATTACTCTTGTTGGACGGAGGAAGTGGGCCTGAAGTTGTCAATTAGCTTTCAAATTGTGACGAAAGCCACCAGTCAAACAGGTGGCCAAAAATTGGGCCTTGTGTGTTGGCGGTGCCAGAGCACTGTAACCCCTTGCAGTTACTCTTGTTGGATGGAGGAACTAGGCCTGAAGTTGTCAATTAGTTTAAAAATTGTGACGAAAGCCACCAGTCAAACAGGTCACCAAAAATTGGGCCTTGTGTGTTGGCGGTGCCAGAACACTGTAACCCCTTGCAGTTACTCTTGTTGGATGCAGGAACTGGGCCTGAAGTTGTCAATTAGTTTTCAAATTGTGACGAAAGCCACCAGTCAAACAGGTGGCTAAAAATTGGGCCTTGTGTGTTGGCGGTGCCAGAGCACTGTAACCCCTTGCAGTTAGTCTTGTTGGGCAGAGGAACTGGGCCTGAAGTTGTCAATTAGTTTAAAAATTGTTATGGCATGCCCCTGTAAATCAGGTGCAGAAAAATTGGGCCTTGGGTGTTGGTGGTGCCCTAAATACAACATATAGTTCTAGATTATGGACAGGAGGAATAGGAGCAGTAGCAGTCTTCAAGGAATCCCAGATCCCTAGCAAATTTAATCAGTTGCATCAGCATCAGGGGCTTGATAGCTGCTGATCCAGGACTGATTCATTTTTATAAATGTGAGCCTATTAACCTCCCTGGCGGTATGATTATGTCAGATTTTTGGTGCTGAAAGCGGTACCATTATTTCGCATGGAAATTTGGCGTTTTATATTGTAGGCCTGTAATTCTTAGGAATAACTCACTTAAATCGGCCCTATAGATGATCTGAGACCAAACCTGTCTAAATTCACTCAATAAGGATTCTTAATGTCCGGATGTTATATTTTGCGGTTTAAA
>BLSH010216864.1:1278228-1298629 GCA_018402905.1 Glandirana rugosa | reverse complement strand
CTATCTGCTCTGTTTACCAAACCCTGGCTATGTTTTGACCACATTTACTCTGTTTATACCATTTTACTTTTCTATTAAAAAGTGTGATTTTACTGCACTTCTGTCTTGGTCTGATTCATGGTTTCTGACAGAAGGTCACTTGAGCTCCAGTATCCAGGAGGGCCTTGGTGTAGATTCCCTCTATTTGGATGGGGACAACAGGAGAAGGTCCCACCAGCTTGTCTGGGAGCTTGGAGGAGGTGATGGGCTTGGTCTGTTCAGTGGTTTGTATCTGCATACTCCTTAATGCAGAGATTTTGATCTGGCTTAGGCTTTCGCTGAGTTTTGGAAGCCTTGTGTGCACTGACTCTCCTACGCCGGGCAGTATGCATCAAAGGGAGCAGGACACTGGGTCGCTTACAGACAATCACGGGAGCTCTTGGAGAGGGTTGGGACCCCCGCTGTGGTCTCCTCACGTCATTGTTTCTGGAGCTAGCTGCTGGAAGTGAGTACCCTGTTGGCTCCTTCACCAGGGCCCTTTTAAGTTTCCCATACGTCAATAATGTCCCACTCCTGCACAGTTGAAGCATACTTCATCACTCATTGGCCTCTTGCCAGGTACAGCAGGTGGGGTCAGAGGCACACTTGCCTCTGTAACACTCTCGTTGGGGGTCTTAGCGATTTTCCCCTCCGGCTTTGCGAGGGACAGCCCCCTCAATGCTTTCACCACCTTTGCTGTGAGATCAGTCAGGTTCTCTTCTTTCGGGCACTGAGCGAGGAAAATGTCCCACTTCCCCACAGCGATAGCACTTCTCAGCTGGAGAAGAGGCAGCACCCCTCCTCTCAATAGCAAGGGTGGACACCTGCTTCACTTCTGAGAGTGACTGTTGCATATCAGCATGGGCTTCAATCACCTGTCCTACTGACTTCTTAATTCCGCAGAATGTCTGTTGCAAAGTAGTCTGCACTTGGGCCAACTGGGTTATGGCTTGGTCCAAAGTGTCAATCGCGATACTGGACCCTCCATCCAATCTAGTCTCCAGTTCAGGTCCTGATTGTATAATGTAGGCCATAGCTCCATGTTTGGAACTCTTGGTAGACTCAGGCCTCTGTGACTTGGCTGCGATGACAGCCTCCTCCTCTCTAATAGCCTTCATGAATTTAGAGTAAGCAAGAAGGTCATCTGGACTCCTGGCTCGAAGCTGTAGCACAATAGGATCCAGTGGCTGTGCTCCCCTTTGCACTTGTGTCATTAAGGCTTTACTGGCAGCTTTGGCTTCCCTCCCATCCTTCATTATGACTTGCTGAAGGATCTGGTCCAGCCATGCAACATAGGCTGTTAGCCTCTGACCCTCCATCTGGCACGTGTGGTGGAAGAGGTAGATCAACTCCGTGCAGTCTTCCACTCTCCCATAAATTTCATGAAGCACCTTTAGACATTCAGAAACAGAACAGTTGGGTTTGTCCCTCTTTAGGTTTTGAATTACATCAAAAGCTGGGGCCCACAGACTCTCAACTACTCTCTGTCTCTTTACTGCATTAGTCACTTCCCACTCCATGACCGCTTGGATGGCTTAATCTATCCAAGTATCAAAACCATCTTCTCCTGTAGGTGTGGAAACTTTGCCCGAGAAGAACTGTAGTTTTCAATACCCATAATTATTTGATAGTGCTGGATTCTTAAGGAGCCCTGTGACTAGCTTCCCAAACTCGGCTACTAGAAGGCAAGAGGATGTAGCTGGTCCTGAGGTCGTGACCTCTGGGTCTGGCGTGAGGTTTCCTGAGCTCCCTGAGATAGAGCTTGATTTACCGGGATGAAGTAGGATAGCATTAATATCTGTGGTCAATTGAAAGCTATCTTTCTGCAGAACGTCAGGAACTTCCTTCTTCCACTCGGCCAGGACACAGGTACGATTCAAGCTAAGGTTGGCCTTCACATTCAATATAGATATTCTCTGACTTAAGCCTGAGGTAGCCCATGATTGACGGACTCTGTCCTCTGTCCAGTCACTGCCAAGGACACTAATCACTACACTTGCTCGTTTTCTTACCTGCACCACTAAGTAACGACTGCAGGGTCCATCTTGGCACTTGTAGGGGTGCTGTCTTGAGAAGTTGATTGCAGAGTAGTGGTAGTATCCAGTATGAGCCCCCCGTGTAGTGCTACCCCTGCAGGAGCCGCTTAAGAATCCTTGCACACAAACTACATGTCCCAAGATGCCTTGTTTTGCTGGTATTAATCACTGTGCTAGCAGGATGTGATGACACAGTCTTTGCTGCCACTAGAGGGAGCCAGTTTCACATAAATAACACTGCACACTGTCTCTGAAATGCAGGCACACACACATATATATATATATATATATATATATATATATATATATACATATACATACAGCCCCCTGCTACAATTATAACAAGCCAGGGGAAATTTTTAAGCTCGCTGAGGGGTGATGGCTAGAGATTGACGAAAACTTCCATTATGGTCTTGCTGTAGATTCTTAAAATGGAAGCTGACTCACTTCCTCTAGAGAATTCTCCCAGAATGCATTGGTTCCTAACAACTTTATTGACACTTTCTAAGAGAATACAATATGTAACTATGCAAAACAGCAAAGCTATACCAGAAAGGGAACAGTAGGTGGCGCCTACGCTCTGCATATAACTACCTTGGTGTAAATCAAGAAAACCCAACATGTTATTTTAAGCACGTAAACATGAGTACTGACTAGAAGCCCGGTGGGCAGAACAGTGCCCAGCATGGTGTGCTCTGCTGTTCCTACCTCTGGGATCCAGGTCGCCCTGTGAATGCATCGATTGGAAGAGGTCCAGGATATGTGTGTTAGGAAAAGACCTATGCTTTTAATGGACTTGTTCGCGCGCCTGGAAACGGCGCCAAATGCTGTCTGTTCTACAGCGTTACCTGTGCTCTATAGCGACCCGTTCTGAGTTTCCTGTTTACCTGTCACCCGGCTTGATCCCATACCTGCTTGAACTCTACCTGCACTGACCCCCGGCTTGCCTACGACCACTCTCCTGCCTGATCCCTGTGTACCTCAGCCTGTCTGCCTATTATCGACCCTGCCTGCACCCGACCATCCGACTGCCTGCTCCTCCTGTACTGCTTTGCCCGCATGTTGTTGACCCGGCCTGCATCACTACTCTTCAGTCTAGCATGGACTTCTGGACGACATCTTACCATCATCCGTGTCCAATCCAGCCCTTGTGCCCCCCTGTGCTCCAGCGCTCCCTATCTGCTCTACCAGGGGTTCTGGAACCAGGGTCGTAAGAGAGGTTGCCTACTGCACAAGTCAGACTCTACAATGAGGTACGTGACAATGTGAGTATGTTTGGCTTGAGGTCAGCAGAAGGGACCATACACTAACGTGGGCTGCTAGGGAGTAACACCACTTGTGTTAAAAAAATAAAATATATATATATATTTATTTATTTATTATATATATTGTGGGGGGTGGGTTAGCTCAGTGGGGATCACCTTCCCTGTAAAAAGGTAGTCTAAACGGCAGATTTTCTTAAAATCTGATTTGTAGCCAGGTTTATTTACAAGGTTGCATGTAAAATCAAATAAATAAAACAGAAAATAAATCCTTGCCATCCAAGCACTAACCAAACATATCCCGTTTTCCTAAGGTGAAGGGCTTTTCCCAGTCACCCACAGAACGAAGATAATGCAAACCTTTTTGTTTCAGTCACAAAGCAAAGTTCAGTTCAGCAGCTCTCTCAGGCTTTGGCTACCTGAGTCCAGGTCAAGAGCAATCCTGCTTCCTTTATACCACCTGTTGGTGGACACAAGTGGACTGCAAAATCTGGTCCGGAACCAACCCTGCCAAGGTGGCTGGTAAAACCCGGAGTGAGCGCATTCGAGGTGAAACATAACATCCATTGATCACCTCGCCTTTCATAATGCCACAATATATATACACATTATCTCACAGAAGTGAGTACATCCCTCAAATTTTTCTAATTATTTTATTATATCTTTTTATGTGACACCACTGAAGAAATGACACTTTGTTACAATGTAAAGTAGTGAGTGTACAGCTTGTATAACAGTGCAAAATTGCTGTCCCCTCAAAAGAACTCAACACACAGCCATTAATGTCTAAACTGCTGGCAACAAAAGTGAGTACACCCCTAAGTGAAAAAGTCCAAATTGGTCCAAATTAGCTATTTTCCCTCCCCAGTGTCATGTGACTCGTTAGTGTTACAAGGTCTCAGGTGTGAATGTGGAGCAGGTGTTTTAAATTTGGTGTTATCGCTCTCACTCAAACTGATCACTGGAAGTTCAACATGGCACCTCATGGCAAAGAACTCTCTGAGAATCTGAAAAAAAAAGAATTGTTGCTCTACATAAAGATGGCCTAGGTCAGTGGTTCTCAACTCCTGTCATCGGGATCCACTAACAGGCCAGGTTTGCAGGATAACTGAAATGCATCACAGGTGATATAATTTGCTGCTTAGTGATTGCACTATTCTAGTCTGCATCTCCCCAAGGTAATATTTAAAATCTGGCCTGTTGGTGAGTCCCGAGGACAGGAGTTGAGAACCACTGGCCTAAGCTATAAGAAGATTGCCAAGACCCTGAAACTGAGCTGCAGCACCGTGGCCAAGACCATACAGTGGTTTAACAGGAAAGGTTGAACTCAGAACAGACCTCACCATGGTCGACCATGATGCTCAGCGTCATATCCAGAGGTTGTCTTTGGGAAATAGAAGTATGAGTGCTGCCAGCATTGCTGCAGAGGTTGAAGGGGTGGGGGGTCAGCCTGTCAGTGCTCAGACCATATGCCGCACACTGCATTCAATTGGTCTGCATGGCTGTCGTCCCAGAAGAAAGCCTCTTCTAAAGATGATGCACACGAAAGCCCGCAAACAGTTTGCTGAAGACAAGCAGACTAAGGACATGGATTACTGGAACCATGTCCTGTGGTCTGATGAGACCAAGATAAACTTATTTGGTTCAGATGGTGTCAAGCGTGTGTGGCGGCAACCAGATGAAGAGTACAAAGACAAGTGTGTCTTGCCTACGGTCAAGCATGGTGGTGGGAGTGTCATGGTCTGGGACTGCATGAGTGCTGCCGACACTGGGGAGCTACAGTTCATTGAGGGAACCATGAATGTCAACATGTACTGTAACATACTGAAGCAATTCACGCTCACAAGTTCACGATTTGGCACAAGTTTCATCTTTACCTTTATCACATGTTTCTATTATCACTCCTACCACTATGCCAACTTGCTTACCAAATCCCATTTCTACTGCCACATCTCTACCTACAACTTCAGCAGTATCACCCTCTTATACATCTATCCAAGTTCCAATCTCCAAGGAGATGGATTCACCTCCATCAACTACAGATCTAGAAACTACACATAATACATCTAGAGATTTAAAAATGGCACCCATTTTTTTAGGAAAGCAGTTGGATGTGACACCACATCCCGCTGCACAAAAAGTTCTCATGTTAAGCCCAACACCAAGTCAACCTTAGCTAGTTCCCCAGAAGTGGGCAACTTAGAAGTTATAAATCTATCTTCTTACCCTTTAACCCAAGCGGAGATTGATGTCCTTAAGATGGGGCTATCATTTTACCCCAATCAAGATGCTGATAAATTTTCTTTAATCAAAGATATACACCTTTTTGCTCGAAGATTAACCTATAAAGTTATCTTCAAAGATAAAAACATGGAGCCCAAAACTGTTAATGATCCTCCAAGGATGAATCTGGATCTTCCCCTGGGTGCCCTCGAGTCGCAAGCCGCACGTGACTTGATGGACCTCTGGGATGATCCAGAGATGTCCCAACCTTTAGTAAGCTTGGATGATAATGATGCTGTTGATATACACATACAAGGGGTCTCTTTCCCTGCTCCAAGCTCATTTAAACCCAAATCTCTTGCTTTGCCTCACCTGAATTCTAATCCAAACATATGGGCCTTTGTCCAACAAACGTGCAATGAAATTGAAAAATTGACCTATGGAAACACTGGTCGATCCAATATCTCCCAAGTTCAGAAAGATGCCATTCGAAGTCTCAAAAGTAATCCTAATATCATTATAAAGCCAGCCGATAAGGGTGGCAACCTTGTGGTCATGGATATAGAGCAATACACTTCTATGTGCACTGACCTATTATCCAACAAAGAATGGTATAGACCCATTACCAAAACGGTTGCTGAGAATTTCTTTTCAACATACCGCAATATAATCTTCAAAGCGTACCACAATGGCACTATAGATAAATGTACTTGGCAATTTTTGAATATAAAAGACCCTACAATCCCCACATTTTATGCCTTACCTAAGGTACATAAATCTCTAAAAACTCCCCCAGGTAGACCCATCATTTCAGGTTGTGGCAGCATATCAGAAAATGCTAGCCAGTTGGTAGATTCATACCTTCAACCACATGTTACATCACTATCGTCCTATGTAAAGGATACGATACATTTATTACGAGTAATTGAAGGCTTACAGATTCCTAAAAATACATGGCTAGTGGCTCTAGACATAGAAAGCCTATACAACTCTATCCCCCACTCCAAGGGGATAGAAGTAGTTAATAGGTTTTTAATGGATAGAGGCCCCCTCTCAGTTCCATATAACAATTTTGTCATTTCTCTACTTACCTATATTCTTACTTCTAACTATTTTATGTTTGATTCCAACCACTACCTCCAGGTACAGGGCGTGGCAATGGGCACACGATGTGCCCTTGCCTACGCGAACCTGTACCTGGGGGGGTGGGAGAAAGAATTGTTTCAAAATGAACATTTGTCACACTTTACGGATCATATTCTATCCTGGCATAGATATATTGACGATGTGCTGATATTGTGGACAGGCACACGTGAGGAACTAACACAATTCATGGATACCATCTCCATCAATGTATATAACCTCAAATTTACCATGAGTTGCAGCCAACAAAGTATATCTTTTCTAGACATTCAGATATACATTGACACGCAGAATATACTAGGATCCACTTTATACCGTAAATCCACTGCCGGAAATACCATTCTTAGTGCCAACAGCTCCCACCCACGGTCACTAATCCGCAGTATACCATACAGCCAGTATTTAAGGCTCAGACGTAATTGTTCCTCTAGCAATGATTATCACAATGAAGCCAAAGCACTCTTTACAAGATTACGCACTCGTGGTTATACCCGCTCACGTCTTAAAAGAGCTTACCAAAAAGCCAATTTACATAATAGAGAATCTCAAATTTTTTCTAAAAAAACTCAAAATTCCTCACAACCTGTGAGAGTGATAACCCAATTTTCTAACCAGCATAGCCAATTTAGAGCCATCCTTGAAAAGTTTTGGCCCTTATTACTTGCGGATTCTGAAATAGCTCCGTATATTCGACCTTACCCGCAGGTCACATACAAACGTGCCCGCTCATTATGAGATTGTCTTGTCAGGAGTCATTACGAGTCCGCAAACACGAATGGGTCGGCAGTTCCTGGCACATACCCTTGTGGTGGGTGCCAATACTGTCGATTCATTGTGAATTCTCAACAAGTTCTCCTACCCAATGGTAGAATACACAAGATTAGCCAACATGTTACATGCCAAATGGCTGGCATTGTGTACTTGGCATTCTGCAGCTGCGGAGCTTTCTATGTAGGCAAAACTAAACGCCCCTTCTTTAAACGCATAAAGGACCACATGGCCCCAATATATAAAAAACAAATTACCACGGCTTTAAATTTACATGTTGCCAAAAGACACAACTTTGATCCAATAGTAGTTAAATTTGCAACCTTGAGTCATATACCCTTGGGCCTCCGTGGAGGTAGTGTGGACAAAGCCCTCCTCCAGACCGAGGCACGTTGGATATATATACTTAAAGCGACAGTTAGTCCGGGTTTAAATGAAAGCATCAGTTTTGCATCCTTCTTATAGTCAAGGCCTATTGAAAATACCAGTCATGTATCTCTTATACAGTTAAACTTTGAAGTCTGGAGATATATTGCCAATTAGGCCCCTGATGGCCTGACACTTATCTGGTTTATTTTCACGTTTGGAGAATTTTAATTCTTTTTATGCATACCCATATCTGGTGTAGCTCTGATCTTTGAATCCTTTCACCCTGAGACTTGTAATAACATCATTGGGGGTCACTGTGTTCCCTCCCCCACCTGCCCTGCTTTCTTTCTGCATTCCTCTCTTAACATACCTAATGGAGACATTGGATTTTGTCTTTTCAATAATTTAAGGCCTACCTCCCTGAGTGATGTCAATGTGATTCCCATATATTTCCTTTTGCAAACTTTCTTTGTAGATTTGCTGTACAATGAAATTATGAACTGTTGACGATTGACATATTTATAAAAAGCATTAATGTGCTGAACAGCACGACGCAGTAACATAGTATGTTATGTGATATATAGACTTAGACATGTCCTGTTTTGTCACTTTTATATTAAGAAAATATCTTTACCATCTTGAAATCTCTACTATACGGTAATCTGATCTGTGTATGTTGATCTAATGGTAATTTAACATTCATATACTGCCTGCATATATAATATTGTCGTTGTGGATATATTTGTATCTAAACTTTACCCTGGACAAATCGCATGCTTTATAATTTTCTATTCCAGCGCACTCAAATGTATATGTACAAATGTTGTTCTCACTTGTTTATTCTATTCTGTACATCAATTTTCAAGTTTTATGAGTATGCTTTATGTGTCTTGGCCTAACTCGGTCCGTGCTTCCGGGGGTTGAGCGACAATTGTGCATCCGCACAGATTGATGGCGCTATTTCCATGGTGCCACCAGGCGGCCAGAGCTGGGTGTCTCCGTGGCGGCTGGCGCATATGACCGATTCCCTTCGGGACCCAGCGCTCCATATGCCCCTCCCCTTGGGACCATGTGGTGTCATCTGCGCTGAGCCTTATGGGATTTGTGGTTCTGTGCGGGTTGCCTGGGACGCTTGCGTTGCCCGCCACCTCATCCGAGTGTGCGCCTGTGACGTCACACACGGTGCGCGCTGACTGCCTATTTAAGCCAGTTGCACTTCCTGGTCAGTCCCTCGTGGACGCCCGGTGAAGTTATCCATATTTATGCACAAGGTAATCGCTCATCGCACTGCAAGTATCTGTTAGTTTACTCCTATTGGGCTTAGATTATTCTCTGAATTGATCACTATCTAAGCATTTCTGTAACGCTAGCGATCTATATTAGCGTAAGCTTGGGTTTCTGTCAACCATTCTCATACATAGTGCATTTGTTGAAAGAACTGCTTAAAGTAGATTTTAGCTGTTATAGCACATTAAAGTCATTAAAATATGTGCTATACATGTGGGGCATAAACCCAGATATACTTTCGCTAGAATGCAGTAACAAATCATTACCCTCTAGAAGTGACAGAGTTCACTCAGTGCTCAGTATCTGACACTGCTATCTGTTTTTTAGATATACCTTGTATTAATATCTATTGCTATACTTGCTTTTTCTAGGGCTACTCCTATTGCTTGCTGCAACCTGTTAATGCTGTTCCTTACATTCTTTATCTGGAAGGTTGCACCCTAAAAGGGCCTTCTTCCCTTAAAAAGGTATAGCCCCCTTTCTCTCTGTAGACTCTTTTACATCTTTATAAATCTATGCACGGTTTGCATATGACACAAGAATTATTTCCCTCGCTTTATATAGCAGTATGAAGATCTCATAAGCAAATAGGGGCAGTCTGTGGATGCACATTGTTCTCTCCCCTGGTGTGACGACGGCATCGGGTGTCCAAGACATTTATGCGGAGCTCAGTCTTCGCACGTTGGCAGGTGATACACTTTCAATCTTTTATGCTTTTTGTCCAGGATATATCCATTATATTGTTTGTAAAAAAACTTTTTTGCTGTTCTCTCTTATTTAGTAGAGCACATATGCAATTATTGGTTCGAACTAGTCCCTGAGGAAGCCATACAGGCGAAACACGTTGGACACTATACGGACCCTTCAAGTATTGTAAAAGTTATATGCTAATGCCAACTATCCAACTGTATACGGGCATCCATTGTATTTACTGTATATTTTGGATTTTATAAATGTAACAATCCCAGAGGATCTCTCTGTGATTATGTTTTTGAACAAACAAATGTTAATAACTTTTAAAAAGAATCTTACTGTCTCTAAATTAAAACTATTCTTGCACCGCAATAGTCCCAATTTCCCTTCCCTTTTCCCTCCCCTTTTTTTCCGCTTTCCCCACTCCCTATTTCCCTTCCCCAATTGTATAACTTTCAAATTGCAACCCGGGATGAGGTGCTAATTTAATGGTGCTACCATACCTATCTGCCCTATACTGAAGCAGAGCATGATCCTCTCCCTTCGGAGACTGGGCCGCAGGGCAGTATTCCAACATGATAACGATTCCAAACACACTCCAAACACACCTCCAAGATGACCACTGCCTTGCTAAAGAAGCTGAGGATAAAGGTGATTGACTGGCCACTCATGTCTCCAGACCTAAACCCTGTTGAGCATCTGTGGGGCATCCTCAAATGGAAGGTGGAGGAGTGCAAGGTCTCTAATATCCACCAGCTACACGATGTCGTCATGGAGGAGAGGAAGAGGAATGTGTCTTTAATCTTTGGGCATCCCACAGTCATCCCTACCCTATCCAAGTTTATTCCCTCAATAAAACAAAAAACACAACGTACCAGCCTGTTCAGGGACTCCGGATGCAAGGAAAAATGTGTGATTGAGGGCATAGAGACAGGTGAACCACAACTATCAGCCACCCCTAAGGGGGCCATTGGCTACACCAATATTCAACTCCATTGTTCTTCTGTTATATTCCCTACATTTGCTCCCACCTCCTCCTGCTCGATATTTTTCCTGTCCCCTCCGTGATCCCCTTATATATTTGTGGGTATAGACAAGAAATCAAACCTTTGGAAGTTTTTGCATTAATTACTTTTTGGAGCAATGGTATCTTACTCCATTCTAATGTCCTCTCTCTAAATTGCTTTTCCAGAGCATGCCTGATCTGTAGGTACCTAAAAAAGGACTGGTTTGGTATAGCGTACTGTTCCCTAAATTCTTGAAATGACTTCAAGGTACCCTCTTTATATAGTTGGTTAAGACAATTTATTCCACATTTCTCCCACTCCTTAATTGTTCCCATCTTCTGAAGTTCTCCCAGATTCCCATTCTCCCAAAGGGGGTATACTCTGTAAAGCCTCCATAGCTTCCACTATTGATTTATGGGGAGTGTTCTGTAACATCATACCCCTCCTTGTATCTTCCCCTTCTGCCATGTTACTCCCTCCTATATGCTACAACTGTGCTGCCAGAAAGTAGCTCCAGGGGTGTGGCACTGCCATACCTCTTTCATATTTTTGTAGTTTTAGTGTGCGTAGACGTATTCTTGCCGACTTTCCTTTACATATTAGTTCTTTAAATATAACGTCTATTTTTTAAACCACTTTTTATATATCCATATGGGGGAATTGTGTAGCACATATAGGAGCTGGGCATTCATATAATTTTAATTAGGTTGCATTGCCCTGCTGCCGATAGGGGGAGCCGATTCCAGATTTTACTTTTCCCTTTAAATTTAACTAGAAGCGGGGGCTATATTGTTTGTAATATATTGTTTGGGGTCCCTTGTAATATTTGTTCCTAGATATTTCATTTTATTCACTACTTCAATCTGGCAAGGGTCCTTCAAGGGGATCTATGGGTAACAATGCTGATTTTTCCTAATTTATGGTGAGTTCTGAGAACTGCCCAAAATTTTTAATTATTTTCATTACCTTCATCAGCAATGTCTGAGTGTCTCCTAGGAACAGCAATATGTCATCTGCATATAATGCAACTTTTTCTTCTCCACTACCTCTCCTAAATCCTCATACCTCTGGTATAGCGCTAATAACTGTCGCCAGGGGTTCCACCCCCTGTCTCGCCCCCCTCGTCAATCTAAATTTATCCAAATATTCATCATTTACTCTCACTTTTGCTTCCAGTGTGTATACTTTTCCGAATTATTTTATTAAGCCTTGTTGCTAATACTTTCAGTAAGATTTTTACATCTGTGGATAGTAAAGAGATGGGTCTATAAGACGATGTATTAAGTGGGTCTCTTCCTTCCTTGAGTAACACGATTATGGTGGATTCCATCATGGAGGGTGGAAGTTCTCTCCCTACAGCCGACCATTTTAAAACCCTCAACAGCTTCGGGAGTAATAAGCTCCTGTAGCGTTTGTACATTTCTGCTGGGGCTTTCTGGCCTGCCATGGCCACTGTGGCCTGTTACAGCTCTTCTAATGTTATGGGACCATCCAGTTCCTCTCTGTCCATTTCAGAAAGGACTGGTACCTCCAATCCACCAAAAAAGACCCCCATTTCTTCCTTAATTTCTTCCTGCTGTGACTTATACAGATTCTCATAATACTTTTTAAATGTATCTACTATCTCTGGCGTATGTGAGGAGATCCTGTCCTTCCCTATTCTAATCACAGGAACAACGGAGGGAGACGAGTTTGTATTTACCAAGTGGGCCAGCATTTGTCACACACATTTCCCCTCCCCAAAAGTACTCTGTTTTTGAAAATGAAACGTTTATTCTCTGCTTTCCTGATCATCAGTGTTCTATAATTCTGTTGTTTCTCCAACAAATCCCTAAACTTATCAGGTGTTGGGTCATCCACATATTGTTTTTCCGCTATTGCCACCATCCCCCCAATAGCCTTTTCCCAATCCTTAGTCTGTTTTTTGATTTTTGACACTTGTATCATTATACCCCGGAGAAATGCCTTAAGGGCACCCCATACCACTCCCACTGGGGCTGTATCCCTATTCAACTCCACAATCTCTTTTAACCACTTGCTAACCAGCCACAGTTGCACTGTGGCAGCTTGGCTCGGCTGTGCAAACCGCCGTCATTGTACGTCAGTCGCGCGTGCGCGGTTTGCAGGTTCCCACTCTCGCTGTGCACTCCGTGGGTGTGCCTGCGGGTCGGGCTGACTAGATGCCCGCCAGCGACCCGTGATCTCCTACTACAGAGCCAGAACGGGGACCCGCCATTGTAAACACCGTGGTTCCCCGTTCTGTGAGGGGACATATTACAGATCTACTGGTCCCTGTAATCGGGAACAGTTAGACCTGTCATGCCCCGGCCAGCCCAGCCCCCACGCAGTTAGAACACAGTGAGAAAACACAGTTAACCCCTTGATCGCCCCCTACAGTTTAACCCCTTCCCTGCCAGTGACATTTATACAGTAATCAGTGGCTATTTTTATGCCATCTATTCCCATTCCCACTTTTGTCCTCTCTGGGTTTGTGTTGAGGGCTTCCAGAGTGACTATTCCATGTGTTCCCAGTGATACCTATCACTCCTTTAGTGTACAATCCCTCCCCCTCCCCCTCCCTCCTCCCTTCCAAAAAAGAGAGAAAAAAAAAGAACAAAAAAGAAAAAAGTACCCAAGAAAAGAGAAGAAAAAAAACCCCCAAAACCCTTTTGTATAATGGAACCACACACATTGTTCACCTTGATGTAAGTGTGCCCTTTCGCCCCAGCCCTATTGTGCCCCATATTTATAAACTATTATGTTAGTAAATCAGATGTGCCACCAAAGAGGCATAAATAATCAGGACCATTTTTAAGGCAGGGCAAAAGGAGCAGTAGCCCTGAGCCCCGTCATTTTTGTGGGGCCCAGAGCAGCTGCCCCATACTTGCCAACTATCCCAGTTTAAATTCCTTTGTTCCTTGAAGTTTTAGTCCCGTGCTGTGTCCCGATAACTCAGTATAAAGTTCTGCTACTAATGCTGCCCAGTTCTGCCCTATTGCCATGTACAGATGACTCACCTGCAGACCCTGTATTTACATGTAAATAACATCCATTGATATGTAACTAGCGGCAACATTAATATGCAAATAGCCACTGAGTGGCGGCATTGATATGTAAATACAGGCAGCATTCATATGTATATCATGCCCCCTGAGGTCATATCCACCATCACCTCTGCTGAGTGCTGCCCACTGGGGAGGTAAAGGGGCATGTTTGAAAGTCCTGCCTAGAACTGTGGTCATTAAGCCTAACATCAGCCTGTTCTGCAAAGGTAAGCAAATTGGAGATGGAACCCTTTTTCAAAATAACATGGTGCCACAGCCCTGTGAATTTTGGTGCATGTGAATACGCACATTTCAGCAGATGCGTGAGTGTGTCATTAACAATTAATGGCACTGCTGTGTATCTGCTAAAGGGCAGCACGTTTCTGTGTCAGGAAAGTGATTTGCATGAGTTTCTGGCACATACAAATGTGAACACAGGCTAAATGTCTCCGTTACATTGGTGGTCAGTGTAAATCTTCTTACTACACTGGGGCTTGGTGTACAAACCTTTCATTCACACTAGTGGCCAGTATGAAGGCCCCCCTTACATTGGTGGTCAGTGTAAATCCCCATTAACATTAGTGGTCTGTGTAAATCCCCATTACATTGATGGCCAGTGTAGAAACTCCTCTTCATATTGGTAATCTGTAAAAAAAAATCCAAACTTGCATATGTGGTCAGTTTTGAATCCTCCCTTACATTGGTGGTCCATGTAGAAGCCCCCTTTAAATTGGTGGTGAATGTAAATCCCCCCTTACATTGGTGGCCAGTGTAGAAATCCCCCTTTATTGGTTGTTCATGTAAAATTCCCCATTACATTGGTTGTCAGTGTAAATTCTTCATTACATTGGTGATCAGTGTACATTTCCCTTTACATTGGTGGTAAATGCAGAATTGTCCTTACACTTGTGGTTAGTGTAAATCTTCCTACATTGGTGTTCAGTGTGGAAGTGTCACCTTGCATGGAGGTCATTGTATATTCTCCCTTACACTGGTGGTTGGTGTAAATCAGTGGTTCTCAACTCCAGTCCTCGGGACCCACCAATAGGCCAGATTTTAAGTATTACCTTGGGGAGATGCAGACTAGAATACTGCTATCACTGAGCAGCAAATTATATCACCTGTGATGCATTTCAGTTATCCTGCAAACCTGGCCTGTTAGTGGGTCCCGAGGACCGGAGTTGAGAACCACTGGTGTAAATGCATTACATTGGTGTCAGTGTGAAAATCCCTCTTTATATTGGTGGGTGGCGTAAAAAATACCCATTACATGGCGATCAGTGCAAATTCCCCTTCACATTGATTCATGATTCAGAATTTGCCACATTGTACTGCCTCCTAAATAATCAGATCCCCCCCACCGCTGCCACTGATCCCATCAACCCCCCCCAGCATTTCCACTGATCACACCCCCCCCCCCTCAGTATTGCCACTGATTCCAGGAGTCCTAGGATTCTTAGGAGTTTTCTGTCTATTGATGGGTCCCCTCACCTCCCCAGTCCATGGTGTGCAGGCAGTGAGGAGATTATGTGCCATAACCTTTAGCAACCAATCAGTGAGCAGTAATGATGTGCAGCAACCTCTAGCAATCAATTAGTTAGTGGCAAGGATGTCCAGTAATCTCTAGCAACCAATCAGTGAGCAGTGTTGATGTATAGTAATCTCTTGCAACCAATCAACAAGCAGAAGTCATGCTCTATAACCTCTAGCAAATAATCAGTGAGCCATAATGTGTGCTGTAACCTCTAGCAGCCACTGAGTGGTAATGATACGCTGAAACATCTGGCAACCAATTGAAATCACTGCCTGATCTGATTCAGTAAACTGAATTTGAGTCTAGCAGCTATTTATTGTATGGAGAGCAAAATTGTATGGGGGGGCAAGAAAATGTTTGCCCAGGGTCCAATCAATATTAAAGACGGCCCTGTAAATAATAGTCAAAGTTCAAAATATTAATCTTCAATTCGTCTATAGCTTGCCCTTATGGGCTTCCAGCCACCCCGCTACCCCTTCTAGAGTGTCAAAAAAGCTGTCACCCGCAGTCTCGCAGGGTATAGCAAGGCATAAGTTACTTTCAATTGCTGTAGTCTGCGTTTAAAGCGATACTAAAGGCTCACATTTTTTAAAAAAATAACAAACATGTCATACTCACCTCCTCTGTGCAGCGGTTTTGCACTTTTAGTGGCCCCTAACTCCGTCTTCTGGGGTCCTCCAGTAGTGCTCCGGGCTCCTCCTCTTCTTAAGCTCCCCTGGGGTCACCCATGCGGGTGCGCTCCCAAGTCCTGCTGTTGCGTGTATTCACACAAACAGTGGGACTCGGCCCCACCCCCCAGCTCCTGTGTCACTGGACTTGATTGACAGCAGCAGAAGCCAATGGCTCCCCTGATATCAATCCAGCCAATGAGGATTGAGCTGTGAGGCTCATCCCCGCCACGGGATTGTTTTCGGCTCAGGTAAGTAAAGGGGGCTCGGGGGGGCTGCTGCAGGTGAAAAGATTTTTTTAATGCATAGAATGCATTAAGGTGAAAAAGCTTGAGGGTTTACAACCCCCTTAATTTCTACAAACTTGGCCCTCTGTCTCTGCAACTCTGGAGAAAAATCTGGATACATGGAAACCTTAGCACCATTATAAAGGATATTTCCAATTTCTCTATCCTTTTGAAGTATGGTAACTTTGTCCTTATAGTAAAGCATTTTTATGAGACGTGGCCTTGGGTGGCCCCCTGATGGAGGAGGTCTAGAGTGCACCCTATGAGCTCTTTCTATTGCAAAAAACGATGAAAAAATATCCTTTCTAAATAATTTCTTAACCACTTCCCGCCCAGCCGTCATTTGTCAATAGTGGCTTTGTTATCCTTACTGGGCGTCTATTGATGTTCTCAGGATAACCCGCGGGGACGCGCATCATGGCGATCAGTGGTGCCGTGGGTCAGTCTGACCCACCGCATTACCGATCGAGGTAAAAGGTTTCCATCATGACCAATCACGGCTGATCACAGTGTAAACAGGAAGAGCCGTTTATCTGCTTTTCCTCTGCTAGGGTCTGCAGACCTGAGCAGTGGAGAGCCAATCGGCTGCTCTGTTGGGGGGGGCCGCGCTGAACTTTTATCAGTGCAGCCCCCCTCAGGATCGCCACACTGGACCACCAGGGAGCCGACCAGGACCACCAGGGAGCCCCCCCAGGGACAGCATAAGGAGGCCGCCCATGGACCACCAGGGAGAAGATCTGGAGGCCACCCAGGGACCACCAGGGATCCCACACTAGACCACCAGGTAAGGGGCATACAGTGCACTGTAGGGGTGGCACTGTGCCCATATGTGATGCCTGCCAGTGCCATTCCTAACTGTGCTATATGCACCAGTGCCCACCAGTGCCATGTACCAGTGCGCCTATCAGTGCCCAGTAGTGCCACCTATCAGTGCTTATCAGTGCCCAGTAGTGCCACCTATGAGTGCCCATCAGTGCTGCATATCAGTGCCCGTCAGTGCTGCTTATCAGTGCCATCTATCAGTGCCCATCAGTGCTGCATATATGTGCCCCATTATCAGTGCCACCTCATCAGTGATAATCTGTACTGCCTCATCAGTGTCCATCAGTGTAGCCACATCAGTGCCTGTCAGTGAAGGAGAAAATTATACAAAGTTTTGTGACAGAAACAAAGAAAAAGTTTTAAACTTTTTTATTTGTAGCGCAAAAAATAAAAACCGTAGGGGTGATCAAATACCACCAAAAGAAAGCTCTATTTGTGGGAACAAAATGATAAAAATTTTGTTTGGCTACAAGGTCGCATGACCGCGCAATTCTCATTCAAAGCGCAACAGCACTGAAAGCTGAAAATTCGTCTGGGCGGGAAGTGTTTTAAGTGCCTGGTATTGAAATGGTCAAGCCCTTTCTTTTTCCAAAAATTCTATGGGATTTGGTCCCTCACTTCTCTTGGGGAGCCCCACATTGTTTCCACGCATTCTATTTTCCATGTCATCCCTTTTATTCTCATAATTGTTCATTTTGTCCTTTATGGTTTTTATCTCCCATTTTAGGGCATTCAGGTCATCCTCCACTTGGCTAACTCTCCCCTCTAAGGCAGTTGTCCTTTCACGCACCTTTTGCAAATCATGTCTTACCAGGGATAACGCTTACCTAATATTTTTGAGTTGTTCAGACAGTTCACATAAAGAAAACTTATGGGAGTTCATTGCTTGTAAGACCTCTTTCAAAGAAGGTTCTCCCTCTGGTGGAGCTCCGGCCTTAGGTGAAGACCCCAAGGCATCCTCCTCTGCCATTTTTTCTCCTGCATGGACCATTTCTGATCCCGCTGCTGCTTGACCTTGCTTTTTTTCCTCATGGACGGGACTCGTGTCTGTGTTTTGGCTTGCAGCTGTGAGCTCTGTTGCCCTCCTTTTGTGGGGGTCTGACCCAAGGTATGTGCAAATCGTTCTAATTTGGCCGCTGCCTGATTCCCCTTCTCCTTTGTTCACTGTGGCTGCGTGCTGGCACTATCCTGCTGTGCCAGTTCTTCCCCTTCCTCCTCGTCATGGCAGGATCGTGAGGTAGCTCAACACTAAGGGCTCTTAAAGGACCACCCAGCGCAACCCCAAGGGCCCCTCCTTTCTTTATTTGGCTCAATGTTCAAGGGCTTCCACCACTCTACTCCGCTAATGTGTTCACCCAAAAATGAAGGCTGGAAGGGTACTCAGGAGAGCACTGCGGCAATCCCAGGGATCTCCCTAATCCCTTATTATCTCAGTGTCCACCAGCTGCCACTGTCAGATCAAGCTGGCACAACCTCCATTGTGGGAGATGGGGGTTAAGGATTTTAAAAAGTTCACTCTCAGTGGCCCTACGAATCCCTCTTCTCCAGCTCCCACACACACAGCCTATCCATCCCCCTCCCTTTTCAAAACATGCAAAGGGGACACTGAAAGTCCATACTTGGTGGCCCCAGGGCACTGGTAGGTTACTCACGGCAGCTTTATGGATTCCTCCTCCCCTCTCCAGCAGCCACCATCACTCAGTCCATCAGCTTTTATCCCCTTCTAATGTGAACGGAGAGACGCTGGAAGTCAGCGCTCGGCAGATCACAGGCACTAGCGGGTCTCTCTTGGCAGCCCTAGGATCTTCTCTTCCCCTCTCCGACTCCCCTCCTGGTGTCTGCCATCGCTGAGCCGAGCCAGCTTAATCTCCTTGACTAAAGTCCTCCTCTATCTCGGCAGACGCTGACAGGATTATTTAGAGCTGCAGAGGGAGCTATGCCACATGTGTCCTCTCACTGGAACATCTGGTCACGCCCCCCACCTTTTCGGGAATAAATCTACAAGTGGGACAATCTTGTCTGCATTGTGAGAGTCTAAACAGTCCCCTTCAAGGGTTAGCTAGCTTCATTTGATAGCTAAGAGCTGTGTTTAGTCTGGCCTCCTGCTTCAAAGTAAATGTCTGCTGAATGAAAGAAGACTGCAATTCAGTGTCGCAGAGTCAGTGGCTATCTCCAAAAAGATTTGCTCCTGCAGTCCCGGCTTGGAGTCCAGAAAGAATTGAAGTGAGAAACAGTCCTCAACCAAGTAGTCCACAAAGAGCTTCACTTCTCGGGGAGAGGTTGCTTACTGGCCTTTTTCAGATTGTGCTACCCATACATATCTTATGGGTACCTGGTTGTTCCTATTCTAATAGGAAGATACATCTTTGGTCTTGGATAGTGTTGAGCTAACCTGGACTGTAACGTTCGGGTCCGTACCGAACTTGGGGTGTCTTGGATCTGGACCCGAACGTTTCAAAAAACGTTCGGGTTCGGGCTCTGGGTTCTGGTACTTGATCACGCATGTTGAATAGCTGCAGGGCAGCCAATCAACAAGTGTTTCAATGGCATGGCTGTGATTGGCCAGTGCATCATGTGACCCAATGTTAGGAAAAAGAACTATCTCCGGCTGAAATCTGTTGTTTCCGCGGAGGTGCGCACATTTGCGCGCGTGCGCGCGCTCCCGTGCGCGTTCGCGCGCTCCCGTGCGCGCCCGCGTGCGCGCGCGCTCCCGTGCGCGCGCACGCGCCGGAAACGGCGCCAAATGGGCCTATTTAAGCCTGGAGACTGCTGGGACCAGGTGCTGCTCGCTCTACAGCGTTCCCGACCTGTAAGCCCCAGCTCTGGATACCAGTTCCCGTGTTGCTCTGCCTCCTGTTGACCCGGCTTGTCCTGACCTGCTGTCTTCTACCTGCACCGACCCCGGCTACCCACGACCATCCGATTGTCTGCTCCCTTGTACCTCTGCTGCCCGCCCGTTAACGAACCTTGCTTGGACTTTGACTACTCTTTCGCCTGATCCTTTGTACCTTCCTGCCAGCCTGTTGCCGACCCAGCCTGAACGACCATCCTTCTATCTGCACGTCTCCTGGAGCATCGCTACGTCATCGGTGACCCTCCAGCCCTCGTGCCATCCCGCACTCTTGGGCCTCTGTCTCCACTACCAGGGGTCCTTGAATCGGGTGCGCAAGAGCGGTTGTTCCCTGCATCACCTCTGTCTCCGGGTTCTCACGCCCTACCGTGCTCCCGACCTCCCAGTGG
>BLSH010216864.1:1245996-1273889 GCA_018402905.1 Glandirana rugosa | reverse complement strand
ACAAGACAGACTCCACCGTCAGGTACGTGACACCCAGCCTCTATATAAGCTGGAGTCACTTGATGCTGCAGTCACATGCTCTCTGAGACTCTGAATAGTGTAGGGAGAGGAAGCTGCCAGGGTTTTTGTGAGGGACAGATTGCAGACATTTTAACATCTGATCCTGCATCCTAAGATTACTACTACTGTTACTCTGAGGGACAGATTGCAGAAATTTGAGAATCGAGATTTCACATACTGCTGCTTTGAGTGACAGATTGCAGATCAAACCCTGCCTAACACAACGATCGTTACAATCGTACACAACGATCAGATTGTGGGATCGTACACAAAGATCAGATTGTGGGAGTAATTTGAGATTTCACATACTGCTGCTTTGAGCGATCTGACTGCACTAGGTAGAGGCTTCTGCTTAGAGGGACAGATTATTGTACAAAAATCATCTCCTTGTTCTAAAGGGAGAGGTTCTAGCTGCAGCGGTAAGTGACACATTATTGTTCAAAAATCATCTCCTAGTTTATTTGATTTTAATTTATTTTTCCTATCCCCATTTTTTTGTAGGGCATTTGCCCTACTCTTACCCCCATTTTACTTCCTTTTGCAGCCCTCTAGCACTTGCCAGGACTTTGTTACAGCCATTTTTGGCCCTAAAAGTTTGGGTCCCCATTGACTTCAATGGGGTCCGGGGTCCGGGATAACGTTCGGGCAACCTTCGGTGCCGAACCCGGACTTTTTCCCAAAGTTCGCAGAACCCGAACGTCCAGGTGTTCGCTCAACTCTAGTCTTGGACAGTTAGACCCTCAGGTCAAGCTCTTTAGGCCATGTTGGTCAGTCACATTCAAGCCTCTGACTGACAAGAGGAATCCTTTGCTCCAGAAACAATAGACAAGTTCTTGGTATAAATAAGGGTGATAAACCCACGCCCCCTAGTGTAGAAAATAAAATGAAGAAGCACTAGCAGCACGCACAACAAACTGATCAATTTGTGATAGGAATTAAATATACATAATACAGCGCTAGTGGAAATAAAAATATAAAATTGTGTGCCAAAAAGCAAAGTGATACTAATATTGATGGCAAAAATAATAACAACTATTATAAGTCTTATTATATGTATAAGTCCACATGAATCATATATAATGAGTGAATGTGAATAAAATAGTGAAAGTCCATAAAAAAAGTGATGAATAATAAATCCAATCTGGAATTCCAAATATAAGATCTATAAAATAGCCTGCTTACCAGATGCTGGTAAGAAACCAGCAGAAGATCCGCAATTTAATTCAGAGGGCGATCTCAGTGTCCCCAATGGAGGCTCTCCAGTGGTCAGAATATCCCTGCAGAGTGCTGGAGCAATCCTGGATTTGCACTTCAACTTTGATTCCGCATAATGGATAACTCAGTATGTTATAGAAAAGAGAAAAAAATCGCCCATGGTGTAAAACGTTTTTAGCGCTTTTATTTAAAATGGATTAAAAACACTTACAAAAAAGGAGTTGCTCCAACACTCTGCAGGGATATTCTGACCACTGGAGAGCCTTCATTGGGGATCTTAAAGCTCTCTTAGGGGGCAGATCTCTGGAGTCCCTGTCATATCCAATGTCTCATGGGTTGTCTATTCCTTACTTATCCAATACTTTGATAGTGGCTGCATCTGAGATTCAAAGGAGAGCCAAGACTCTCTATGTGGGATTTACTACTTGCTCTGGACTTCTTTGCTCCAGATGAGATTCCTTTTCTCAGCCCAGCTTGAGTAAAGACTGAGCTATGAAGACATGTACTCTAAGGGCTATCTCTTCAGCCAAAACGTTTGCCAAGTTCAAAGCTTTAGGCTAGGAAGGGTCCTTTAGTGACTTACAGCTCCAGATGGGATCACTTCCAGTCCAGTTGGAGTAAGGATTGAGCCATGTTGTCATTCTCTCTAAGGGCTACATCCTCAGCAGGAAGTTTGCCAGAATCAGGATCTTTGGGACCCTTTGGCAGTTTGCTGCTCCAGATGCAATCTCTTTCAGTCCAGTTTTGAGTAACGGTTCAGTCATGAAGACAGCTTCTCTAAGGGTTCTTTTTTCCTCAGTCAGGAGGTTTGGCGGCATCTGGGCCTTTTTGCCATGAGAGATCCACGTTGGCATTCTGCCTAGGATGGGTTGTGTTTATATATAGTATATACAGTATACTGAGTTGCAATCTCTGGTGGCTTTGGCATCCTATAAGAACAAAAGTTTTGTTCCTCCCATATGCAGGACCACCAAGGACAACTGGTTCCATGCCATGGATATTGGGATACTTCGAGCATGTTCTCAAGCTATAGCTTTGCTTTGAGTTTTAGGACATATCTCTCTCTCTCTCTCTAACAGAACCAGGGGGGCAGAGATAACATCCAGGGTCATTCCAGCTAGCCAATAGGCTTATAGAGCTTAGGGCTTGATTCCTATGGAAGCAGTGACAACACACTCAACCAAGAGTGTTTAGGCTTTGTGGGCTCCCTGTGAAAGGATGCATTGTGGGTGCAGCTAACATCCTTATACTGTTAATATCTATCTATAAAGTTTCTGTTACCTAAGTGCTATGTTGGAAACCTTACTTTTTTCAGCATCCTACCCTTGTGTTTTGGGCTAGTTAGTTCTGAAATGTATGCTGCAATGGAGCCTTTCATGAAAATGGGAAATTTCTTATCAAATACTTACCATAATTTTCCTTTCCTGATGGGCTCTAGGGATGGGCCGAACGGACCCCTGTTCGGTTTGCACCAGAACTTTCGAACACCGTGAACGTTCAGACCCGAATAACGAACCCCATTACAGTCAATGGGATCTGAATGTCAAAAATCAAAAGTGCCCATTTTAAAGGCTTATATGCAAATAATTGGGCATACAATGGTTATAGGGGTTAGGGTCCTGCCCAGGGGGACATGTATCAATGAAAAAAAAAGTTTGTGAAAAACGTCATTTTTAAATGAGCAATGATTTTTTTATTTTTAAAGTGAAAGCATAAAAATGAAAAATTCCTTCCAATATAGTGCCTGGGGGTCCCCTTAGTCTACCTGTAAAGTGGCAGATCTGTACCATATCTAGAATCTGCTGCAATAATTGCATTTATAAAGCCAAAAAAAAATGACATTTTCCCTGCAAGCTGCCTTTATTTTGCTAAGCAACAGCTGAGCCATTGCGTATGATGAGGCCACAATGTAGTGCACTGGGAACAAGATTAGAGATTTTTTGGATAAATTCTGGTGTCACTTTGATTTTGGATACAAGTAACGGGTGCGGAAAAATTGGGCTTCAGTTGTCGGTGGTGCCTTCACACCATAGCCCTATAGAGGTGTTCTTCATGAAGGCAAGAATTGGCCTTTCTGTAAAAAAAATTGCAATGATATGCACCTGTCAAACAGTTGCAGAAAAATTACTCTTTGGGTGCCCGTGGCACCTTCCCACTGTAACCCTATAGAGGTGCTCTTGATGAAGACAAAAAAAAATTGCAATGATATGCACCTGTCAAACAGGTGCTGAAAATTTGGTCTTTGGGTGATAATTGTGCCCATGAATCCTATACCAAAAACATTCTTCCAGATGAAATGATTGAACATCCTCAAAGCTAGGCAGCCTCAAAGTCTTGCAGAGATTCCACATCCCAAAAACACTTAATCAGTGACATCAGGGGCTTCATAGCTGGTAATCCAGGACTGATTCACCTTTATAATAGTCAAGCGGTCCATGGAGTCTGTGGATAGATGCGTTCTATGATCAGTAATGAAACCTCCTGCAGCACTGAATGCCCGTTCTGAAAGCATGCTGGATGCAGGGAAGCCCAACAACTCAATAGCATACTGGGCAAGTCCTGGCCAGTAGTCTATTCTCATGACACAGTAAACCAGTGGATCGTCAACTGGAAAGCGGTCTCTCTCTGTTTTGGCCCTAAGGTAATCATCCACCATGTGATGCAGACGCTGCCGATGGGATGTGGAAGCTAACAGCCCCGGGCGGTGAGGACTAAAAAGATTCCGAAATGCATCACTTAGGCGGACGCCTTCTCCAACGCTCCTCTCTTAACCAACAGAAGACTCAAAACTACATTTTCCACG
Source organism: Glandirana rugosa (assembly GCA_018402905.1). NCBI lineage: Eukaryota > Metazoa > Chordata > Amphibia > Anura > Ranidae > Glandirana > Glandirana rugosa. Next base: position 1,269,811 of record BLSH010216864.1, on the reverse strand, counting down.
ACACTGTAACCACTGGAGTCGGGAAAAACGTTCAATAAAATCCTCTTTAACATGTCCTCAAGAGATTTTATCTTCTGCACTCTCTATGGGATGGGATGAGTTCTGAGATCTTCCCCTTATAGCGGTGGTCAAGGAGGGTAGCCAACCAGTAATTATCATTCTCCTTTTTGCCATGTATTCTTGGGTCCTTTCACAGGCTTTGAAGCATGAGGTTGCCCATGCGCCTCAAACTTGCAGAGGCTTGAGAAGCAGACTCCTCGGGGTCACTCAGGATGATAGCATCTGGAACTTCCTCCTCCCAACCACGTACTACTCCCAAGGGTCCCGGGGTTGGAAAGCCATCACTTACAGATTGACGCATGTCTTCCTCTTCTTCGAAGCATACGAAAGTATCAGAATCCTCCTCCTCATCCTCCTCCCCTCTCTCCACCTGTGTGTTCTGTGACATAGGAATGATGGTGTCTGGATAAAGTGGGCCTGGAGAGGAAAGGAAGTCCTCCTCTTCCTCCCGCTGCTCTGCCTCCAGTGCCCTGTCCACAATGCCACGCAGAGTCTGCTCCAGCAGGAACACAACAGGGATTGTGTCACTGATGCATGCACTGTCACGGCTCACCATCCTTGTGGCCTCCTTAAATGGTGACAGTACAGTGCTTGCATTCTTAATGATCAGCCATTAGCGTGGGGAAAAAAAGCCAAGGCGACCCGAGCCTGTCGTCATGCCGTACTCGCACGGGTATTCGTTGACAGCCCTCTGCAGCATTGCCAAAGTCGAGTTCATACTGGTGGGCATGTCACAAATCAGGGGGGTTTGACCACCTGAAATGGCTACAGACTCTTCTGGGCAGTTTTAGCACATCTTCCAACCCTGGGTACGTATTTAGGAAATGCAACACCAAATTGAAGACATGTGCCAGGCATGGCACATGTGTCAACTTTCCCTGTCTAAGGGCGGACAGAAGGTTTGAGCCATTATCACACACACCACCATTCCTGGCTCCAGCTGGCGTGGTGTGAACCACCTCTGGGCCTCCCCCTGCAGAGCTGCAAGAATCTTTGCACCTTTGTGGTTCCTGTCCCCTAGACACACCAGCTGAAGCACTGCATGGCACCTTTTAGCCTGACTCATGGAATATCCCTTTGAACGCTTAGGGGGTACCTGATGTTCATCGGACAATTCTGCAGAGGGGGGCATGGAGGTGGCGGAGGAGGAGGGAGTAGACTCACAGGTCTGGCATCATCACCATCAGCTGTATGGAGGCGTGGGGGCATAACAAGCTGCAGCACAGAGCCCTGTCCTGCATCCTTCTGAGTTGCAAGCAGCGTTACCCAGTGTGTTGTGATCTAAATATATCATCCCTGCCCATGCTTACTGGGTAACGTGTCAGCAGTAAGGTGGATCTTATGGCTGACTGCCTTGCCCAAGGATGCCCGAACATTCCCTTCCACATGATGATAGAGAGATGGAACGGCCTTATGTGGAAAGTAGTAGTGACTGGGAACCTGTCATTGTGGTACAGCACATTGTGTGAATTCACGCAAGGGAGCAGAATCCACCAGGCTGAAAGGCAGAAGTTGGAGAGAGCCAACAGCTTTGACAAGTTTGCATTTAGATGCTGGGCATGTGGGTGGCAGGCAAAAAGGAGAAGGCAGGCACGCATCTAAGTGTAAACCGTAAATTTTTATTATAACAAGAAGTGCAAAGGTACTCACAAAGTTAGTAGTGCAAATCGCGTTGCAGTGTCAGCCACTGCGGGCTTAGTGTCCATAAAGTTCGTTGCTGTCACAAAGGAAAGAGTGAAGGCTGTTTCCAGAGTATGCAAGGAAAGAACGGTGGCACTTCCTGGTCTTCGTCTGGAGGAGCGTGTCGTCACTTCCGTTTCCGGTGGGCAACGTCCGGTGACGTGTTGTCGGGGACTCCGCCCCTTCCTCAGGCCCTGTATGCACCATTGATGGTATGGGCAAATTTATGGGTAGATTCACGGGTGACATGGAACAAAGGTGCACGCCCCTTCAACGAACCTCCCAGCACATATGCAAATATAGGACACTAATTGAAAGCTGGATGGCAATGTGGAAAATAAATAGCATAGCAGTACACCAATGAACTAAAACAACAAAGACCATAGATAATCATTTAAAAAGGTTGTGGGATTGCTGGAGAGAAAGTGTAATAGTGTGTAAAGAATGTGAGGATGTATAAAAAATGTGAGAATGTATATAAAATGTATAAAAAAAGTTTAAAAGGCAACAGCGACCCCTAGAGGGGTCTGAGGATATAGTAAGTGTTCCCTTAGCAGATCTGGTTTCTAATAATGAATAACAATGATAAAATTCATAAAATATGTAAGGGGGTTTTAAAAATTAAAAATTGTATATTCATATGGGTCAGGTTATCTCCAAGGTTGTGAGAGGGATGAATTGTGTAGATTTTGTTGTTAATGGGACCGTATTTGATTATGATAAAAATAATAATAATAATAATAATAATAAAAAATAATATAAATTCAGAAATAAAGGAAAGGAATCTTACAGTGGGGCAAAAAAGTATTCAGTCAGCCACCAATTGCGCAAGTTCTCCCACTTAAAAAGATGAGAGAGGCCTGTAATTTCCATCATAGGTACACTTCAACTATGAGACAAAGAATGAGAAAAAAAATCCAGAATATCACATTGTCTGATTTTTAAAGAATTTATTTGCAAATTATGGTGTAAAATAAGTATTTGGTCACCTACAAAAAAGCAAGATTTCTGGCTCTCACAGAACTTCTTCTTTAAGAGGCTCTTCTGTCCTCCACTCGTTATCTGTATTAATGGCACCTGCTTGAACTCGTTATCAGTATAAAAGATACCTGTTCACAACCTCAAACAGTCAGACTCCAAACTCCACTATGGCCAAGACCAAAGAGCTGTCAAAGGACACCAGAAACAAAATTGTAGCCCTGCACCAGGCTGGGAAGGCTGAATCTGCAATAGGTAAGCAGCTTGGTGTGAAGAAATCAACTGTGGGAGCAATTATTAGAAAATGGAAGACATACAAGACCACTGATAATCTCCCTCGATCTGGGGCTCCACGCAAAATCTCACCCCATGGGGTCAAAATGTTCACAAGAACGGTGAGCAAAAATCCCAGGACCATACGGGGGGACCTAGTGAATTACCTGCAGAGAGCTGGGACCAAAGTAACAAAGGCTACCATCAGTAACACACTACGCCGCCAGGGACTCAAATCCTGCAGTGCCAGAAGTGTCCCCCTGCTTAAGCCAGTACATGTCCGGGCTGTCTGAATTTTTGCTAGAGAGCATTTGGATGATCCAGAAGAGGATTGGGAGAATGTCATATGGTCAGATGAAACCAAATTAGAACTTTTTCGTAAAAACTCAACTTGTCGTGTTTGGAGGAGAAAGAATGCTGAGTTGCATCCAAACAACACCATACCTACTGTGAAGCATGGGGGTGGAAACATCATGCGTTGGGGTTGTTGTTCTGCAAAGGGACCAGGACGACTGATCCGTGTAAAGGAAAGAATGAATGGGGCCATGTATCGTGAGATTTTGAGTAAAAACCTCCTTCCATCAGCAAGGGCATTGAAGATGAAACGTGGCTGGGTCTTTCAGCATGACAATGATCCCAAACACACCGCCCGGGCAACGAAGGAGTGGCTTCGTAAGAAGCATTTCAAGGTCCTGGAGTGGCCTAGCCTGTCTCCAGATCTCAACCCCATAGAAAATCTTTGGAGGGAATTGAAAATCTGTGTTGCCCAGTGACAGCCCCAAAACATCACTGCTCTAGAGGAGATCTGCATGGAGGAATGGGCCAAACTACCAGCAACAGTGTGTAAAAACGTTGTGGAGACTTACAGAAAACGTTTGACCTCAGTCATTGCCAACAAAGGGTATATAATAAAGTATTGAGATGAACTTTTGTTATTGACCAAATACTTATTTTCCACCATAATTTGCAAATAAATTATTTAAAAATCAGACAATGTGATTTTCTGGATTTTTTTTCTCATTCTGTCTCTCGTAGTTGAAGTGTCCCTATGATGAAAATTACAGGCCTCTCTCATCTTTTTAAGTGGGAGAACTTGCACAATGGGTGGCTGACTAAATACTTTTTTGCCCCACTGTATATATATTGCTACTGGATTGGGGTATTCCACACCCTGAGGGAAAGTGATCATTAGTGTATGTCTCAAACCCAGTATATCAAGACCAGTATTAGATTAGAGGTACAGTTATGAATAGTTTAAATTAATACATTGGTTTCCAGTTCTTCGTTTAGGCCGCCCGGCGAGAGGAGGTCGAGGTGATAAAACATGTTATACACGGGCAAAAAAGTTTCTCCATAAAGGGGAAAAAGTGCAACATTTCTGAATTTTTCAATTGCTCTACCGATCATGTAGTCTACTGTCTCTCGTGTCCCTGTGGCCTATATTATGTTGGGAGAACAAATAGACCACTGAGAAAAAGATTCGGTGAGCACAGGAGGTTTTTTGAGGGAGGCTGTGATAAACACAGTGTGTCCAGACACTTTCTTGAGTTTCATGACCAATCCTCAGAGGGTCTGCGGGTGTGGATCATTGAATCCATACCGCCCACCCTCCCCCCAGCTGAGAGATTTAAACGGTTGTGCCAGCGAGAGGTCTATTGGATTTATCACCTCGACCTCCTCTCGCCGGGCGGCCTAAACGAAGAACTGGAAACCAATGTGTTAATTTAAACTATTCATAACTGTACCTCTAATCTAATACTGGTCTTGGTATACTGGGTTTGAGACATACACTAATGATCACTTTCCCTCAGGGTGTGGAATACCCCAATCCAGTAGCAATATATATAAGATTCCTTTCCTTTATTTCTGAATGTATATTATTTTTTATTATTATTATTATTATTATTATTTTTATCATCAAATACGGTCCTATTAACAACAAAATCTACACAATTCATCCCTCTCACAACCTCGGAGATAACCTGACCCATATGAATATACAATTTTTAATTTTTAAAATCCCCTTACACATTTTATGAATTTTATCATTTTTATGCATTATTAGAAACCAGATCTGCTAAAGGGAACACTTCCTATATCCTCAGACCCCTCTAGGGGTTGCTGTTGCCTTTTAAACTTTTTTTATACATTTTATATACATTCTCACATTTTTTATACATCCTCACATTCTTTACACACTATTACACTTTCTCTCCAGCAATCCCACAACCTTTTTAAACGATTATCTATGGTCTTTGTTGTTTTAGTTCATTGGTGTACTGCTATGCTATTTGTTTTCCACATTGCCATCCAGCTTTCAATTAGTGTCCTACATTTGCATATGTGCTGGGAGGTTCGTTGAAGGGGCATGCACCTTTGTTCCACGTCACCTGTGAATCTGCCCATAAATTTGCCCATACCATCAATGGTGCATACACGGCCTGAGGAAGGGGCGGAGTCCCTGACAACGCGCCGCTGGACGTTGCCCACCGGAAACGGAAGTGACCACACGCTCCTCCAGACGAAGACCAGGAAGTGCCGGAAACCACCGTTCTTCCCTTGCATACTCTGGAGACAGCCTTCACTCTTTCCTTTGTGACAGCAACAAACTTTGTGGACACTAAGCCCGCAGTGGCTGACACTGCAACGCAATTTGCACTACTACCTTTGTTAGTACCTTTGCACTTCTTGTTATAATAAAAATTTACGGTTTACACTTAGAGGCGCGCCTGCCTTCTCCTTTTTGTCTCTTCAGAAGCCCTTTCTACTTCTGGCCAGCGCATCCTTGGTGTGAACTTATCTGGACTTGATCCCTCCCATTGTATTAGATAAGTAGCCATTACCATACATCCATGCATTTGTAGGGGATCCTCATCCCCTGTTCGGTCTGTGTATTTATTTACAGTTTTGGTTGTTACCATAGTATCTGCGCTAACAATTGGTCATTTCATGTGGGTGGCAGGGAATGTATTTTTTTATCCGCTACAGCAGATGGGGCAGAGAAATTTGCCGACTACAGTCTACAGCTGGTAGTGTGCTGCTGGCAGATGTGCTGCTAGGACCTGGGACACCCTGTGCTATACCATCATCCCTGTCACTGGAGGCTGCTGAGAGGTAATGACTCGGTATAGCAGGGGCAGACTGAAGTGGGTAAGGAGGAGGAGGAGGTACAGATTTGTGCCCCTTTTGTGTGGCTTTTAGGTGCTCTTGCCAACAGGCTGAGTGGTTGGATGTTAAATGTCTTGTTAAGCATGTGGTACCCAAATGGCTGGTGTTTTTGCCACGTTTGATGTGCCTGAGACACAGTTTGCAAATAGCAACAGTGCGATCTGCTACAGATGTGCTGAAAAAGGCCCAGACAGATGAGCTTTGGGTTGTGGGCAGGGAGATAACAGCTGCAGAATGTGATGGAATAGGGGGGCTGCTCTCTACTCTTTCTTGATGTCGGCTTCCTTGGGGTTGTGCCGCCTCACCTTCAGTTTCCTCCTCTGCTCTATCTGGCACCCAAGTTGCATCAGTGGCCTCATCATCATCTCCATCTTCATCATTACCACTGGAGACAACTTGGCTGGGGTAACATGAATGCCAAATTTGTCTACCAGTGTTCTCCCCTCTCCCTAGGCTCATGTTCCTGTCACCCTCAACCTCAGAACCAACATCTGAATCCAGTAATGGCTTAACATCATCAACGAGCAAGTGGCTGACATTGTGGTCAAATAACTCAACTGACTCCTCCATGGCTGATGTTGGGGCTATGGCAGGAATAGATGTGAACAAGGAGGCAGGTTTATACACTCTGGCAACTGCAGGGGACTGCACACTTGTCTCTGTTTGTGTGACAGAGGATGAGGAGGATGTGGAAGGCTTAGTAAGCTAGTCCACCACCTCCTCTGCATGCTGTGGCTGGATAGCATGGGCAAACTCACTAAACAGAGGAAATGATGCCCTGCCTGGGGACTGACCACCACATCCACCTTTGCCTGTGGACACATTTGTTGTTGGCCCCCTTACAGGGCCATGGGAATGTCTGCCTCTCCTTGTTGTCCTCCCAGACATTATTGGGAGGGTGGGGTGGTGCTTATTAGCAAATGTAAAGAAGAAGTGGAAATCTGTACGTAGATGCACTTTAATCAATGTAAAGTGGTGTTTGGTGTACCTTAATTTGAGTACTCACACTACACAGACACACTCCACGGATACACTATAATATACTGCAATATAATGCGTCAAACGTACTGTGACACACAGAACTATATGGCGTTAAACTTGCAGTAACGCACAAAACTATATGGCGTTAAACTGGCAGTAACGCGCATAAAACTATATGGCGATAAACTGGCAGTAACGCACACAGAACTATATGGCGTTAAACTTGCAATAAAGCACGTAGAAGTAAATGGCGGTAGACTTGCAGTAACGCACACATAAGTAAATGGCATTAAACTTGCAGTAATGCACAAAACTATATGGTGTTAAACTGGCAGTAACACACACAAAACTATATGGCGTTACACTGGCAGTAATGCACATAGAAGTAAATGGCGTTAATCTTGCAGTAACGCACACACAAGTAAATGGCGTTAAATGTGCAGTAACGCATGCAAAACTATATAGCCTTAAACTGGCAGTAACACACACAAAACTATATGGTGTTAAACTGGCAGTAACACACACAGAAGTAAATGGCATTAAACTTGCAGTAACACACACAAAAGTAAATGGCGTTAAACTTGCAGTAATGCACACACAAGTAAATGGAGTTAAACTTGCAGTAACGCACAAAACTATATGGCGTTAAACTGGCAGTAATGCACACAAAACTATATGGCATTGAACTGGCAGTAACACACACAGAACTATATGGCATTAAACTGGCAGTAACGCACACAGAAGTAAATGGCGTTAAACTTGCAGTAACGCATATAGAACTATATGGCGTTAAACTGGCATTAACACATATTGATGTAAATGGCGTTAAACTTGCAGTAACGCACACAGAAATATATGGTGTTAAACTTGCAGTAACGCAATGAAATAGACAGCGTTCAACCGTCACTACACTGACGCTACACTGATGCTATCTGAACTGTCCCTACTCTAGCTATACACTAATATATGTATGAATGACACAGTCTCACTTCACTACACTGAAACTATCTGAGCTGTCCCTACTCCTCTACATATACACTAATGTATGTATGAATGACACGGTCTCACTACACTACAGTGAAACTATCTGAACTGTCCCTACTCTAGATGCACACTATGCAAAGCTGAATGATGGTCCTCCTCACTACACTCAGACTTTTCCTAGACTGACACTAAACTAATATTCTACACTGACAATTGAAGCAATAGCACAGTATAGCACACTAACTATCTAATAGCATGGAACAGAGCCCTGTTCTATCTCTCTCCAGCCGAAATCACACTGAAAATGGCTGGCATTGAAAGAATACTTTTATACTGTGGGGTGGGAATGAGCCATGATTGGATAAAGTCATGATGACAGTGTCCAATCATGACTCTGACAGTGCTCTGTGCCCTGATTGGCTGAAGCTTTCACTGCTTCAGCCAATCAGGGCTTGCAATGTACTGTTCAGCGCCGCAATGCATTGTGGTCAGTTCGGGGGGGGGGGGGGGGGACAAATGGTCGAGTTACCCTAATTGTTCAGATGTTTACTGAACGACCGAACAATGAAAGTTCGGCCTAAACTATTGCCCGGGCCTAACCATTCAGCCATCCCTAATGGGTTCCATGGCAGTAGGAGTTCCCTCCCAGTGTCTTGAGTAGGCTATTTATGGAATGTGGCCTGTGGCTTAGCCTGAAAATTTATGGGAGTGGGGTCCTATGGGTTAGGAGCGAGGGCGGGGCTACCCAAACGTATGCTGCCATGGAGCCCATCAGGAAAGGAAAATATGGTATTTGATATTTTCCGTTATTTCGCATAAAATAAAGACTAATGTATATCTGGTATAAAAATACTTATTAGTGAGGAGTAACGTAAAGAGGTAAAGAGTGGTTCATATGGAAACATGGGTAAGTGGAGGTGATAAGAGAGAAAGGAGAAACAATTAAATTGTATCTAGACAAAGTTTTTTGGGGGATGTAAACCCACAAATATATGAGTGGCTGATCTTGCTATCTAATAGTGAAAGTTTATTAGAGGAAGCCTTTTTTCTGGAGTGGATAAGAAACATTCAAAACTGCAGATTTTAAATATGTTACCTTAAAATCACTCAGTAATTCAAAATGAGTAAAATGGGGAAAGTAACTTGTATTGTAAGGATTTCAAATATATGCTGCAGGTTTGTAGCTGAATGTCATCTGCATACAGACTGAGTTTATGATGTGTAGAGCCGATGGAACACGTAGAATATCTGGGTTTTTGCGAATGGTCTCTGCTAAGTGTTCCATCACAAGTATAATAAATATACAGAGCAGGCAGCTTTGTCGGGTGCCATTATGCATACTAATAAGCAGTAACAGCATACCATTTATCTGTATTCTGGCTGTTGCGTGGTGATAAATTGGCATTATCCAATGTAGAATAAATGGGTGAATACCTATCTATGCCAAAATGGCATATAGAAAAGATCAGACCAGGCGATCAAATGCCTTTTCCACATCATTCAAAAGAAGGCATAGTGGGATAATTTACTATTGAGTCTATTTAAGAAGGGTCAAAGTTTTAAGCGTATTGTCACAAGTCTCTCAATTGGGAACAAACCTGATTTGTTATTAAAGGGGTTGTAAATCCCTGAGGTTTTTCACCTTAATGCATTCTATAGTGAAAAACCTCCTGTAGTTCACCAGCCCCCCACAGCCCCCCTTTTACTTACCTGAGCCTGATCTTTCCAGCACCGGGGCTGAGCACACCTACTCCATCTGGTGTCTCGGGTCCTGATTGGATAGATTGATAGCAGCACAGCTATTGGCTCCCACTGCTGTCAATCAAATCCAATGAGCTGGGGAGCTTGGCCGAGTCCTGCTGTCCGTGTCAATGTCAGCAGTAGGACACGGGAGCACACCCGCATGGGTGCCCCAAGGGAGAGTGCTTCTCCTTCAGGGCACTCGATGCGGGGAGGAGCCAGGAGTGCCACTGAGGGAGCCCAGAAGAGGAGGATTGGGGCCACTCTGTGCAAAACCGCTGCACAGAGGAGGATCAGGTCTTGCTCCGAACGCGCGCCCTTGACAGCTGCAACCCAAGCCTACCGGCTCCCCATGGGACACCTGTGACGCCTGAAGATCTCCTCCCGCCCACCTGCCTGTAGCCCTGGAACCCACATGTGCGACCAAACACATGTGTTGGCGGGACCCCCAGCGCTCAGACTGCCCAGACGTGGAAGCTTAGATGTCTTATATACCTATATACACTTATCTCCTGTAAGTGCATTTTTAATAAATGTCATGCTTTTAACAACATACTACACTTAGTGGGGCACCGCTTGTCTTCTGTTTTGCTACCTACAGAGTCACTTCTGCTGCCCCACGGATTTCTCCAAACACTTGGCTCCTTTCCCCCCCTCCCTTTCTCCCACCCTCTCTGGACACCCAGCACCCCGGTGCACACCTCCTCCTGTGCTTGTCACCACAAGCTCCAGCTGAGAAACCTGCAAGCGCTGCATCTCTCTCCCATCTACCCTACTGTCAGCTTCCTACCACCCGATCCCCTGTCATCTTCACCCCCCCACCGGCTTCCTACCACCCCACCCCCTGTCATCTGCATCCCCCCTGTACCCCACTGTCAGCTTCCTACCACCCCACCTACTGTCATCTGCATCCCGTCCCCCCTTTACCCCACTGCCAGCTTCCTACCACCCCACCTATTGTAATCTGCATCCCTCCCCGTACTTCACTGCCAGCTTCCAACCACCCACCCTCTGTCATCTGCATCCCCCCCTGTACCCCACTGCCAGCTCTCTACCACCCCGCCCTCTGTCATCTTTATCCGTACCCCACTGCCAGCTTCCTTCCACCCCACCCCCTTAAAGTTACTGGTGCATGTCACATATGATGGACGCAGGGACAATTTTTTTCTTCCAGTGACAACACGGACACAAGTCCTTCCAGTGAAACCACCAATGCATGGACTTTTTTTCTTTCTGTGACTCCAAGGATGCAGGGACATTCTTTATTCCAGTGACACCACAGATGTAGGTGCGTTTCTATCTAAGACCCTGCTCACCCACAGTGGAGTGACCTGTGTTTAAAAAATGTTGAAGTTTTTTTTTTTGGGTGGGGGGGGGTGCAAGTAGCTGGTCTTGCCTAGGGCGCAAAATAGTCTAGCACCGGCCCTGTTTACACTGTCTTGGATTTGACAAAACAAACATTTTACTTTTGATGTGCTTCCTGTTTTCACGTTGGGCTGTTCAAAACCACGAGTTCTGAAAACTAGAGGAAAAAAACAGCATGCTGCAAAACTGCAATCTGCAAAAATGTGAAACTGTAAAATTTAATACAATGGTACAAACTAATCCTTGTTCCTTTGTGGTTTTGTTTCTTATCACATCTCAAGCAAATGGCAACAGTTGAGACTAGCCCTAAATATGCCACCACAGAGAAAAGCAACTGTGATACACGTATTTAAGGATGATTAATAGATAGATAGATGGATGGACAGGCAAGGGAACTTTCATTTTTATATTCTTTTCTTTTAGTGTAGGTTCACACCACAATCACACAGGAATGCGCTTTGTGTTCCTATGTGATTCAGTGCGATGCAATTTTTTTAGCCCATTCATTTGAATGGGCTGAAATCACACTGGATCTCACCAAAAGTAGTGCATGCACTACTTTTAAAAACGCACAGCAAGCAGATTGCTTGGTACTGCAGTACCATGTGATCCGATGCAGGCAAATGTACCGCATTTGCAGTCTGTGTTTGGGTGTCATTAGGAATCTATTAACACAATAACAAAATAATGCTACTAATAATTGACCCTGTTAATACATTTTAATTGCATAATATATTATCATATTTTATTCATATATTTAAAAATATATTGTATTTTTTCTAATATAGTTTATTTTTTGAACATTATACAACAAATTCATCTTTCCTCTATACTTGAACAATTTAATTGTTCAACAAATCCTATAAAAACACTATTAATATCTGCCTCTGCCTGATAAAATATAAATATGCTTTTTCAGAGGAAACCTTTATTGAATTGAATAGTGATAGCATTTATAAGATATTTCAGCAGTTGAATATCGGATGAGTAATATATTTCAATTGATACTAAGATACGGAAGTATTATAAATATGCTTTGTTAACTGAATTTTTATCTCGGATTTGAAGCAATAAACTTTATTAGCTTTTAGTACATCTTGCCCATAAGCTTTGACTTCATGGGGGCAATATGCCTACCATACCCATTTCTCAAATTACGTAAAAAAAGTGGCATCAATATCTTATAAAATGCTGCGTGCACTGTTACTATGGGAATACTACTGATATGCTGTTGATACAACTACAAATACTATTACTATTAATGACTGTATAGTAGCAGCAATTAACAGGCTTTTTCTCTGTTGCAGGAATGGAAAATCAATATATATTATTAACCATTGACCACGGAGTAACGCTGGTCACTGCTAACCTTGCTACCTCTCTATGCACTCCCTTCTCCTGACTCCATATTTTATAGATTATTTCTATTACAATATTTTTATTGTTTTAAATAGAATAAAGATACAAACAATCATGTAAAAGGCTTTCAGTACAGAGGTTGAGAGAGGATGGGTGATCATAGATTGAATTTTTTCAAGCCCATGCTCTATATACATTCAATAAAGAGTAAGAGAACACATTACAAAGCCCCCGGCTCTCAACATCCCCAAGGTAATGAAAGTCACCATGATGCCCTACAACATTCCACCTTCTATAAAAAAATATGTACCCAAGCAGGTAATCAATCAGCAGGATGTGGATGGGCAAAATGTCTATTCAAAAAACCTCTGTTCCACACATGTGAAGAGACTAGAACCTTGCAAAGAAAAAAAAATGCTTTGAGAGTAACAGAGAAGTAAAGATGAGAAGGGGAAGAAAAAGGAAAAAAATGCAAGGTAAGGTAAGAAAAGGAGAGAGCAAAGAGTTTAGGAAATTGCCCTCCCTCGGTCTGGGTCCCACCCCTCCCTTCCCCCAAACCTACTAGAGGGATTGTAGGTGATATAACCAGGGGTTCCAGGTCTTGTCAAATTTGGCCTGTTTGTCCCAAAGAATACTAGCCAACTTTTTGTGTAGTATTATCCATGAGAGTTTAAAAAATGTGTTTCCTGTAAGAGCAGTATATTAGCCTTACGTGAGTGATAATGTTGAAAAGCCATGTGGCGTATAACAGGTGAATTTAGGCCTTGGACATTGTGGGTGAGGATTTCAAGTGGACGTGTAGTAGATAACCTAGCCTTTATCAACTACAAAATATAGGATATCACATACCAGATAGCATAGTGTGGAGGGGAGGCAAACAGACCATAACCTGATCCAGCTTGGAAACGGGAGTCGACCAAGTAAGGGCAACACAGAAGAAGAGAAGAGGAGAGGAGGTACCCTAAGAGGATTAGGGTCAGAAACAAAGTGTCAGTACAAAGCCAGATGCCAACTCTTGAGTTCAGTCCCAGCATGAGTGGGGTTGAAGTCAGAGGAGCAGGACTACCACATACACAGCCAAACCTGAGTTTGTTAACTAGTAAATGTAATGCAAAAATATTAAACAGAAAACCATAACCTGCTGGTGGGAGGAAGGAAACAGAGTAATAGTACACCATAATTTGGGTAGTGGAGCCAGTTTTACTGTAAAGTCCCACTGAGGGTCCCAAAGATCTGTAGGTGAAGGTCAAACAAAAGGGGGGGGGTTCCATCTAAGCATCTAATAAACTGCATGGCTATATGGCTATTGGTAAGGCACCTAACAGTCCGGCATAAGTCCTTGAGCAAAACCCCTCCAATAATAACTAAGGCTTCCTGGTGTTTAAAAAGTGAAAAATATGGGGGCGTGGCCGGCAGCGGAGGTGAATGATCGTGGCTTAGTGCAGCTCCCAGGACCGGAGATCTCCTATAGTGGCACAAAGCGACCTAAACAGCTCCTGACACCCTAATCTTGCACTGGAGGTGGGGGAGAGTACCCAGAAGTTATGGGTAAGAGAAAAGATCAAGGCATTCCCCACAAACTGGATGATTTTAGATGTCCGGCCGGGACACAGGAATCCCAAGATGGCGCTGGAACATCCTCACAGACACATGCTGCTGTTGAAGCAGAACAGCACGGAGATAAGCAGAACGGCCACAAGGAACCAGCTGAGATCACAGATAAAAGCATCCCAGAGGATATTAACAGCCCACTGAAGCAGAGAAGAAGATACTCACTCTCAGAAATGAAAGTAAGTGACAATGACACTGACACACACTGCATGGAAATACAACTCCCTAGCAATCCCCATGCTGCCAAACTACAAGCCTTTCCCACATCAGGTCAGCCTATTATTGACACAGACATTAAACAAATGCTTCTGTCACTAAGGGGTGCTATTCAACAAGATATGCAAGCATATATGCATAAAACAAATGAGGACATTGGAAAACTAGAAGAGAGAGTGGATTATTTGGAAACTAAGATGACAGATTTCACTGATGTGCATAATGAATTGGTTGATGCCCACTTTGACCTCGAAGAGGAAGTTAAAAATTTGCGCTTAAAAGTCTCGGACCTGGAAGACCGGTCCAGACAAAATAATATTACATTTAGAGGAATACCAGAAAACATCAAAAATTCTGAACTGAGTCAGTTTCTTAAGAAATTGCTGACAGATCTTATCCCGGGTATCCCGAAACAAAAAACAGTAATTGACAGAGCCCATAGGCTACCCAAACCATCTCACATTCCGGAGAAACTGCCCTGAGAAGTGATCACGAGATTTCACTTCTATCATGTAAAAGATATGCTTATGCAATTTGCGCGCCAAAACTCACAAATTCCGGACCCATACTCAGGTATCCTTCTCTACTCGGATCTACCACAAGCTACAATTCAAGCCAGGAAAAACCTCAACTCACTAACCAAAATACTATGTAACCATAAAATCATGTACAAATGGGGATTTCCGACTAAGCTCCTCCTTGATTGGAACCATAAGTCCTATTCCATCTACACCTTGGAGGAAGGCTTAAAATTGATGGAAAAGTGGGGTCTACTCCCATCAGAAGCTCAATCGATGCATAGAAACGCACAACCCGAGAAACTCCCCCAACAATGGCATCAGAAATAAATCTCACACTGAAGGAGGAACAAAGTAACCTCAGATTACCTGATTAATATTAATCATCCTTAGGATATGACCTTTCCCTATAGGAATCTCCTGTTACTTACAGAACGAACAGTATTACCTCCAACTTTAAGTGCAAAGTTATGCACAAATTAGTTGTTGCACAACAACTGATTTTTTTTTTTTTAATGTTTACACGTTTGTTACCTTTTTTTCTTTGCCATTGTACTAATAAGACTGAACTGCCTCTGCTTTCCGTCTTATCTTCTATCAAATAAGACGCCATCAACATCAAAGAATACACTATGACCGATGACAACACTTAAACTTTTATCGCTAAATGCGAAAAGGCCTAAACAGCCCACATAAAAGAAAGGCGCTCTGTTAAGATGGTCAAATCCAATATTCTATGTGTGCAAGAATCCCATTTTGCAGCAGATAAACCTCCAAAATTTTCCCACCCAAAATTTCCTCACATTTTCTGCTCAAACGGATCTAAAAAGAAGAATGGAGTAATAACGGCCATAAAGGACAATGTTACTTTTCAACAACTGGATATCGTAACAGACCCACTTGGTTGATATATTATACTAGTGGCAATAATTGATAATACTACATATACTATTGCGAACATTTATGCTCCCAACAGACACCCCATGAGATTTATCAAAAAATGATGATCACAATTAAAAAAATTCAAAGAGGTCATGTAATAATATGTGGAGATTTTAATTCCCTGATGGACCCCATCTTAGACACCTCCAAAAGCTTACACTCCAACAGAACAGGACTTGGGAATTATTTCCATCAAGAGGACATGTTTGATCCCTGGGGATGTCTTCATGCGAATGAGAAAGATTTTACCTTTTTCTCCAATAGACATAAATCCTACTCTAGGATTGATTACTTCCTTGTGGACAGATCCCTCCTACAGAAGGTTCAGGAAGCCCTTATCTATAATATCACATGGTCAGACCATGCCCCCATCTCTATAACTATAGAAACGAATACCCAATCAACTAAATTCACCAAATGGAGCAATAACACTTACTTATACTCTCTGGGGGAGGAAATGTCCACAATGAATAACAAAATTAATTAATTTTTTGTGCTTAATGATAACAACGCAACATCCATAACAAATGTATGGTGCTCCCACAAAGTCTACGCCAGAGGTCTATTAATCCAACTGGACTCAAGGATAAAAAAAACGCAACAAAAAAATTAAATGGCCTCCTGGGGAAAATAGCTGAGATAGAAAAGGATCATAAGAAAACCCCAAACAAGCTGTCCCTAAACACACAACTCAAAAAACTTAAACTAAATTATTATTCGCAAAACAATAGGCAGGTAAACTACTGGCTAATATACTGCGACAAAGACAAATTAAACAAAATATCCCTAAACGTATTCTCCATAAGACAAAAAAAAATTAGTTAATCCACAAGAAATAGCGGACGCGTTCTCAGATTACTACGAAGAGCTATATAATTTAAAGAATGACCCTAACACCCCTCAGCCCTCCCAGGACAAAATTAAAGACTTCCTACTGAAAACCATTCTACCAAAAATAGACCCAGAAACTCGTATCACTTAACAAACCTTTAGTTGAAACCGAAGTCCAAAAGGTAATACAATCCCTCCCACTACATAAATCTCCAGGTAATGATGGTCTATTGAGTGAATACTATAAAACATTTGCTAAGATCCTAGTCCCTCAAATAACTAAAACATTTAACAAAATAATTAACCAAAAAGAGCTCCCAAAAGAAATGCTAGAAGCAATTATTGCTACCATTCCTAAACCGGGTAAAGACCCTTCATCCCCAACAAACTATAGACCGATCTCTCTTCTTAATTCGGACTTAAAAATATATGCCAAAATGATAGCAAACCGACTCCTAAATATCACACCATACCTCATCAATCCGGACCAAGTAGGATTCGTTAAAGCCAGACAGGCCCCAGACAGTACTAGACGCATGATTAATCTAATCAATCACTCAAAGCTAACTCGAATGCCTTCTCTGCTCCTAGCTTTGGATGCAGAGAAAGCATTCGATAGGGTACATTGGGACTATATATATCAGAAACACTGAAAGGCTTTAGCTTCTCTGGATTTATCTATGAAGCCATAATGTCCTTATACCTAAACCCATCAGCAAGGATAATGACCTCGGGTACCATATCCAAAAGCTTCCTTTTAACAAATAGTACAAGACAAGGATGCCCCCTGTCACCCATAATATTCTCATTAGCAATTGAACCCCTAGCAGTGAGCATAAGGGCAAATGATAAAATAATGGGTATCCAGATAGGTGACTACAACCATAAAATAGGATTATTCGCCGATGACATCACCTTGGCTATTACGAATCCAACCCAATCACTACCAGAAATACAAAAGACACTTGACTCCTTTGGAGACGTGTCTTATTACAGAATGATTAAAAACAAATGCTTCATTATGCCCATGAATCTCACTAAAGAAATGACCACCTTACTTAAAAAGAATCAGAATATAATTGGGAATCCCCAGTAATCCCATATTTAGGAATAAACCTAACCTATCCTACTAATAAACTGTATGAGGCCAATTTCCCCAATCTACTAAATCAAATTAAAAAAGACTGTCAAAATTTCCAAAAGACTCAGCTTTCTTGGATAGGCAAGATGGCAGCATTTAAAATGCAATCCCTCCCGAAGATACTGTATCTATTTAGGACACTCCCCATCCCAATTCCAGCAAAATTCTTTAAAGAAGCTAACACTATACTGAGAAAGCTCATATGGAATAAGAAAAAACCAAGAGTTGCACTGAATATTCTTAACTTACCCCAAGAAAAAGGAGGAATGTCCCTACAGGATCTATTAGTATTATCACGCCTCCTTACTGGATCAGTGGAAAAACTTGGTTATACCAGTGTTAGACAAGCCTTGGCTACTCATTGAAAAAGAATATACCAAAAATTACGATCTAGTATCCCTAACTATTGCCCTACAGAAATGTAATAAAATTAATTTCCCAAAACTCCTTACCATTAAAGCAACACTATTAGCCACAAAACATCTGACTGTCAATTTAAATCTATTTGATGATTTATACAATATATCATTGCCAATGAATGTACTGCAACACTCCAAAACCAGAATTGTAACTAAAAAATGGACCAAAGAAGGACTTAATACCTTTGACTCCCTTACTCCATCAGACAAACAACACATAATTAGTAAGATAAACAAAGCTAAGCATTTGAAAAAAACCTCAAACCTGAACGAGGTTGGGAGATCCCTACTTATATTTGGGATTACCTAAATAATAAAAATCAGAGATCTATAAGGGGAATAGCCTTCTTTTATAAAATATTGCAGAAACAGCCCAGCACACAAAAAAAACCCAACATGGTGAAATGGGAAAAAGATCTACCCCAGAAAATTGATATTGACAAATGGAGGAAAGCTCTCTCAATGAGCAAGAAAGCAACATCCTGCATAGAACATTGGGATCATTTTCAAAAAATTATTAATAGATGGTATCTTACGCCATCCAGACTATCCAAAATATCCCCCACAAATTCCCCACTCTGCTGGCGCTGCAATGGTCAAACTGGGACTCTGCTCCATATGCTATGGGAATGTAAGAACCTTTCTAGCTTCTGGAATTCAGTCTCTTCCCTTATGGCTTCTATAACAGGCAATATAAACAAACTTACTCCTACCATGGCTTTCTTAAACATAGACCTAGACACATACCCAATGAAATATAGAATTATAATAGCAAATATTCTAATAGCAGCTAGACTAACAATTTCTAAACTATGGAAATTGAAGACTGCGCCAAACATAACAGATGTTATAATCAGACTCAATAACCAAGCATCTTATGAAAAAATGCTAGCCCACAAAAACTTCAAAACTAAGCTATATGAAGCTCGTTGGCAAAGTTGGATTCTACATCCAAAAGCCTCTAATCCTTGAAATAGATAAATCTACATTTATAGTATAATACATCAAAGCTGTCCGCTCGGACAACTTTCTTCCTAATGATAACTTGAGACTAATAAAGATTTGTTCCTCTTATTCACATACCCCTGCTTACAGTATGAACCCATTGGGGTAAATAGGGAAATTACTAACGCTCTTCTTTTTCTCAATGAATAAGAGTACCAAATACCAAATTCCGACTAATTGAACACAATAGCATATGTTAAAATGAGACATAAGTGATTCAGTTATGTAACAAATCTGATTGGCATAATTGAAGTTGATGTACATGTAAGATTCAATGTATTGATGAGCAATGGCAATATCCTTCTCCCTCTGTTGTTTTTTCCCTTTTCCCTTCCTTTTACTTTTTCCCCTGTATTGTCCCTTTCCTTCTGTTTACCTTCATGCTTAATGGAATTTTTCTTACTAGCGATTTTCTGTACTATTTGAAAAATCAATAAAACTCTTTAAACTAAAAAAAAAAAAAAACAATTACATCAATCATCTTTTTACTATACTTTAAAAAAAACTGTGAAAGATATAGTCATTCCAAGCAGGGAGGCAGTTTGAACATCAGAAAAGATGAGAATGAAAGGGGAAAATGCTTATTTCCCAATCAGCAACAGGAAAAAAACGAGTTGGGGACCTACACATAAATAAATGATGAAAAAGGAGGCCCAGTTACAAAAAGAAAAAAAAGAAAAAAATTAAGACACATCTAAGGAGTTCTGGTTTCATAGTAAAGCTTCCCCTTCCTGGGATGTTGAGTGAGGCTTGTTTTACAAAGTGAATGAAAATCGAAAAGGAAAGAGCTAGAAATATTTAATCACTTTGCCAATGAGGGGCAAAAGTAGAGAGGTTTCAGGGCTCTCCATTTTTGGCTCATAGTAGGCGATATGACCGCAAAGATTTGGATCAGGTGGCCCCATGAGATAAAGATCTGTGGATTCTCTAGCTTTAGCCATCGCCTGTTCTGTAACAGACTAAAAATGTGGTTTAACAATTATGTCTCTGGAGTTTTTGTTTGGAGTACGTGCAGCAATGAGAGCCATATGGACTCTGTCCAGTTCCAATCTGTGCACAGAGATATTAGGAATTAGAACTCGGATCAGCTCTTGGATCACTTCATCAGAGTTAGTGAAAGATTTTGGCACCCTGTAGACCCAGAAGTTGTAGTAACAAGATCTGTTCATCAATTTTGTTGAGAACTTGGTCCAGTTGTTGCAAATCCAGAATGTGGGAGGTGTTTTGATTGGCTCTACCACTGGTGGCATCAAGTTTGTTTTGTATTATTTCATTGCAGGAGCCCAGATTTTAAATTCACCCTTGAGTTCTGAAGTGATCCGTTTACTACCATTTTCTAAGCCTTGTTCAAGGAGGGCAGAAAATCAGGGCAGAATAATGGGATACCCAGAATATTCCAATGGTGGTGCAGCCTGGGCATCAGGAGAAGGTGGAGGGCTATAATCAGCGCTTCCCTGACTGACCACCAGTGCTTTATAAAATTCAGAAGATTGTGCATTGAAGAAATCTCTACAAAGAGATTCAGCCCCTGTGATTATAGAAGAAAGTGCTGGCTCACCTCCCTTGTGCTGCTTTATGTGGTCTGGGTCCTGTGTCTGCTTCTCAAAACCGTCTGCTGTGGCAGCTGAGAGTCCTATGCCATATTGCTGGGCACTGTGTCCTGTAGGCTGTCCTTGGGCGGTTGGGAGAGGGTGGATTTCTGCTTTTCCTTTGCCATAGAAACCCAACGGGAGAGTTAGGGAGTCAGACCAGAGGGAGAGTGGGTAGCTGTGGGTCCTGGAACAGATTCATTCAGCCAGCGTGGATTCTACATGCCCGACATGTCTAGACACGCTCATGAACCCCTTTTTATAGATTATTTCAATTATAAAAAAGGTTTTGTTGCACGAGTGAGCTTTATTAACTGTTATAATTGTTATAACATTTGAGGTATATGCAAAATGATTTAAAAATTATTACATGGGATTTTACTAGTTTCTGGTTGGTTAATTATAGGGTTCTATGAGGTTGCTATAAGAAAAGCAGAAGATGGAGCCTTGTGAGGTGATAATAAATAAAGTAAAATCCATAAAACTTCAATAATTAAAGCAGAAGTAATATCCTCGAGGTGAGAGGAGGTCTTACATAATGTACAGATATGAATAGCATAACTACAATGGTGCCACCCTCCAGCATTCACAGATCCAGACTCTCAGACACTGCTCTATTTTCCCCCTCCCACTACCTTCAACTCCACCACTTCTACTGGATCCCCAAGTATCCTTGTCAATCACTGGGTGGGCACTGATAATGTAACTTGCCCGCTTGTGAACAGGTGTTACATCTTCTCCAGCACCTGACTCTATTCTCAGCATTTGAGAGCTGCCAGAATTGAGCTGGGAATAATATTTAAGGTTAGTTTACATTTGTCTGGATGGTAAAAACAGGCAGTTGAGCCCTATTTTATGCCACCCCCTTATCGAAAAAAGGAAGGCAGAGGGGGTTGTACACATTCTGTATGACAATGTTTTGCTTCGTTATACATTATATATTCAGCAGGCAGCATAGCCGCTGAAAGCAACCCATTAAAGTGATGTTGCAGCATTTACAGGATTAAAACAGGCGGTGAGAAGGGGACCAATCATCACTGATCGCTTTTCAGAGAGGCAGCAAGGTCTGCCATATGCCTGAACTAAGCCTCAATGGGATAATTATGGTAATATAAACAGTTAAAAAAAAGACTTTCATAAACCAACATGTCTTTCATGTAGTCTTTGACTTTGAAGACTGAATTTTGTAAGAGAGCTACAGTATATATATATATATATATAGTATCTCACAAAAGTGAGTACACCCCTCCCATTTAAATATTTTATTATATCTTTGCATGTGACAACACTGAAGAAATGACACTTTGCTACAATATAAAGTAGTGAGTGTACAGCTTGTATAACAGTGTAAATTTGCTGTCCCCTCAAAATAACTCAGCACACAGCCATTAATGTCTAAACCGCTGGTAACAAAAGTGAGTACACCCCTAAGTGAAAATGTCCAAATTGGGGCCAATTAGCCATTTTCCCTCCGCCGGTGTCATGTGACTCATTAGTGTTACAAGGTGTCAGGTGTGAATGTGGAGCAGATGTGTTAAATATGATATTATCGCTCTCTCATACTGGTCACTGGAAGTTCAACATGGCACCTCATGGCAAAGAACTCTTTGAGGATCTGAAAAAAAGAATTGTGGCTCTATACAAAGATGGCCTAGGCTATAAGAAGATTGCCAAGACCCTGAAACCGAGCTGCAGCATGGTGGCAAAGATCATACAGCGGTTTACCGGACACGTTCCACTCAGAACAGGCCTCACCATGGTCGACCAAAGGAGTTGAGTGCACATGCTTAGTGTCATATCCAGAGGTTGTCTTTGGGAAATAGATGTATGAGTGCTGTCAGAATTGCTGCATAGGTTGAAGGGATGGGGGGGGTCAGCCTGTCAGTGCTCAGACCATGCGCCTGCCACTGCATCACATTGGTCTGCATGGCTGTTGTCCCAGAAGGAAGTCTCTTCTAAAGATGATGCACAAGAAAGCCCACAAACAGTTTGCTGAAGACAAGCAGACTAAGGACATGGCTTACTGGAACCATTTCCTAAACTTATTTGGTTCAGATGGTGTCAAGCGTGTGTGGCAGTAACCAGGTGAGGAGTACAAAGAAAAGTGTGTCTTGTCCACAGTCAAGCATTGTGGTGGGAGTGTCATGGTCTAGGACTGCATGAGTGATGCCGGCACTGGGGAGCTATAGTTCATTGAGGGAACCATGAATGCCAACATGTACTGTGACAGAGCATTATCTCCTCCCTTCGGAGACAATAATGACCCAAAACAGTGGCGGACGTACAGGGGACGCAGCAGTTGCATTTGCGACGCGCCCCCTGTATGCCTAGACCGAGTTCCCCGTTGCTCATCCGAATTGTACTGTACATCGGCGCTGCGGGGAGCTTGTCACACTGTTCACAGAGCTAAAGTGAAAGCACAGTGTGAACTGTGCGCTTTGTCTCCCCTAGAGTGCAGTATCCGGCAGGAAGAGGTACAGTGTTCTGTCATTTTTTTAACCACCTCAGTAAGGGGCCTGTTTTTTGGGTTCGTTGTTTAAAAGTTAAAATCATTTTTCTTTGCTATAAAATTACTTAGAACCCACAAACATCATATATATATTTTTTTTTCTAACACCCTAGAGAATAAAATGGCAGTCATTGCAAAACTATATGTCACACCGTATTTGCGCAGAGGTCTTCCAAGCGTGCTTTTTTTTTAATAAATTGAGTTTTTTTAGTTAAAAAATAAGAAAACAGTAACGTTAGGCATAAAAATCTCCATTGGCGACGTTTAAAAAAATTCTACAGATTAGCAGTTTTGAGCAGTTTTCGAGCATGACAGGTCCTCTTAAATATGAGATCTGGGGTTAAAGTCCTCAGATCTCATATTTACACTAAAATGCAAAAAAAAAAAAAAATTTAAAAAAAATGACAGCCCAAAAAAAAAAAAAAATGGGCCCTTTAAGACCGTTG
>BLSH010216864.1:1214977-1227751 GCA_018402905.1 Glandirana rugosa | reverse complement strand
AGTAACCAGACAACAAGTTACGGGCAGGTGTCGAGGACGCGTCACACCCCAAATAGGGGGTTTGTAATATGTTTGGGGGATAAACCCCACACTGCGCAGGAGCTGTGGACGGGCATTGAACAACAGACCAATGAGTGGTTGTTGCCACTGAGCCTCAAGCCCGGCCCGGTGGTGTGCTACAATGGGAAAAATCTCGTAGCAGCTCTGGGCCTAGCCGGTTTGACGCACATCCCTTGCCTGGCGCATGTGCTGAATTTGGTGGTGCAGAAATTTCTAAAAAACTACCCAGATATGTCAGAGCTGCTGCAGAAAATGCTGGCCATCTGTGCGTGCTTTCAGCGTTCTCACCCTTCTGCTGCTCGCCTAACTGCGCTGCAGCGGAACTTCGGCACAGGAGGAAGAGGAGGAGGAAGAGGGGTCATTTCCACGGTTATCAGGCCAGTCATTCCCAAGTGGCTCGGAGGGTGGGTTTCTGCACCAGCATAGGCCAGGTAAAAAATTTTCAAGCCAGGGCACAGTTCTGGAGGATGAGGATGATGAGGAGGATGAACCGTGTTCACAGCAGGGTGGCACCCAGCGCAGCTCGTGGGCATCACTGGAGCGTGGCTGGGGGGATACAGAGGACACAGATGATATACCTCCCACAGAGGACAGCTTGTCTTTGCCTCTGGGCAGCCTGGCACACATGAGCGACTACATGCTGCAGTGCCTGCGCAAGGACAGCCGAGTTTCCCACATTGTAACTTGTGCTGATTACTGGGTGGCCACCCTGCTGGATCCTCCTTACAAGGACAACATGCCGTCCTTAATTAACTCACTGGAGCGTGATCGGGAGATGCGTGACTACAAGCCCACGCTGGTAGACGCGCTGCTGAGGGCATTCCCAAATGGCACTGGGGGCTCAGTGGAAGCACAAGGTGAAGGCAGAGGAGGAGGAAGAGGTCGCCAACGCAGCTGTGGCAGCGCCAGTACCTCAGAAGGCAGGGTTAGCATGGCCGAAAACTGGAAAAGCTTTGTCAGCAGCACGCCACAACAAAAAGCACCATCAGCTGATAGACAACGTCTTAGCAGGAGGCAGCTTTCCGGCAACATGATGGAACAGTATGTGTGCACACGCCTACACGTACTGACTGATGGGTCTGCCCCATTCAACTTCGGGGTCTCCAAATTGGGCACATGGCCTGAGCTTGCCCTTTATGCCTTGGAGGTGCTGGCCTGCCCTGCAGCCAGTGTATTGTCTGAACGTGTGTTTAGCACGGCAGGGGGCGTTATCACAGACAAGTGCAGCCGCCTGTCCGCAGCCAACGTGGACAAGCTAACATTTATTAAAATGAACCAGGCATGGATCCCACAAGACTTGTCTTTACCTTGTGCAGAATAGACATTTATACTGGCCTCACACAGCCATTGGTATACTTAAGAGAACTTATCCTTTTTTTTTTTTTTAATATGTCTCAATATTTTGGGGGCTACCCCAATTAGAAAAAACAAACAAACAAAAAACAGTGTTGGCTACCTCCTCCTCCTCCACCGCCACTTCCACCTACACCGCCCCAGTCCCCGCCTCCTCAACCTCCTACTCCACATCCATCCCCTCCTACATTTTTTATTTTTTTAATGTGATTTTAAGTGATTTCCCTATCCACATTTGTTTGCAGGGCACTTGTCCTACTCTTACCCCCATTTTGCTTCCTTTTTCAGCCCTCTAGCCCTTTCCAGGACTTTTTTAGAGCCATTTTAGATCCCAAAAGTTCGGGTCACCATTGACTTCAATGGGTTTCGGGGTTCAGGGTCAAGTTCGGGTCAAATTCGGGGCCGGACTCGAACTTTTTCGCGAAGTTCAGCCGAACCCGCCGAACCTGAACATCCAGGTGTCCGCTCAACTGTAGTCACTGCTACTTTTATATGATAACCTCTGGGTTTGCAAAAGGCATTTGGTGCACAAATAGTGGATTTACAGTTTATCCTTTGTGATTATTGAAGAATATATTTAATTTAAATTGTTCAAGCTCAGCCTCACGGGTAGAATTCGTTTTACCTTACTAACTCAGGCTCTCACGGTTATAAAGTAACAGTTATAAAATGTAAACACTTTTCATTAAAAGCCATGAAAAAGGTCTTCCAGAATGCTGGAAAATATTTCTTTCATGAGGACCTAGAATGAACTGTTAATAGGGCACTCAGCAAAAGCAACTGTATATCCGCTATAATTCAAAAACACATTATAAACTATATACTGTATGGTGCTTTTCAATTATGCACAGATTATTCCTAAAATGGATACAAATGGAGACACCTATGGCCAACACAAGGGGGTTGATTTACTAAAACTGGAGAGTGCAAAATCTGGTGTCAGCTTTCAGTTTTTTTTTACGAAGCTTATTTAAACAAGCTGAAGTTAGAAGCTGATTGGCTCCCATGCACAGCTGCACCATATTTTTCACTCTCCAGTTTTAGTAAATCAAACTATAAATCAAATGCTATTTTCCATTTTACTTCAATTGTCATCCTATCTCTAGCCATTTTATATACAGTAAATTGGCCACACACACATTAAAATCTAATTGCACAATCTACTGTCTAGGTTGCATGGTATGAAAAATCTTGCAACCAGATTTAAAAAAAAAGTTGATGAAAAGAAAAAATATAAAGCTGTGTAGCTAGGCTTACAATATTTAGTCTAGTGAAAAATGTGTCAACCTATCCAATAAGTGTTTACACAATGTAACCTAAATTATTTGCAGCGTATTTGACCAACGAAAAATTTTCCTTTCAATTTTCTCGTCACTAAGGTAGAAAACAACACGTCAATTTGACTTCGATACCAAAAAGGAATTGGGGCTTTCCTGTGAGACTTGACTTCACTAACCCATGGAAAAGTTAACAATCCTTCTGAAAATCAAAAATTTAAAAACAGAATTCTACTGCTGTATGGCTGGCTTAAAGCGGTTGTATAGTCAAATTAAAAAAAATCTGTCCCCGCAGAAGGAGCGGACATCTTCCCTCGGGGGATCCTTCAGGGTTCGCAGCTGCGGCGCTGTGAGTGGCCGGAGCCACAAGACATCATTCCCGCGCATGCGCGCGGGAGCCATTCTTTCTGGCAGTGTTTCCGGCAAGGTACGGCGCTATCCGCCGGGCCTTCTTAGGGACATCACTGCACATGCGCCATGACGTCAGCGGCTGTATGTAAGAGGAATATCTCCTGAACTGTGCAGGTTTAGGAGATATTAATTTTGCCTACAGGTAAGCCTTATTATAGGCTTACCTATAGGTAAAAGTTATAATTTTGGGTATACAACAGTGGCTAATTTCACCTTTGTTCACCTTTTTGTTTCCTAAATTCCAGCACCCCTATGTAACTTTTTTTTTTCTAAATTCCAGCTCCCTGCAAGCTGGGGCGGGGCGCCGTGGTGCCACACATTTGGGGGATGTCAGGCAGGCATTGCCTTCTGTGACAGCTTTGATTTATATTGCTGGGCATCCGCCATCACACAAAGTCCCATCTCCTGGATCTCCTCCTTTCATAGACAGCACACTGGTCCAATGCCGGGACGTGTGCTGTTTATCATAGGAGCTGATCCAGGAGGCGGGACTTTGTGTGACAGTGGGTGCCTGGATTCAAATCAAAGCTGTGTCACAGCGTGGGAGATTTCGCTGTGATGTGCCTGGCTCTCCTCTTCCTCTCCTCTCTATTCCCCTGCACTGGTCAGGCTGCATTGCTAGGCACTGGTCAGGCTGCATTGCTGGGGACTAGTCAGGCTGTGCTGTTGGGCACTGGTCACGCTGTGCTGTTGGGCACTGGTCAGGCTGCGCTGATGGGCACTGGTCCGGCTACATTGCTGGGCACTGGTGATGCTGAACTGATGGGCACTGGTGAGGATGCATTGATGGGCACTGGTGAGGGTGCATTAATTGGCATTGATGGGCACTGGTGAGGCTGCATTGATGGGCAGTGATCAGGCTGCATTGATGGGCACTGGTGAGGCTGCATTGATGGGCACTGGTGAGGCTGCGCTGATGGGCACTGGTGAGGCTGCACTGATGGGCACTGGTGAGGCTGTGCTGATGGGCACTGGTGAGGCTGCACTGATAGGCACTGGGGAGGCTGCATTAATGGGCCCTGGTGAGGCTGCATTGATGGGCACTGGTGAGGGTGCATTGATTGGCATTGATGGGAACTGATCAGGCTGCATTGATGGGCACTGATCAGGCTACATTGTTGGACACTGGTGAGGCTGCATTGATGGACACTGGTGAGGCTGCATTGATGGGCACTGGTAAGGCTGCATTGATGAGCACTGGTCAGGTTGCATTGATGAGCACTGGTCAGGCTGCATTGATGGGCACCGGTGAGGCTGCATTGATTGGCATTAAGGGGAACTGGTGAGGCTGCATTGATTGGCATTAAGGGGCACGGGTGAGGCTGCATTGATGGGCTCTGATCAGGCTGCATTGATGGGCACTGGTGAGGCTGTGCTGATGGGCACTGTCGAGGCTGTGCTGGAGGGCACTGGTGAGGCTGCATTGATGGGCACTGGTGAGGCTGCATTTATTGGCATTGATGGGCACTGGTTAAGGCTGCATTGATGGGTACTGGTGAGGCTGCGCTGATGGACACTGGTGAGGCTGCATTGATGGGCACTGGTGAGGCTGCATTGATGGCCACTGGTGAGGCTGCATTGATGGGCACTGGTCAGGCTGCGCTGATGGGCACTGGTAAGGCTGCACTGATGGGCACTGGTGAGGCTGCATTGATGAGCACTGGTGAGGCTGCATTGATTGGCATTAATGGGCACTGGTGAGGCTGCATTGATGGGCACTGATCAGGCTGCATTGATGGGCACTGGTGAGGCTGCATTGATTGGCATTAATTGGCACTGGTGAGGCTGCAGTGATGGGCATTAATCAGGCTGCAGTGATGGGCATTAATCAGGCTGCATTGATGGGCACTGGTGAGGCTGTGCTGATGGGCACTGGTGAGGCTGCATTGATTGGCATTAATTGGCACTGGTGAGGCTGCAGTGATGGACATTAATCAGGCTGCAGTGATGGGCATTAATCAGGCTGAATTGATGGGCACTGGTGAGGCTGTGCTGATGGGCACTGGTGAGGCTGCAATGATTGGCATTGATGGGCACTGGTGAGGCTGTATTGATGGGCACTGATCAGGCTGCATTGATGGGCACTCTTGAGGCTGCGCTGATGGGCACTGCTGAGGCTGCATTGATGGCCACTGGTGAGGCTGTGCTGATGGTCACTTATGAGGCTGCGCTGATGGGCACTTATGAGGCTGTGCTGATGGGCACCAATTAGGCTGCATTGATAAGCACTGATCAGACTGCACTGATGTGGCTGCATTGATGGGCACTGGTGAGGTTGCATTGATGGGCACTGATGAGGCAGCAGTTGTTGCCATAGAAACATATTTAAAGGGGAGGAGTTAGTAAGATGACCACGCCATGTAGGAAATATTTATGCACCCAGGTGTCTGTGAGCCTAGGATCGGCCCTGCCTTCCTATGTTATGACCTAAAGTCTGTGAAGGAAGTAAGGCAGAAGCAATGGAACAGGGTTTTTAAACATCCATGAAAACTGTGAGGTAAGCGTGGGTAGAATAAATGGAAAGCTGTTTTATTTTTGCAAAAGAAACTGGAACATAGGGGAGCTGGAATTTAGAAGAAAAAAGGGTGAACAAAGGTGAACTTAGCTTTTAAGATTTATTTACAGTTACATTTTACCAAAAAATGATACAATGAGACTGTAATTTGTGCAGCCAACTTCACTGCTCAAGGAAAGCGCTAATGCATTTGAAGGAACCAAAGTTTTTATTGGTTATGCACCTTATGCTAGAACATCATCATACACTTGCCTGGTGCAAAAAGGAAGTGGCTGTTGGAATATGTCAGAGGTTTCTTCCTTGAAGAACTAGAAGGGATCTTCATCATACTTCCAGTGAGGACTGGTTGGCTGGACCTTTGGCAGGAAAGGAATAACCTACTCTGTCTTTTTTCTGCACAGAAACCTTATGTATTAATTTTCCTCCCCAAATCTAAGGAGGTGCAGGTTTACAAAATCTCACATTTATAGAGAATCTGTCAGCAATGTAAAGGTGCACTGAGACGAATGCAGTAACACTGATTATTTCATCATAATGGCATCTGAAAATGGGTGGGATATATTAGGCAGCAAGTGAACATGTTGTCCCTGAAGTTGGTGTGTTGAAAGCAGACTGGGTCATAAGCATCTTCAAAACTGCAGCTCTTGTGGGATGTTCCCTTTCTGTAGTGGTCAGGACCTACCAAAAGTGGTCCAAGGGAGGAAAATCAGTGAACCGGCATCAGGGTTACAGGCGGCTGAAAAAGTTAATGTTGGTTCCGATAGAAAGGTGTCAGAACACACAGTTTGTTGTGTATGAAGCCATGTAGCTACCCACAGAGTGTCCATGTTGATCCGTGCCCACAGCCAAAAGCACCTACAATGGGTAATGAGCATCAGAATTGGACCACGCAGCAATGGAAGAAGGTTTGGTGGTCTGATGAACGGTTTGAGGTGAACAACAACAGGTGTAGACTTGCCCTTCAAATTCTCAATTAAATCAAGCATCTGTGGGATGTGCTGGAAAAACAAGGCCGACCCATAGAGACCCCAGCTTGCAACTTACAATACTTAAAGGATCTGCTACTGACAGCTTGGTGCCACATACCACTCCTAATGGAGTTTATGATGGGTTATGGCGGGTGGTCAAAATGTTATAGCTGATCAATGTATACATTTGAGGCACCAAAGCAGGTGATTTTCCACAGCTAGTTACTCCGTGAAAAACAGCATACACAATACGTACATTGCTTGTAAGCTTGCTGTACACAGATAAAATGTGTCACATGTTTACTTTAACACTAGACTTGTGCAATTGAAATGTATACTCCCTGTAAGAGTAAAGGGGTGCTCTGCTCATTATAACACTCCATGGTGATGGAGGAATTTTGTAGTTACCTCTAACGTTTTTTATAAGCTATCTATTGCATGTGATACTTTATTAAAAGAGTGCTCTGCTCATTCTAATGCTCCATGGTTATGAAGCATTTTTCTGGCTACCTCTAAAGATTTTTATAAGCTATCTATTGCCTGCCAAAAGCGGCATATTTTTAGTGTACAAATATTTAGCGGCATATTTTAGTGTACAGCAATTCAATATAATATTTAGGGGTGGGATATGCTAGCCTTTTACATATTGCTGTGATTGCATAAAACCTAGAAAAAAACAGCGGAGTTTACTGTGCTTAGAGTAAGGCCAAATGCAATGTGCCAAGTGTGGTAAATGAAAAATTAGCAGTATTGTGTTATTCAGTACCTAATCTGATTGGTTGCTATGGGTTACTGCACCCCACTGGCAGAAAGAGGGAAATCCTAAAATCCTTTACAGAACAATAGATTTTAATGGCAACAACAGCAACATGCCGTGAAAGTGGCAGTATAAATGAAATGGAATGTCAGGAGGCAACATCTGCAATTTTCAAGCAGATTTCGGTCTGCAGAAGTGGATTTAATGCAAGTTTAAATATACAAGTGCACTATTCCTGCATTAACATAAAGCACACAATTCCTGTATTAACCAGGCTATGACTCTGTATCAACATCTCAGCCAAACAAGCACCCAAAGAACTTCCATGTTGTGTCTCCAAGGGGGCTTCCTGGTGCATGGCAAACATCCGGCACAGTTATACGGCTGCGGCACATGATTAACATGCTGACACCAGTCCTCGTTGCCTTGCATTGTTATAGCTTTCTCAAGCCAGCCACCAAATTTGTAACTTGCCCAGTGAGCAAGAAACTGCTTAATTCCAACAAAGAACAAGATATATAGTTAATGGCACGCTCACAGCACCACTTGAAGCTGCTACTTGTTTCCAAATAAAATATATTGTTTGATTTAGCTTGCTTTCACAAAAGAGGGCATATGTGCACCTTAAGCCTGGCATATGGATGCCTTGTATCTCAACAGTATGTTTGTGTGCTTTAGGAACAAGTGTGCATCTGTTAAACTTGACAATAAAGTCAGGGAATAGGGCCATTGTCAGTAAGATTAGTGGGTCTGGCATCTCACAGAAAGGAAGCGGAGATGCTGGCCACAGGTATTATATTATGGTTAGGTATGTCAGAGGGAACATCTGCTCTCTGTCTTTGAAGAATATTCACTAAACATATGTCACTACAAATCACAGTAATCTTTAATAGAGTCTGGCCACACATCCTGGCTTTGGAAAAGCCACTGCTCTCAGGGAAGGAATCCCAACAGGTGTCTGCTTGTGCACGCAATGCACCTTTTCAGCACCCATCTCTTTGGTCTCCACTTTAGTGGCATCAAGAGTTCGTTGTCATTGTTTCTGTGGGGGATTTTGGGGATGTGTAAATAAAGACTGTGTCCATTTTGCAGAGTCCAGTGTTATAAAGTCTTTTTGTCTCCTGCAGCACAAGTGTTTTTGCTGTGCGTCTTTGCTTTGCTCCAAGGTGGCATATGGTGCCCCCTCCACCCCTATCCAGGGAAGCCTCCATGGTGCAGACAGGCAGCCTTTTCTGAGAATCTAGTCTGTTTTGTGTGTTATTATTATTTTACAGTTTAAGTGTGCGAGGGATAGAATAGGTAAGTGTTATCTAAAGCAAACTGGCCTTCTCCAAATTAAACAGCACCATGTGTCAGCCGCAGCAGCATGTTAGCAAGAGCCTGATTGCTAAACCTGTCCATGGCTGGCAGATGAAATACGGGACACCATTCATCTGGATACCATATGCTTTCAATAAAATAAGACAAATAGGAAAGGGAGATAGGAATTGCTGTAAACCTGTTATAAAGTAGCATAAAATAATCCAATGTAAACTGTGCAGGGCCCCTCCTTGAATGGGTCACTTAATGCCAATTCTATACTAAAGCTGAACAGACAGGTGTGTGTATAATCCTAACAGTTTTTGCCTTATATATTTTATCAGGTTTGTGGTAATTTTGTGCTTGCTAACTATGCTAACTATGAGTAAACATCGACGTCCAGTCATTGTGGCCTTGTCTATACGAGCAGGTGATACCTGCTCCAAGCTTCGTGATTAATGCTGTCCAAGGCACTCCACTTTACAATCTCTTGTAATTATTTATTAAACGAAATCTATGTATTATTATTTTAGCAAACAGTGGTACCAGGTGGGGCTTTCTTCTCTTCTTTAGCTTTTGTTTGAAGGACGATTGAAGTGGGTAGTCCAGGCTTTGGAAACTCGCTCACCACATTTTTCGCCCATCCAATTGTGCAAGCCTAAGAAAAACTGCCAAGGCTGGCTATTCATTTTTTTCACTTGATATAAATGCAAAAAGGGCACAGAAACTGAAAAAGGGAGAAAAGTTCCCCCGGGAAGATGCAAAGGAATAAAGGCCTTTATACCCAACTGTCCCTTTTTCCCCTACTTGAAACTCCATCCACTAAACAGATGCCTCGTTTGGGAAGATGGTGCGCGTCTGTAGGCGCCGAGTGTGCACAGGGCCACCTCAGTCACAGCAGGATTACCTGTTGTATTCCAACAAATAACAAAGCTCATTGACTACTGAAAAGTAGCTTCATAAGGAGCTGTTTCAGCACCACAGATTTATACATACATTTCACTTTCCAGCCATTTATAATTTGCAAGTCATTTGTGCTATTTGTGCTATCCAAACTGTTAGCTTTTTGGATAAAAGTAAGCCGTGTGCCAAACTTTTATAGTAAAACATTCTGTATGTAATAAAAAAAGAAAATACTAGACATTTGCTGTTCAATGATATATGTGAGTTGAAGTTCTACTACATATCCGTAAGCTTGAAAATGATATAAAATATTGAATTAATCTAAGCTGGAATTATATCCTGCGTAAGAGCTTTCAATGTGCCTTTGTGCACTGAGTAAAATTACAAGTAGCATTATTCTGGGGCTAAAACATTCCCTTAGGACAAGTGTTTGCCTTGTGTTGCTTATTTTAATGGCTTTATTCAAAATAATATGCCAATTTCAAGACTTGGAATTATAAGGAACTATTAAAATTTATGAATATGATGCACAGGGACAGTAACAAAATTTGGCACAAGTGCAACCAGGCATTAAGTGAACCGGATTTCATAATTTGAAGCCTAGCCTAAGATAGGTGGACGAGAGCTGACAGTTCTGCTCACAAATGTTAAATAAGAAAATACACTTTTTGGGATTTGAATCTCTATGAACTGTTTCCTTTGTTTTCAAGAAGTGGCACAAGTCTTACATGTTATATTTTTGTAAATGAACAATGAATCCTCAAATAGTGCACAAATGGAAGAAATGTGCACCACTGGTATTTCTACGCTGTGCATCCACATTTACTGTTCTTCTGTTAAAAATGCATGTCAACAGGCATTATATGTGATTTAATAATGCCCTCCCGCTCATTTGAGTTCATCTTGGAGCATATTTTATATAGGCTTTGTATGCTTTTTTTCCTGTGCGTTCTCAGAGGGTAAAGGGCTATCTTGCTGTGCACATCATTATCTATGTAAATTGTATGTCTGAGATTGTTGGTGGTGTGGTGTTGGTGCAGTAATATCACCAATGAGCTTAATAAAGTTTGCTCTGAAGAAATAGAGGATATTGGGTTTATCCATGTGTTGCGCAATGGCAGTTCCTTCTGACGCATGGAAAACCAATGTAAACATTCAGAGAGATTCCATGACTAAACCCACATATCAGTAGGCATTTAGCTTTTACTTTTTCCCTTAATCCACTGTTTTTGCCCTATTATAATCTTTAATCCCATCCTGACTACCCGCATCTTTTATCTTTTTTTGCCATTAACTACCATGAAGTTAAACTATAAGGTGCTTTTTTAGGAAAGAATTATTATATATGGAGATAATGACAAATAGTTGAATTAAAACCTGTATGCTTGTAGTTTGGCGGACTGATCACAGGATTTGGTGGTAACTGTGTTAAAGCTGATGTCCAGGCAGATATAAAAGACATAAATCAATGCTACTTCATATAATTTAATGCGTAATTAAATGTATTTTTGAATTGCAAGCAGTAAAATATCTAAATTTGAATTGGTATTAGCCTCCTGCAACTCACTCTCCAGCAGATCTCAGACTAAGAGAAAGAAAAGCAGCACAAGTTGCTAATCAGCTGTGCTAAAATGCAAGGAGCATGTTGATAGAAAGAGAGATGAGAGTGACTGAGAGACGAGCTCAGCAGTCTGCTGCTTCTCCTTTTACTGTCCAGTCACAGAGTGGGGAGGAGAACAGAAAGTTTTACTGAACTGCAGCAGGAAAAAACAGGTTTCATGCACTGCCAGCCAGGGCTGTGCTATGTGGCAGAGCTGTGTAAGTCTCAGGATTGGATGGACAGAAATATAAATCCTTTGGTAGGGAAAACAGCCTATATATATATATAAATATATATAAATATTATAAATAGGCACTAAATACGTAGATAAAATATATCTTACTACAGAGATGAAATGCAGTATACAGTTATATATATATATATATATATATATATATATATACACACTATATTATTAAAAGTATTGGGACATCTGCCTTTACACGCACATGAACTTTAATGGCATCCCAGTCTTTGTCTGTAGGGTCAATATTGAGTTGGCCCAGCTCTTCTGGGAATGCTGTCCACAGAGTTTAGGAGTGTCTATGGGAATGTTTGACCGTTCTTTCAGAAGTGCATTTGTGAAGTCAGGCAGCCATGTTGGGCGATAAAGCCTAGCTTGCAGTCTCCACACTAATTCATCCTAAAGGTGTTCAATCGGATTGAGATCAGGACTCTGTGCAGGCCAGTCAAGTTCCTCCACCCCAAACTCGCTGATCGATATCTTTATGGACCTTGCTTTTTGCATTGGTGTGCAGTCATGTTGGAACAGGAAGGGGCCATCCCCAAACAGTTCCCATAAAGTTGGGAGCATGAAATGGTCCAAAATGTCTTGGCATGCTGACGCCTTAAGAGTTCTCTTCACTGGAAATAAACAGCCAAGCCCATCCCCTGAAATACAACCCTACACCATAATCCCCCCTACACCAATTGATTTGGACCAGTGCACAACGCAAGGTCCACAAATACATGGATGAGCGAGTTTGGGGTGGAGGAACTTGACTGTCCTGACCTAACCCCCATCGATAGAACACCTTTGGGATAACTTAGAGCGGAGAATATATATATATATATATATATATATATATATATATATATATATATACTGTACACAGTATCTCACAAAAGTGAGTACACCCCTCACATTTTTGTAAATATTTTATTATGTCTTTTCATGTGACAACACTGAAGAGATGACACTTTGCTGCAATGTAAAGTAGTGAGTGTACAGCTTGTATAACAGTGTAAATTTGCTGTCCCCTCAAAATAACTCAACACAAAGCCATTAATGTCTAAACCGCTTGCAACAAAAGTGAGTGCACCCCTAAGGGAAAATGTCTTTGTAGCAAAGTGTCATCTCTTCAGTGTTGTCACCTGAAAAGTAATAATAAACTATTTACAAAAATGTGAGGGGTGTACTCACTTTTGTATATATATATATATATATATATATATATATATACCACATTTCATCTCTGTATTTATGTTCACAAAACTCCTCCAGTCATTCCTGTCAAAGTCATAACGAAATTATTCTTACAAGTATTTAGATTTATGTATTTACTTTATAGATATAGATTTATGTCTCTACTTTACACCATATATATATATATATATATATATATATATAT
>BLSH010216864.1:1193013-1214967 GCA_018402905.1 Glandirana rugosa | reverse complement strand
TCATGTACATCAACAATAATTTTTTTCAGATCCTCAGAGAGTTCTTTGCCATGAGGTGCCATGTTGAACTTCCAGTGACCAGTATGAGAGAATGAGAGCGATAACACCAAATTTAACACACCGGCTCCCCATTCACACCTGAGACTTTGTAACACTAACAAGTCACATGACACCGGGAAGGGAAAATGGTTAATCGGGTCCAATTTGGACATTTTCCCTTAGGGGTGTACTCACTTTTGTTGTTAGCAGTTTAGACTTTAATGGCTGTTTGTTGAGTTATTTTGAGGGGTCAGCAAATTTACACAGTTATACAAGCTGTACACTCACTACTTTACATGGTAGCAAAGTGTAATTTCTTCAGTGTTGTCACATGAAAAGTAATAATAAACTATTTACAAAAATGTGAGGGGTGTACTCACTTTTGTATATGTATACCACATTTCATCTCTGTATTTAGATATAGATATTTCATTTATGTATTTAGATTTATGAACATTCTTATTAAAGCAATACTGAAACTGTCCTTACTGACCTCCTCAAAACACTTGTTGCCTGACTGTCAAACCCATTCATTGGCTTCAGTGCATTTTGAGTCACATACCTGGAACAGTTGTGTAGCCAATGAAAAAAGCCTTAACAAAGAGTGATACTGCATGTAAAATGACAATTTTTATCCCAAGAAATAAAACAAAAAAGTGTGGATGCTTTGGTTTTTAGAGTTGAGTGATAGAGTTGACTCAGTAATTTCAACTCTGGTGACTGGTGGGCAAGCCAGGTCCCTACCAACAGGGTAAAACCTCCTCAGTTTTAATGAGTTCGGCAAATTGAGTGCCATTAGTGAATATTTTATGCCAGCCTTTCTCAGCCAGGATTCCATGGAAACCTAGGGTTCCTCCAGAGGTTGAAAGGGGCTCCTTGAGCAATTTCTATCTCTCTAATATGCAACCCCTGATACTTATAATATTTTAGCTATTTGTAAGGGGAGTATTCTTCCCACTGACTACCAGTGTAAGAAGCATACAGACCACTGACTAACAATGTAAGGCGCAAACTTCCCACTGATCAACAATGTAAGGCGTATACTTCCCCCTGACCACCAATGTAAGAAAAATTCTTCCACTGACCACTAATGTAAGGAGCATTCTTTCCACTGATCACCAATGTAAGGAGCATTCTTCCCACTGAGCAACAATGTAAGAAGCATTCTTCCCACTGAGCAACAATGTAAGGAGCATTCTTCACTGAGCAAAAATGTAAGGAACATTCTTCCCACTGACCGCCAGTGTACAATGCAGTCTTTCCAGTGACCAGCAATGTAAGATGCATTCATCCCACTGACCACCAATGCAAGAAGCATACTTCCCAGTGACCAACAGTATAAGGAGCACACTTCCCACTGAGTGACCACCAATGTAAGGGGCATACTACCCACTGAGAACCAATTCAAGAGGGAGCATTATTTCCACTAACTACTAATGTAAGGAGCATGCTTCCCAATGACCACCAATATAAAGTGAGCATTCTTCCCACCGATCACCAATGTTATGAGGGTACAGTACTTCCCAGTGATCGACAATATAAAGAGCATACTTCCTACTGACCACCAATGTAATGAGCATACTAACCGCTGACCACCAATGTAATGAGAATACTACCCACTGACCACCAATGTAAGGGGAACATTTTTTTCCCACTAAACACAAATGTAGGGAGTCTACTTCCCAATGGCCATCAATATAAGATGAGCATTTTTCCCACTGATCACAAATGTAAGGAGAATTCTTCCCACTGATCACCAATGTAAGGTGCATTCTTCCCACTGACCATCGATGTAAGGAGCATTCTTCCCACTGACCACCAATGTAAGGGGCATTATTCCCACTGACCACCAATGTTAGGTACATTCTTTCCACTGGCCACCAATGTAAGGTGCATTCTTCCCACTGACCAACAATGTAAAGAGCGTTCTTCCCACTGACCACCAATGTAAGGAGCAACAATTTAAGGAGCATTCTTCCAACTGACCACCAATGTAAGGAGCATTCTTCCCACTGAACAACAATATAAGGAGCATTCTTCTCACTGATCGCCAGTGTAAGATGCATTCTTCCCAATGTAAGAAGCTTACTTCCCAGTGACCAGCAGTATAAGGAGCACAGTTCCCACTAATCACCAATGTAAGGAGCATACTTCCCACTGAGCACCAATCTAAGGTGAGCATTCTTCCTTCTGACTACCGATGTAAAGAGCATACAAACTTCCCAGTGATCCACAATATAAGGAGCATACTTCCCACCGACCACCAATGTAATGAGCATACTACCCACTGACCACCAATGTAAGGGAAACATTCTTTCCACTGACCACAAATGTAGGGAGTCTACTTACCGGTGATTAACAATATAAGGTACATGGCTCCCACTGACCACCAATGTAAAGAGTGATTCACAATATAAGGTGCATACGTCCCACTGACCACCAATGTAAAGAGTGATTCACAATATAAGGTGCATACGTCCCACTGACCACCAATGTAATGAGCATACTTTCCACTGACTACCAAAGTAAGTGGAGCATTCTTCACAATGGCCAACAATGTAAGAAGCATTTTTCCCACTGACCACCAGGCTAATGTATTGTGAGCTGTAGATATTGTAATTATTAGCAGTGGTTCCCTGAGATCTGAAATGGTGACTATATGTTATACAGGTTGAGACAGACTGCTTTATGGTATGAAAAGTCAGAATGAGAAATGAACGCATGTTACTAATTCATGTAAATGATGAATTTCTGACACTTTCTAGCAAAACAAATGATTTTTGCAGTAAAATGTATGATAACAGTAAAAATGTAATTGGAAATGGCAAAAATGAGAACTTATGCCAGTAGCGAAATGACTATATGCGCAGGGCATTGAGAGTTGCAAGTGAAAATCATACTTTTAAAGTAGATCTAAACCCTAACTGGATGACATTTAAATTGCTTAAACACCCTTTATTATAAAACATTGTCTTTTTTTTTTTAAATAATATACTGTTTTCACTATATATATATATATATATATATATATATAGATATATACAGTATCTCACAAAAGTGAGTACATCCCTCACAAATATTTTATTCTATCTTTTCATGTGACAACGCTGAAGAAATGACACTTTGCTACAATGTAAAGTAGTGAGTGTAGAGCTTGTATAACAGTGTAAATTTGCTGTCCTCTCAAAATAACTCAACACACAGCCATTAATGTCTAAACTGCTGTTAACAAAAGTGAGTACACCCCTAAGTGAAAATGTCCAAATTGGGCCCAAAGTGTCAATATTTTATGTGGCCACCATTATTTTCCAGAACTGCCTTAACCCTCTTGGGCATGGAGTTCACCAGAGCTTCACAGCTTGCCACAGGAGTCCTCTGCCACTATTCCACGATGACATCACTGAGCTGGTGGATGTTAGAGACCTTGTGCTCCTCCACCTTCCATTTGAGGATGCCCCACAGATGCTCAATAGGATTTAGGTCTGGAGACATGCTTGGCCAGTCTTTCACCTTTACCCTCAGCTTCTTTAGAAAGGCAGTAGTTGTCTTGGAGGTGTTTGGGTTCGTTATCATGTTGGAATACTGCCCTGCGTCCCGGTCTCCGAAGGGATGGGATCATGCTCTGCTTCAGTATGTCACAGTACATGTTGGCATTCATGGTTCCCTCAATGAACTGTAGCTCCCCAGTGTCGGCAGCACTCATGCAGCTCCAGATCATGACACTCCCACCATGCTTGACTGTAGGCAAGACACACTTGTCTTTGTACTCCTCACTTGGTTGCCACCACGCACGCTTGACACCATCTGAATCAAATAAGTTTATCTTGGTCTCATCATACCACAGGACATGGTTCCAGTAATCCATTCCCTTAGTCTGCTTGTCTTCAGCAAACTGTTTGCAGGCTTTCTTGTGCATCATCTTTAGAAGAGGCTTCCTTCTGGGATGACGGCTATGAAGACCAATTTGATGCAGCGTACGGCGTATGATCTGAGCACTGACAGGCTGACCCCCCACCCCTTCAACCTCTGCAGCAATGCTGGCAGCACTCATACGTCTATTTCCCAAAGATAACCTCTGGATATGACGCTGAGCATGTGCACTCAACTTCTTTGGTCTTCCATGGCGAGGCCTGTTCTGAGTGGAACCTGTCCTGTTAAACCACTGTATGGTCTCGGCCACTGTGCTGCAGCTCAGTTTCAGGGTCTTGGCAGTCTGTTTTGCAGCCTAGTCCATCGTTATTTAGAGCAACAATTCTTTTTTTCAGATCCTCAGAGAGTTCTTTGCCATGAGGGGCCATGCTGAACTTCCAGTGACCAGTATGAGAGAGTGATAACACCAAATTTAACACACCTGCTCCCCATTCACACCTGAGACTTTGTAACACTAACAAGTCGCATGACACCGGGGAGGGAAAGTGGTTACTAAGGCCCAATTTGGACATTTTCACTTAGGGGTGTACTCACTTTTGTTGCCAGTGCTTTAGAAATGAATGGCTGTGTGTTGAGTTATTTTGAGGGGACAACAAATTTACACTGTTATACAAGCTGTACACTCACTACTTGTAGCAAAGTGCCATTTCTTTAGTGTTGTCGCATAAAAATATATAATAAATGTGAGGGGTGTACTCACTTTTGTGAGATACTGTATATGTATATATTTTTTTTGCATCTCAATGCTACTGATCTCCTCCAGCCTGTTTCTGACACTTCTTGTCTATATGTGCTCTTTTTGCACAGTAATGCTCTGCACCAGCATTCTAAAGCCTCGTACACACGGTTCGATTGTCGTACAACAGCACTTCTGATTTTTGTCAAAAGCGCGTGTCCATGATTTTGTAAAGCGTACTGACTATACGAAAAGTGTAGTTTGACAAAGGCAAACGTAGTGACGTACTAGGAGAGTATAAAGAGGAAGTTAATTTTTTGGTGTATCACGTTTTGGGCCGCTTCCCCTAATTTCGCTATTAAAAAGACATTAAAAAGAAGATAATGTGCACTGCCTTTCATAATTTCAATTGCCACTTCATGAATGTTAATTGTGAATTACAATCGCCAGTTTACACCACCGAACACTTCCGGGTCGTTCCTGGACTCCGAACATGCGTGTTTGTACTTTCGACTTTTGTGTGTCGATTTCTGTACACATCATCCGAAAATCGGACGTGGCGCTGTCATACGACAAAAATGTACTAGTCTGCACATCCAGCTTTTGTCTGATGAAAAAAAGCAAATCGCCTGTCGAAAGGAGCGTACTAACGGTAAGAATTTCAGACGGCAGGCTGTTGAACGACAATTCTTGTCCGAATTTTGCACCGTGTTTACGGGCCTTAAGAGTAGCAAAGCAGGATCACCAGGTATTCTTTCTAATGGAAGTTGCAGTTTTAAAAATATTGAAAAACTTTTTGGTATTACATTAAGATGTTAAAGCTTATGTGAGATTTTGAACACTATACTTTGGAATGATAGAAGAGAAGTAGGAGTGGCTTGAAGCATAGGAGCAGTGTAATGTACTTGCAGTGACGTCTGTGTGGGGG
The DNA here is from genome assembly GCA_018402905.1 of Glandirana rugosa. Taxonomy (NCBI): domain Eukaryota; kingdom Metazoa; phylum Chordata; class Amphibia; order Anura; family Ranidae; genus Glandirana; species Glandirana rugosa. The sequence goes on along the minus strand of BLSH010216864.1, from coordinate 1,209,394 downwards.
GGTTGGTTTAGAATGAATTTATAAAAGAGTTGGGTCAGTTTGGGAGGAAGGTTCTTCCTTCAGGCCAGGAGTTCTTTCTGATTTAAAAAAAAATCCAGTCTGAGTATCTTTTTTTCATAAAGAAAAGTTGTATATCTATAGCCTGCGCAATAAGAGAAGTGATTGTAAAGGAAACAATGTATTTAAAAAAATAGCAAACATGTCATACTACCTTCTCTGTGCAGTGGTTTTGCAAAAAGCAGCCCCGATCCTTCTTTTCTCGCATCCCCCGCCAGCGATCTGAGCCCCTCCCCTTTGCCGAGTGCCCCCATAACAAGCCGCTTGCTGTGGAGGCACTCGTGTGGGCTTGCTCCTGAGCCAGCTATCTGCGTCCATAAGACACAGAGAGCACAGCTCAGCCCCGCCTCACTGGCTGTGATTGTCAGCAGTGGGAGCAAAAGCTCCTGCTGCTGCATCTCAGCCAATCAAGAGGGAGAGACCAGGGAGAGCCTTGGGTCTTATGCACATCACTGGAATGAGATTGGGCTTAGGTAAGTATTGGGGGCCTGAGGGGGGAGCTGAACACTGAGGCATGATTCACACCTGTCCGGTGCAAATTCCAGCTCAGTTGTCTGTGAGAAGGAGAGAAGCCATTGTTCAGAGCGCATCAGCTGACCTGGGGAGGGGGGATGCAGTGAGGAAGGGGAAAGATCCCTGTTCAATGCAGAACACATCTGCGAATTAGTTGCATTCCCATTGAACATAATGGCCCTGGAATTCAAAACGCAATACCCAGAAAACGCACACGGTTTCTGTGCAATGCGGACTGCGAATGCACCGCACATATGTGAACCGGACACATTGAGAACAACGTGTTTTCAAGTGTCCTATGAATTGGATGAGGTGTAAGCTGCATTCAATTCACATAGGTGTGAACCCAGCCTGAGGGTTTTTTACCTTCATGCATACAATCCATGAAGGTAAAAAAAACTTTAGCCTTTACAACCACTTTAAATCTGTATTAAACCCAAAAGCAAACATTTAATATGTTGCAGCTTACCAATTCTTAGATGTGATGGCTGCATTAAATTCATTTTTTAGGCTTTCCTTTATTTTCAACTAGTGATCTGGCCTGTAAGTCTGTTGTTTTTTCAACTGAAAAAGCTCTCTTGCAAAATGCATCAGAGTGTTGAAACAAACCATTTACCACTGACAGGGATGCTTACAATGACCATTTTTTATTTATGTAAAATCTTTATTCCAAAAGAAAAAAAAAACTGTTGCTATAAATGCTTGTGTAACAGCAGTGTGAGCTGAAGATTGCCTTCAGTTTGTTAGTGTATCTAAATCTGCTAGTACGTCTAACACTCCTCTCCCTCCAGATTAACCACTTCAGCCTCGGAAAGGATTTCCCCCTTTAGGGCCAGAGCACTTTTTGCGATTCGGCACTACATCGCTTTAACTGACAATTGTGCGTTTGTGCGACGTTGCACCCAAATGAAATTTGCGTCCTTTTTTCCCCACAAATAGAGCTTTCTTTTGGTGGTATTTGATCACCTCTGTGTCATTTCTGATCACCGCTATAAACAAAAAACGACCGACAATTTTGCAAAAAAAAAAAAACAATATTTCTTACTTTTTGCTAAAATACATATCCAAAAAAAAAATATATAAAAAAAAATTTCTTCATCAGTTTGGACGTTATATATTCTTCCTCATATTTTTGTTAAAAAACCCGCAATTGGCGTCTGCTCACTGGTTTGAGCAAAAGTTGCCATGTTTATGAATGATGAGAATTAATTTATGGGATTTTTATTTTTTCTTATTTTTTACTAGTAATGGTGGTGATCTGTGATTTTTAGCGGTACTGCGATATTGGCAGCGGACATGTCAGACCATTTTGACACTTTTTGGGGACCATTGGCATTTATACAGGGATCAGTGCTATGAAAATGCACTGATTACTGTGTAAATGTCACTGGCAGGGAGGAGGTTAACTGACTGGGGGAGGAGAGTGATCACGGCTCCCATACATAGGGAGTCTGTGATCACACTCCTTCCCCCTGTCAGAACGGAGATCCGTGTGTTTACATACACGGACCTCCGTTCTGTCACTGCGGACATGTGTAGTCTGCCCTCTACCCGCTCCCTGGCTCCCCCGGAACACAGTGAGCGCGCAAGCGCGCCTCCAGCGGAACACGCACGCTCACGATCCGCGATCTCACATCCGCCATCAGGTACCGCCAGTTTGTGATATCGAACCACTTTGCCACCGTCATATGGCGGCGGGCGGTCGGCAAGTGGTTAATGCTGCCCCAAAGATGCCCCCCTGTGGAGGCTAAATCACCAGATGAAAAAAGAAAACTAATGATTGCCACCACATCTAATTATTGGTAAGCTGCAATATAATACATTTTTGCACAGTCATTCACTGGAAAGATCAGTACAAAGTCTCCAGTCTAAGTCACCCAGCACTTTAAAATGAAATGAGACACTAATGTGAGCGTTCCCAAGTGCCTGTTTCTGCTGTCCCAGTTGAAGCATTCAGCCACAGCTACCTATTGCTGCAAGACAGCAGTGTTATTACCAAGTGGCTACAGAATTCACAACCACAGATTCTGAACAATGTGTCCCTGACTCTTCTTTCGAGGTCTTCAGCTAAAGCAGGGGTAGGCAACCCTAAAGAGGTGGAGATCTACTTGAACAACATGGGAGAATTCAAAGATCACCGGGCACAGTGTCGCCTCGTTACACCTGATTTAAACCTCTAATTATCATACTACCGCGTCGCAATCGCGTGCATTGCACGGCAATCATGGGTTTAAATCCGGTAGTGAGGAGGCAACATATCACACACTCAGATAACTTTTCACTCTTCTTTCCTGCTGCTGGCAACACTCTGGAGACCACTACCCGGGATCAGAGGTGGAGTGCAGTTGGTATCACTTATCGGCATCAGCTTATGCGGCTCTTGCTACCTACTACAGCTTTAATTTTACAAGTAGTCCCTTTGCATTGCACTCTGTGTGATGCTCTGGAATGGTGGGCCAGTAAGCCCAGACTGTGATCTACCAGTCACCTGTCCGCGATCTACTGGTAGATCTCGATCTACAGGTTGCTGACCCCCGAGCTAAAGCAACCCAATACTGCAAGCTTAAAGCCAGTAGCCAACCACCTCTGCTGTTAAAAATCAAAACTCCAAACATCCTCTTCTAAGTTTGATGTGTTTCTGCCCACTACTGATCAGCTCCCCCAATCTGCAGCATTCTTGCCTACAGTAATCTTTCACATGGCTGCAAATTAAAATTCCCAGCATACTGTTCCTTATCCTATTACTGGGATATATTATCCAAAAACTCCGGTCTTTGCAACCCAGCACCTCTAGCTTGCTGTTAATACATATTATAACTTCATAGTCTTCTCCTCTCTATAGATATTTATTCCCAGGAGTGAGCTCAAGAACAGAAAAATTGCAAGAGATTACTTAAAGTGTAACTCCACTTTTGTTGAATAAAAAACATTCCCCCTGGGGTGATCTATGTATATAGCAAGGGTTTTAATAAACTTTTTTGCAGATTCCTGCCATTTGTTATTTTGAAGAAACCCGTTTGTTCCTCTGTGCCTCTGTCCTGAGTGAGTCTAATGGGAGTGGTTTTATAATTATCTATCAGCTGCTGCAGAATCAGGACTCTAATGAGGAAAGCTACAGGGCCTGCATCCCTTTAGATCTGATTTCCTATTGAGAGTATCTAATCAAAAATTACATTTTTGTTGTAGTGGATGCCTGAAATCTGACTTGTATCTTAGTGTAGATTTCTGGGAAAAACAGTGAGCCAATCACACAAGCAGGAAATTATGTTTCTGGGGGGCATTCTATACATATTCTGTGTACAGAACACCTCTAGGTAGCCATATTGCATTGCATTTTCAAAAAATCACAGAGCTGCAGATTGATAAGGAAAGGTCATTTTTAATTACATTCAATTACAATTGCTATTTTTTTCCCATGAAAGTGGAGTTACCCTTTAAATGATTATGTCCCTAGCTCTCCTGCTAATGTTCTGCTTCCCTACTCATGTGCTGAGATTTTGCACCCTAACTCCCATTCTGATGTTCTTCACCTTGACTCACCTTGAGCTGCAAATATTCTATACTACCTGTTGAAAATAAGCACCTCAATCACCTACAGATATTCTGCACCCAAATCTATCCACCGTGACCGTACCCTCTGATACTCTTTCTGTGACCCTGCACATCTATCTATAGGCACCTTAAGTCTGAGGTTGTTTAGTCTGGTACTCAAACCTGATTACTCCTGGTATTGTCTTGGCCTACCACATTTTACTCATCTGCACAAGGACTAACCTTCTGCTTGCCAACCCTGTATTATATTACCCATCCTGGTAATAACTCCATTTGATTCTCTATTCTTTCACTTATCTGCCCATTTGTTGTTGCCAATGGGGAAAACCCTAGGGGCACAACCTGGGAGTTTCATGCAGCCCAGCTGATCTTCATACCAAGGGCAATGGCCTAGGCCAGATACTCCATAAAACTGTGGAGAGCCCATTTATGTCACTGTTAACTGGTTAACTCATACCCTGTTTCTCCATTACTGATTACATTACTATAATCCTGTCATCACGTTTCAATGCTCTAGGAGTTTCTAAAATTCCCAAATAGAACCACCAGACTTTACTGCTCATTATCATCTCATTTCACAACCAACCTCACTGTTAAGTGATATAACCTTTTAAAGTGGACCTGAAATTTAAGTGCCGGTTCGCACTTGTGCGATGCGCAAACCCTGCAAATCCACTGCGGGTTCCCACATCTCACCTGACTCGCATGGCAGTTCACACTGCCATATGCGAACTGCTGGGAGTCTCAATACAATTTTAAAGACACCCCCATTTCATCTTGCATATCGCACTGTGAACTGACAGTTCGGACATGAATCGGATCACATAGGTGCGATCACCCATGCGATCCGATTCTGGTGCGGACTAAAAGAAGGGTCCTGTGTGAGTTTGATCTGAATGCGATGCAAATTCAGCCATACTATCTGTATGGCTGAAATTTCATCGCACGGACATCGCATGTGATTTGCACTTCAGTGCAGTGCGATTCACATGCGATCTCACAGAGCGCACTAGTGTGAACTGGCACTAAAAGGTGAAGATTTGCTATGTTATAGGAAACATTTATAAATGGTTACCATTTGTCTTGTATTCTTCTTGATAAGTAGCAGTACACTCTCTGGTATGTGAATGTGCCAAGACATTCTCTACAGTCACATAGCTGTATATTTGCAGTGTAACATCTAAGCCACTACTAGTCTCAGGAGATTTGGAGTGAGATATGGTCATGTCATTACTGTGCTGCTCACCATTCTCTTTCCAGGGCAAAGCAAAACCCTATCTGTACCAAGATTGCCAACTCCACATAGAGACACTGGAGTTGATTTACTAAAGGCAAAAGGGTGTTCACTTTGCAAGGGAAGTTGTACTCCCCAAGGGAATTATCCCCAGAGCTGTTTGCTTTGTTTAAGTTTCCTTGCATACAACTGGGCATGCTGTTCCAATTGAAACTTCACTACATTCACTAAGCTCTGGGGACAATTCTTTTGAAAAGTACAAAGTAAACAGCCTATTTTTCTTTAGTAAATCAATCACACAGTGCAGAACAAGGCCTTATAAGTCCGTAATAAGAAAGAGATAAGTTACAGGGAGACCAGAGGCAACATCGGGGACTAGTCCTTTTACCCTCTGCCTGGTTTATTTTGGGTACAGTTTTCAGAGCTCAGTTCCTCTTTAACCCCCCTGGCGGTATTCCTGAGTGTGGCTCGGGGTGAATCTTCTTTACCAAGAGCGGTAACCCCGAGCCACACTCGGGATCGCATCGCTGGATCCAGGCAGCGTTACTTACCTTGTCCCCTGGATCCAGCAATGCCCCCCCTCTGTGTCTGCGGGCTGTGTCCTCTGCCCGATGCCTCTGTGTGCCGGGCTCCGTTCCCTGCGAGCATCGCGTCGCACGGGGTCAGAGACCGGCGACAAATTCAAATAGTGAAACACATAGTAAACATACAGTACACTGTAATCTGTAAGATTACATTACTATATGAAATAAATCATTTCACATCCCCTTTGTCCCTAGTGGTTTTCCCAGTGCCCTGCATGCACTTTTATATTATATATGTCATTCTTTCTGCCTGGAAACTTGAGAATGTCCATGGCAACTAAAAAGTATCCTTTTCTGCCAAAGCGTTTTTTGATCAGCTAGAAAACAGTGATAGTAAATAAGAATCATTTGCAGAATTGAGTGATACTGATTTGTGGGGAAATTCGTCATCAGACACTGAAAGTGATGACAGCGACAATTCTTCAACTGAGCAAATTTCAGTGTTTTTGATTTGATTACATTATTGAATACATTTTATTACTATTATGTTATTATTTTTTATAATTATTTATAGTTATTTATTATATTATAATTTATGATTTCATGTTTCAAACTTTATCATACCCGGGATGTCTACTAGACTCTTGTTTGGACAGATTTAAGTGAGTCATTCCTAATAATTACAGGCCTACAATATAAAATGCCAAATTTCTATGGAAAACAATGTACTGCTTTTAGATGTAAAAATCAAATATAATCATACCGCCAGGGAGGTTAATGTGTCTCTAAAGACACAAATAGATGGAGTTTGAACTTCCAAATTTCTCCAGGAAGAATTTGGGAAATGTGACAAAAATAAACATGACAGTCATATATAATAGGACACATGCATGGAAATCTTGTTCTTGTGTATGTGCCTGTCAGATAGTTATGGGAGACATAAAGGGGTTGATTTACTAAAGGCACATAGACTGTGCACTTTGCAAAGTGCAGTTGCACTCTAGTGCTCCAGTGCTTAGTAAATGAGTAGAAGCTCTGCTGACTTCCATCATCCAATCATGTGCAAGCAAAAATAGTGTTTGTTTTTTTTTCCTTGCATGTGATTGGGTATTTGGAAAGTGAAACTTTACCTCATTTACTAACAGTTTGTTTGCCTTTAGAAAATCAACCCCAAAGCCTCAGATATGAAATTAACAAGTCTTCTAACCCAGGCTTTCACAGCATCAGGATGATGACACATGCATGTCCAACAACACTATATTTAAGTGAAACTCTAGATACAGTTATGGCGACTCTCCAACATAAATGAATCATAGCCCAAAATGTTTAAGTTCTGTTCTTGTTAAGTCCTACTTCTATCCCCATAAGCCATACCCCTATGATGCAGTTGCTTTTTATGCCTGTTGCAGATAGCTCTGCTGTCAGATTAAGGCCTCATACACACGGGCGTATCTAAAAAAATAAACAAAACGTCGGGTCCGACGTCAAGGAAAAAAAGTCAACGTTTTTTGGCGTTATGCATTGGCGTTTTTGAGCGTTGGTGAGCGTCGGCGTCAATAGGCGTTTTTTAAAAAAAATCATCCCTCTGCTATTTTTCAACCTAAAAACGTTGGCGTCAAAAAACGCCGGAAAACGCCGGTACAATATTAGGTGGCGTTTGTTGGCGTTTTGTGGCGTCGGCGTCAAAAAACGTCAAAACGGTACAGCCTCAGAACGCGATGGTCATGGGTTCAACTTTCTGCTCACTAACGCCGACGCCACCTACAGCTCAAAAACGCCGACGTTTTTATGGGGCCATTGACTAACATGGAGAGCTGCAAAAAACGCCGGCATCAAAAAACGTCCGTGTGTATGAGGCCTAAGGCCCCATTTACACGGGATGCTGTGTCAACCTACCCTGAACGTTTTATCTTGACAGCTAGAAACCGGCATCTAAAACATCAGTTTTGCATGCCGCGTTTAGCCGCCTTTAGACGCTTTTTGCCACGTTCATGTATAGGAGCGTTTTTGAAAAAAAATATATTTTTTCTTTTTTTAAATGGAAACGCCTGTAAATGAAACGCTCCTAGATGTGACTTACTGCATTTAGGTACGTTTACAAGCTGTTTGGTGTTTCAAATGCCTCTGAACTAATTTTTTTGAGTTTCAAAAAAAGCCTCTAAACTCAACTGCCTGGAAACGACCTTAAACGACCCTGTGTAAATGTACTGATAAGATAACATAGAGGAGAGTTCAGGGGCAACTGAAAAAAAAAAGCCTCTAAACGTCCGTTTACAAGCAGCAGTGTAAATGAGGCCTTGCAGAGAAAGTATAAAAATTGTTGTGTTTCCCTGTCCACAGAACAACAGAATAACAGTTTATGTAATTAACACAAGGTGGTTGATTTACTAAAACTGAAGAGTGCAAAATCTGGAGCAGCTCTGCCTAGAAACCAATCAGCTTTCAGAATTTTTTGACAAAGCTTAATGAACAAGCTGAAGTTAGATGCTGATTGGCTACCATGCACAGCTGCACCAGATTTTGAACTCTCCAGTTTTAATAAATCAACCTCACTGTTATTTACATTTCTTTATATATACTTGTATACAGTTTGCATAAAAGGAACGTGGTTGTTCTGGGTGTGTATATGAATGTGTTATTTTCCTGTGCTTTAACCTCCACCCATCCGCGCCATAGCCGAATGACGGCTACAGCTCGGCTCTAAAATGCCGGGAGGGCGTCTATTTGGCTCGTGCTGGGCGCGCTCCCGCGGGCGCGAGCAGCGCACGCACGTCCCGCCGCACGCTGCGGGAGCATGCCCGCGAGTCGGGCGGACCCGATGTCCTCCGGAGACCCGCAATCTCCTTACAGAGAGGAGGAAGAGGGAACCGCCGAAGTAAACACGGCGGTTCCGCATTCTGTGAGGGGGGGCATGCCAGATCTACTGATCCCTGTCACTGGGATCAGTTAGATCTGTCATGCCCCTGTCAACCCCGCCCCCCCACAGTTAGAACACACCCAGGGAACATAGTTAACCCCTTCACTCCCCCCTGCAGGTTAACCCCTTCACCGCCAATGACATTTATACAGTAATCAATGGACATTTAAATTTCTGATCGCTGTATAAATGTCATTGGTCCCAAAAAAGCGTCAAAAACTTCCGACATGTCCGCCCCGATATCGCAGTACCGATAAAAATCGCAGATCGCCGCCATTACCAGTAAAAAAAAAAAATAAAAACACCATAAATCAATGTCCATAGTTTGTAGGCGCTATAACTTTTGCGCAAACCCAATCAATAAACGCCGATTGCGATTTTTTTTTTACCAAAAATATGTAGAAGAATATATATCGGCCAAAACTGATGAATACATTTGTTTTTTTATTTTTGGATATTTATTATAGCAAAAAGTAAAAAATATTGTTTTTTTTTTTCAAAATTGTCACTGTTTTTTGTTTATAGCAGTGATCAGAAATGACGCAGAGGTGATCAAATGCCACCAAAAGAAAGCTCTATTTGTGGGAAAAAAAGGCAAATTTTGTTTGGGTACAACGTCGCACGACCGCGCAATTGTCATTCAAAGAGCGACAGCGCAGAAAACTGAAAATTGGTCTAGGCAGGAGGGGGGTTTAAGTGCCCAGTAAGGAAGTGGTTAATAAAAGTTTATGAAAATGTGTCTGGATATAAAAATAGTTTCTAATAAAACATGGTAGTGACAATGGTGCTGAAATGTATTACCATGCTCTCACAGACTCACAGAGCACATTTTATTGGCTGCAAACAGAAAAAAACAAAAGTTTCCAGATTTGCAATTTTTACCTTAGTTTTCTGGGCAGAAATAGTTAAAATCCTGAACATGAATGAAGGCACTATAAAGTACCTGAAATAAAATAAAATAAAAAATGAAAGAAATGCTTGGCCTGTCTCCTTCGTCTGGTTTGTTTACCTGCAATGGTCTATCCTTTCTCTGAGTCAGGCTGAACGTTATTCATGAGGACCCAGCCTGACACCAAGCCCGCCTCCACGTATCCTGTCTGCACAATAAGAGCAGGTGGCAGTCATGGCTTCATTAGCCAGCACATGTAAGAAACTCCAGGACACATACAGGCCAAGTACTGCTGATACTCTTCAAACAGGTACAGTTTTAAATCATTACTCATTTCATAAATATAATGTAACTTTTATATATGGCTCTGGGCTAGTTTTAAAGAAAGTGACTTGAAAACAAACATTTTCACCTTCCTTTTTTTAATAAGCCTCTTCCACTTTGATATATTGGGATTGATTTTCTAAAGGCAAATGGACTGTGCACTTTGCAAAGTGCATTTGCGCTCTGCTAGTGCAGTTGCTCCATAGCTTAGTAAATGAGCAAAAGCTCTGCTGACTTGTGCAAGCAAAAAAAGCAGTTTTTTTATTGTTTTATTTTCCTTGCACGTGATTGGATATTCTTTGCAAAGTGAAGCTTTACCTCACTTACTAAGCTCTGGAGCAACTGTTCTTGCAGAGTGCAACTGCACTTTGCAAAGTGCAGTCTATCTGCCTTTAGTAAATCAACTCCATGGTGTTACATCCTCCTATACATGCTGTCAATTTTTGTTTTTTTCTGTAATTAACATGGCCTGGTTCATGTAATTATGGACATTGGCAACTTTGGAAATTAAGAATGCCCCTTCCAGGATCTCTCTCTCTTTCATCTAAATACAGCAAGAAAATATAATGAATGATCTTAAAAGAAAAATTGGTTGTGTGCCGCAGCCCACACTAAAATGCATGTAAAACACGCAATGCATACTATTTACATTCAGTAGCATTGATCACCATGTAAAGCAGATTTGCTATAAACTGCCATCAAGATGCAAACCACATTCAATTTATGTTTATATACTGCATGTGGCATATGTATTTTATTTTACATATGTTTTATGATCATCTACCTTAGATTGTAAGCTCAGAGTAGGGACTAATGTGAATGTACGATATATATGTAAAGCGCAGCGTAAATTGATGGCACTATATAAGTACCTATAATAAATTAATTCATCTGCAGTTGTCCTGTGACAGTGCACAACAAAATATTTAAAAGATACGTTTACCATACAAGAAATGCACAGGTAAACATTTGTAATACGATAAAGCACAACCTTGCTGCACAAAGTGCAGTAAATTATAGTAACCAATATTACCAATATTGGTAACCAATATTTACCATTTAGAACAGTCAGATCAGTTTAGGTAGATTACTGAGCGGATGCTATATGTTACTGCACATTGTAATTTGGCTGTAGTCTAAACAAAAGTTCTTCCAAAATTTAAGGGGGAAAAAAAGAAAGTGATATATCACTTTATTTTCTTTGCAGTAGCTCTTTTCCACAGAGAGCAAGGTTAAAGGGCTAATGCACTAGCTACATACAAGTGCATATTAAGTTAAAGCTTATTTATGGATGGAGGCAGGGGTCAGCACTTTTGTTGGGATTCCAGCTGTGTCAGGCAGTGGGGAGGCTCCCATGTCTCTTTTGACTCTGATTGGCCATTTCCCAGGTTGTAATAAGCCAGGCACACTCCAAGCAAGACTGATAAGATAAAGTGTGCCGGGAGGGGGCACACTCTTTGAATTGATCAGCATTGTCTATGGTTGCTATATATAAGGCTGTGAGGCAGTCGTGTGCCTGTTGCACATCTTCCACACACCTTAGCTCTCTTCAGAAGCAACTGTTTACTGGAGCCAAAGAGGACCAGGACAGGGAAGGCATCACTTCTGCTGCTGTCTGCACCTTTTCTTCTATCCTGTTCATCCCATAGCCAACGCTTGGAAATCTACAGCCGCGCAGTATAGGTAGGTAATGTATAGTTATAGGCACTTCTAGCAAAAGTGACTTTTATTAAAAAAAAGTTAACAATAATAATAAAAAAAAACGATATATATATATATATATATTATTTTTTTTTTTTTCTATTTTCTGTTTTACATTTTGGCATATCACAAAACCGATAAACAAGAAATTTGCAAATATTTTTTTAATATGGTTATGCAAACAGCAGAGTATTGCATTGATAGTGATGCAACACAAATTCTTACTGGTTGCTATGGGATATGACACTTTGGACTTCTTCATTGCCTTGTTACGTACAGTCTTCTTTTGTCTGGCTCTTCAGTAAAAGTTAATATTCTTACTGTTTTGATTAAAATAGTTCCTTTTTTCAAATTTACAGCATGTCTCCTAAAACCGAAAGCATCCAACGTGGAAGCGAAAGAGAGCTTTACTATGATGTCTCTGAGGATGAGGACCCTTCCTGTTCCTTGCCATGTTCTCCTGCCCCTTCAGCTATCAGTGAGGGCTACCCACTGGGAGAAGGTTTTTCCTTTGTTAACTGCAGGGAGCCCCCTTGTAAAAAGCAAAAGGGGAAAAGAACCAGATTCCAGGCCAAGAGCGATCTGACAGTTATCAAACAGAAGAAAAATCGCAGAGTCAAAGCTAATGACAGAGAAAGGAACCGCATGCACAACCTAAACTCAGCCTTGGATGCGCTGAGGAATGTTTTGCCAACCTTCCCCGATGATGCCAAGCTGACCAAGATTGAAACGCTGAGATTTGCTTATAATTATATCTGGGCTTTATCTGAGACTCTGCGCATTCCTGATCATGGCATCTTTAACCTGGCACATCAGGACATGAGAGAAACATTAGACAAGTTACCCAAATCTTGCTTTATGGTGGACCTGACAAGCCCTAACAGCAACTGCAGTTCCTCCAGTGACTGGGAGTCTCTCTATTCCCCATTGTCTCAGAGTGACAATCACAGTCCCACACACTCCATGGATGATTTTATCTCCCAGCCCCTGCCTTGTGCAAGACACTCCACTTCCTTTTCAGGGTTTTTATAATGAGTGTCACTGTCCCTCCTTTTCCCCTTCCACTCTTCTCATTTTCCAGCCTAGAGCAGAGATCATGAACTGGGCTCACTCTGCAATATCATGTGCTATATATAATAGTCAACAAGGCAAGTTTTGTTTTTATGCCTTCTCACTGTAATTCTTTATTTTCTATATGTTGTCCTTTGAATCTTATCCTCTCTTGACATACAGTTAAACAGATAAGATGATTTCTTGCACTTATTCTATAACTCCACATAAATAACAATTTAGCTCTTATAATTAAAACACTTATTTTCTTAATTATTGTAAAAATGTAATATTGATAATAGTATGCTTGGCAATAGGATGTTTTTCAAGCTGCCCATTGTGTTTTAAATTATATATCTTTTTCTAATCTGTGTATTTATTGATTGCATTGATTCGTCCAAATATATAAATATTGTAAAGAAATATTTTACATGAAGTTGAATTACTGTACAGTACTGTATGATTGCAATAAACTATTCTTAAAATATTTTACATTAAATGTTTCCTTGTATGTGTATGCATATTGGTTGTGTGTGGTGTGTGTGGTCATGCATGCTTCAATACTGAATATATGAATACTCTATCACAACAAGAACATTTCTTATTTTAAAATTCCATTGAACTTGATAGAGGCTTACATACAAACACAAATTCTTTTAACAAAATTAATTGTTTTTTAAATTAAGGTACTCTAAGTATGGTCTAGGTTTGTAAGTCAGAAGCAAAAAAAACATTTTCTCTGCTCTCTTTGTGGACATTACATGTCTTCCCTATTTTATTGGTTTTATATGGCCTGAATTGAAACTGTCATGATCATTTTTACCTGCGGAGAATGTGTCCCATTGTGTTTATACATCCTTATGGTGTGGATATTATAGGTAAACTCTAATGCACCCAGGACTGAAGTGAGTAACCAAACAAATGAATTGTAAAGGAAGGATAATTCTAAATAATAGTGTTTAGAACTGATTTTCAAACATCTTTATAGGCATATAAAATCATGAGTCTGGTTATATTAAAAAGACACTGCCTAGGCACTGATCTAAAGGAAATGTGTTGCTAGCATTTTAAAGTGAGTTAATAATTCATTTATAGATATTAAACAAATATCCATTTTTAAGGTGCCAGCTGAATAGATACAAAAAGAAATAGCATATTCCAGTAATTAAAACCCAGACGGAGAAAGGAAACAATCAAAGACTTTTACTTCTGAAGATATAATCTGGTGCAATAAGATTAATGGTTTCTTGGTAGCTGGCTGCTATGTTTCCTATTCTTCTGTGCCATGGGTATGTACTCAGCTATGCACCTGGCAAGCCCTACAACTCTGACTCACCTCTCAAACAGAGCCACTATGGACACTACAGGAGTCAAGCACATTACCTATTACTGACGCGTGGGAAAAATATATAAGATAAGACAAATAGATATTCAATGCAATGTCCATTTTCTGTCACAATATTATGCAAAGATTTGCAAGATGAGTTACAGTTTTATGCTCTACTGTATGAGAACTCAGACTTAGTCCAAGATGTCATTACTAACAGTTTTTTTTATTGCACATGTCCCTTTCCTTTTTTATCTTTTACTTATACTTCTATTATATATGTCTGTGATTCTATGATATATTTTTTCTTTATTTGTGATCAAAATTATACTGTGCTACTTACTTTTTCCTCCTGTCTGTCATATAGCTGGATTTCCTCTGATCACAACTTGACTGTCATGGTTGTGCCCCTTCAATGGTATGCCACATGAAGTCAGGTCCACAAAAGGTTTTTCTATTGACAAGCTCAGTCCTTATTGAGAGAATTGACACAAAAACACACACTGAGTCATGACACCCTACATTTTATCTATCATTATATAGGTTAATATTTGTTTATAAGGCATCAATTTTTTTAAACAAGTCATAGGTGAATAATATATATATATATATATATATATATATATATATCAATCATGATTCCTTGGTATTAAATGTGTGAAAGCAGCCAAGACCAAACGTAGAAACTGCAATTATATAACAACCTACAGCAGCAAATAAGTAATAAACTCTGCTGTTTATAGGAAACCTACACCCAAACCCAAGGCTTCAATGCTTGTGTGAATGCAGATAAACCTTTCACAGAATCAATTTGTAGTAGTTAGATTTATCTCCTCTCCCTTTCACTGCAGCTTCCAAAGAGAAGCATTCTCTCACAGCCCCCATTGCAATGTGTCTTCATGACAAAGAGATGCTTATGGGCCAAATGGTTATTGTCATGCTAATAATTGTCAGCTGAATTCAGTTAACAGAAGAAAAAGGGTGCTGTAGAGGCAATTTGTAAAACAAAAGAAATTTGGCTCTTCAACACACTGTGGTCAACATATCCACACAAACAGATCAAATGTGCGCTTTCAAGGACTATTTACCATCCTTTATCAACCAGGGCTCTTGTTTCAACTAATGGATATGTCACAAATTTTTGATGATTATGTGACTATGTTGATGGTTACAGTATCTATCAGAGTTTTCAAGGTGCGACTCCAAAGGAACATCTTCCATAAGTGAAAACACCATCTCATATGCGGTAAATATCAAATAGTCCAGCACAGTTTGTTTTAGCTTTCAGCAATAGGTAAGATTTGGGTGACTGACCACATACACACTTATTTCATATTGTAATATTTACCTGAATGTTAGGCAGGAGTTATTAACATACAGACCTGCAGTTAAAGCAGAGTTCCGCCCACATAATTAATTTTTTTTTTTTTTTGCTGACATCCACCTAGCTAGTATTCATTACACAAATAAAGTAATTGATAGCTTTAAATACGGGTAGTCGTCTTATTTATTTTGTACTTACATTGCTGATATTTTCTTTACTGGGAGTTCCCATCTTAGCTGTGGGCATGTGAAGCCCAATCGCACCCTCCTCGAGTCTCTTCCTGGATAAGGTGCAAGCTGGTTAACCAGCATGCACCTCTCGCATGTATGTCTCGTTGCCATAGCAATGGGCAGAGACAGAGGAAGGTCCCGCCTCATTGTTATGGCAACATAGATAACATGTCTCTCCCCCACAAAATCGCATCATTTCCTGTCTGGAAGTAACACGATTTTACAGCTCAGGGATGCTCACTGACTCATAGGAAATGATGACTCACATCTCCCATGAGCCCAGGTGAGGCAAGAAGTAATGTGGAGTGCGGTGGATCAGGAAGTGGAAGATTACAGGGACCACATAGCAACAGGGCACTTAGGGTGAGTATACTTTTTTTTTTTCCAAAGGTGATTCATCATGCATAGAGGACTTGAAATATATAAAGATGTATTTGTGGGTGGAACTCTGCTTTAAAGTCCCTTCCATTGGCACAGGATAGATTAAAACATTGATATGTTAAGAACACCATGAAGTTCTTAAACCGGCCATACATGGATCGAACTGTGGCCAGTTCAGCAGAGATGAATTTCGATCTATGTATGGGCAGGCTGATTGTACCAGCCTGTTGGATTTTTCTACATACGATTACTGCCAGCGGCTATAGGCGCTAGCAGTAACCATTGTATTCTGCAGATGGGAAATGTTCCCCGTGCCCCCCATCTAGCAGAGTACAATAGCACAGCAGGAGGCATTCCC
>BLSH010216864.1:1122378-1139133 GCA_018402905.1 Glandirana rugosa | reverse complement strand
AGGCAGTGGGTACGCAGGCACGAGTGGGTAGGCACGAGTGAGTAGACAGTGGGTACGTAGGCACGAGTGGGTAGGTACGAGTGGGTAGGGATGAGTGAGCACGGATGGGTGAGCACGGACGCATGGGTGACGGATGGGTGAGCACAGATGCATGGGTGACGGATGGGTGTGCACGGATGCATGGGTGACGGATGGGTGAGCACAGATGCATGGGTGACAGATGGGTGAGATGACAGATGGGTGAGCACGGATGTATTGGTGACGGCTGGGTGAGCATGGGTGAAGGATGGGTGGACACGGATGGGTGAGCACGGATGCATGGGTGATGGATGGGTGGGCACGGATGGGTGGGCATGGATGTATGGGTGACGGATGGGTGGGCATGGATGAGGGTGCATGGGTGATGAGGGGTCCCTGTCTGGCACATAGCGGTGCTGTGGGCACTTCAGATCCTGCCCACAGCACCGCTGCATCTCCTCTCTCCCCCCTCTCTCCCCTCTCCTGTCACACTGCACTGATCCGTGCGGAGAGGGGAGAGACAAGCCAGCACTTCCGTCGGCTTGTTTACATGTGATGCTCCGTCATTTGACGGAGCGATCATGTGTTAAAGGGCTGCTCCAAGTGGCCATTTACCGTGATCCGTCGGGTCTCACGGACCCGGCGGTCACGGATGCTCCCAGGTGCGCACTCCCAGGGGGCGCGCGGGAGCGTGATTCTGCTAGGGCGTTATGATACATCCTCCTAGAACAATGAGTGCCACTTGCGGCCGTGTAATTACATTACACGGTCGGCAAGTGGTTAAATACCTTTTTCAGCTCTGTGTATACAAAGGAGTATGGGGGAGATGTCCATAATAGGGATATTGACACAGCCCCAAATGATCCACAATGGTTTAAAATTGATATGATCCAGAAATATTTAGATGGCATAAAGATGAAAAAAGCACCTGGACCAGATGGCATACACCCACGGAACCGTAAAGAGGATGTTGACTTCCCTGAATTGTTTGTACCTATAGGTAAGCCTATAATAAGGCTTACCTATAGGTACTGTAAATATCTCCTAAACATGTATCGTTTAGGGGATACTTATTTACTTACAACGTCATCGGCACATGCGCTCTTGATGGAAGGGCCGTCCGTGCCCGACAACTCCTGCGCGCATGTGACGTCACGCGGCTCCGGCCAGTCACACTGCTGGAGTCCGCAGACCCGGAAGGAAGACAGGCGAAGATGGAAGCGGCCTCCAGCGGTAACAATGAGGGCTTTGTTTGCAGGTAAGTTTCACATGCATGCTAGCACATTATGCCTTTACTTTGCAGCAAAATGAAAAAGAGAGGCAGCATTTACTTCCTCTTTAAAGAATTGAGCTCTGTCATTATTTCTAATTTTTAGGAACTCTTTAATGACTGGCATAGTACCACTGGATTGGTGTAAGGCCAATGTGGTGCCTATAAGGTTAAGTCTACAGGCCTGGAAAAATCAGTTTGTAAATGGATAGAAAACTGGCTAAAAGACCGTATTCAGAGAATAGTGGTAAACCACTTGCCGACCTGCCGCCGTCAAACAGAGTGTTCTCCTGCGCGAATCGTCGTAGCTGTAAGGCGGTCCATGCATGAGATATTGTGGGGGAGCATACCCGCAGGTCCCGTGCACTCGATATCTGCTGGCGACCCACGATCGCCTTGTACAGAGACAGAACAGGGATCTGCCTATGTAAACAAGGCAAATCCCCGTTCTGTCTTATGACACGACAGAGATCAGAGATCTACTGTTCCCTGTCATAGGAAACAGTGAGATCTGTCATGTCCTAGAAAGCCCATCCCTTCTAGAGTTAGAACCCTTTCCCTGCCAGTGTCATTTTACATTGATCACTGCATTTTTATAGCACTGATCAATGTAATAATGTCAGTGAGTGGTCCCCAAAAAGTGTCATTTGGGGTCAGATTTGTCCGCCGCAACATCGCAGTCCTGCCAAAAATTGCAGATCGCCGCCATTACCAGTAAAAACAATAAAAAAAAGTCTCAAAATCTATCCCGTAGTTTGTTAATGCAATAAGTTTTGCGCAAACCAATTAATATACGCCTATTGCGATTTTTTTTTACCAAAATATGTAGAAGAATATATATCGGCCTAAACTGATGAATATATTTGTAGCTTTAAGTCTTGTTTCATTTTAAGTGGCAAATGAGGTTTAATGTTGATAAATGTAAAGCTGTGCACTTGGGGGCTGCGAATATGCATGCATCATACACACTAGGGGAGTACAACTGGGGAAACCAAAGATGGAGAAGGATTTTCCCAGATAGCAAAGATAACTTGCCCCAAATTTGTGTCAGTGTTGAATTTTGCACATTTTCACTGGCAAGTTGCACACTTGCAAAGCACATGAAGCACACGTTCTAGTTAAAGCAGTTGTAAACCGCTGCACTTTTTTTTCTTACCTGCAAGGCAATGGCATAATGTGCTAGTATGCATCCCATACTAGCACATTATATGAAACTTACCTCAAAACGAAGCCTTCCAGTGATGCAATGTCATCGCTGGAGACAGCATCCATCTTGACCAGGTCTTCCTTCCGGGTTCGCAGACTCCGGCTCTGTGACTGGCCGGAGCCACGATGACGTTACTTTTTTAGGGAGCGGAGGATGGGGGCAGGGGTAAGAGCAGAGGCATAACTAGATCCTTCAGGGCCCCGGTGCAAGAAACCATGAAGGCCCCCCCTACCCCCCCCCCCTTTCCATTCAAGCCCCGGGCTTCCAGTTCTGGGAAGGTGTCCATGGACATCCTCCCAGAACCCTGCCTCCTGCGTGCCACCTGGGGTGCACATCCAGCATGCTCTGTGACACAGATGATCACAGATCATGGTAAAAGGCTAACCACAATGGCCCTTTACCATGTGATAAGCTGATCACATGTAAACAGACTTGCCAGTTATTGACAGTCCTTTCTTCCCACAATGTATCTGAGGAAAGGAGAGCCGTTAACCAGCAAGACTGGCAGTACATTGTTTACACTGATAATCAAGGCACTGATTATCAGTGCTGCCTATCAGTGCCCATCAGTGCTCATCAATGTCAGTCATCAGTGCCGCCTATCAGTGCTGCCTATCAGTGCTTATCAGTGCTCATCAATGCCACTTATCAGTGCCCATCTGCGCTGACTATCAGTGCCCATCAGTGCTGCCTATCAGTGCTGCCTATTAGTGCCCATCAGTGCCACATATCAGTGCTCATCAGTGCCATCTATCAGTGCTCGTCAGTGCTGCCTATCAGTACTTATCAATGTCACTTATCAGTGCCCATCTGTGCTGCCTCTCGGTGCTGTCTATCAGCGCCCATTAATGCCTCCTATCAGTGCCCATCATTACCGCCTATCAATGCTCATCAATGCCGCCTATCAGTGCCCATCAGTGCCACCTATCAGTGCTTGTGAATGCTGCCTATCGGTGTTCATCACTGCTGTCTATCAGTGCCACTTATCAGTGCTCATCAATGTCCCTTATCAGTGCAGATCAGTGCCACTTATCAGTACTCATCAATGCTGCCTATCAGTACCCATCAGGACTCTGAGCTGAAAGAACCTCTCTCATATACAGCTCAGAGCTCCCCCCTCCCAGCATGGACTGGAGAGCAGAGAGCCGATCTGCTCCTACTCCTCCCGCCCCTCTCCACCTGTGTGCATCGCAGGAACTGTGAATCTAAGCAGCTGAATGATCAAACTCAGCTGCTTTCATACTTCCCACGTTGCACACAGGTGGAGAGGGGCAGGAGGAGAAGGAGCAGATCAGCACTCTGCTCTCCATTCCATGTGAAGGGGTGACTGTCAGTGCAGGCTCTAAGCTGTATATGAGAGAGGTGCTCTCAGCTCAGAGTCCTGCAGAAAGCAACCCCGCTTCACAGCTCTCACCCGCTCGGTGACTCCGATCCTGCAGATGTCTCACTGCAGGGGGTTGCTTGGCGTGTCTGATGTCAAGGTGTGTTCCAGAGCAGCACAGTATGGAGCTGGAAAAGAGGGGCCCCGGGGGAAGCAGAGGGAAGCTGAATAGAGGGGCAATGGGGCGATAACATATAGAGGAATTGATCCCTGCCTCCTGCAACCACTGAATGCCTGCGGGAGGGAAAGGAGGAGAAGCAGGCATTTAGCGGCTGCAGGAGGCGGGGATCAATTCCTCTATATGCCGCCCCTCCTATTCAGTTGTACAGGGGGGCCTCACGGGCCCCCTGGAGTATGGAGCCGGTTTGCAAGTATGACCCCTGTAGCTACGCCCCTGGGTAAGAGGACATGTGTATGTGCTAGGGGGTGCTTTGTGAGGGAGAGGACTTGTGCTAGAAGGGGGGAGGGGCGTGGATTTGAAGTCTCACTCCCCCAACCCCCCTAGTACATGTCCTCTTACCCCCCTTCCCAAATTAAAGAGATGCCGGCTATTGGGCACCCCACAAGAGATGCTAGGTAATTGTCCCAGGTCATTCACAAAAAGAATGTAAACAGTTAATAAAAGCACAAGTTTTTGACAAGTCCTTTATTTAAAAAAAAAATTAAAAATTCCCCTGCTGTAGATCCATCATCAATCACAACGCCCGCCGCCACCGCCGACCCAAAAAAACCCTCCAAAAAAACCCCGGTCGCGACGAAGACTCCCGCCATCTGCCAGCTCTTAAATAACTAAGGGGCCGCGCCACCTGGCGATGTCATTTTGTAATAAAGGACTTGTGTTTTTATTTACTTTTTACACTTTTTTGGTGAATGAGTAGGGGTGCTATGTACATAGGGGGGAGTGGGATTAGGAGGCCCCCTCTGCCCACAGACCCCCACAACCATTGGCCAAGGTTGTGGGGAAGAGGCCCTTGTCCCCATCAACATGGGGACAAGGTGCTTTGGGGGGTGGCAGCTCCCCCCCTTTCCTGGCCTGCCAGGCTGCATGCTCGGATAAGGGTCTGGTAAGGATTTTGGGGAGGACTCGAGACATTTTTTAAAAATATTTTGACGTGGGGGTTCTAAGGGTCTGGTATGGATTTGAAGAGGGATTCCACGCTGTTTTTTTTTTGTTTTTAATTTTGGCGTGGGGTTCACTCCACATGGGACAAGAGCCAGCTCTACAGAGCAGGCATCTGCTTATGTGGCTCTTCCTCCCTTCTACAGCTCCAACTTTACAAGTAGTCCTTCTGCATTGCACTCTGATGCTCTGGAATGGCGGGTAAGCAAGCCCAGACCGTGATCTACTGGTAGATCACAATCTACAGGTTGCTGACACCCAATCCTCATTTTTCATTCAACATTTTTTTCTAGCGTTTTTTGAGCTTCTAAAAAATGCTAGTATGCATGGATCCCAATGCTATCTCCAAAGCAGAACAGATCAGAGCAGATTGCCAAAGCAGAACAGTCAAAAAATCATTTAGCTCCAGTCAAAAAATATATACTGTGAGATGTGATATGGACTTTAGGTATACAGCAGGTTACAAGCCTGTACATGCCTGCAAGCTGACAACAGCAGCCTACAGCCTACAGGCTACAAGAGAGCAACCCAGTGTTTTTCTAATGGGACTTTTAATATATATATATATATATAGAAGTCATTTGCAGTGGCGGCTGGTGCTTAAATTTTTTTGGGGGGCACAAACAAACTGAAAATTCTGAAAAAATACCATCAATTGAAGCCTTACTGTGTCCATCAAATGCAGCCAATGTGGTATCCAATGCAGCCAGTGTGCCCATCAAATGCAGCCACTGTGCCCATCAAATGCAGCCACTGTGCCATCAAATGCAGCCACTGTGCCTATCAAATGCAGCCACTGTGCCCATCAAATGCAGCCACTGTGCCCATCAAATGCAGCCACTGTGACCCCCTCCCCCCGGCAGCATTTACCAGCACCCCCCAGCCCTCTTGCTCGTTGTCTGACTGGCACTTACCCCATCTTGGTTGCAGGAGTGTGCTCTGCAGGAGTGTGCCCGCGGCTCGGGCGGACCCGATGTCCGCCGGCGAGCCACGATGACCTGCCAGAAAGAAAGAACGGGGAACTGCCGCTGTAAACACGGCGGTTTCCCGCTCTGTCAGTGGGCATGTAAGAGATCTACTGATTCCTGTCACTGGGACCGGTTAGATCTCTTATGCCCATAGTAGCCCAGCCCCCTCAGAGTTAGAACACGCCTAGGTAACACAGTTAACCCCTAGATCTCCCCCTGTAGGTTAACCCCTTCACTGCCAATGACACTTATACAGTAATCAGTGGATATTTACATTTCTGATCGCTGTATAAATGTCATGCCAAAAAAAGTGTCAAAAATGTCTGACATGTCCGTCCCAATATCAAAGTCCCGATAAAAATCGCAGATTGCCGCCACTACCAGTAAAAAAAAAATGTAAAAACGCCAGAAATTAATTCTCATGGTTTGTAAACGCGGCAACTTTTGTGCAAACCAATTAATAAATGCAGATTTATGTTACCAAAAATATGAGGAAGAATATAAATTGGCCAAAACAGATGAAAAACATTTTTGTTATATTTTTTTTGGATTTGTATTTTAGCAAAAAGTAAGAAATATTTTTTTTTGCAAAATTGTTGCTCGTTTTTTGTTTATAGCGGTGATCAGAAATGACGCAGAGGAGATCAAATACCCCCAAAAGAAAGCTCTATTTGTGGGAAAAAAAGGACGCAAATTTAGTTTGAGTACAACGTCGCACAACCGCGCAATTGTCAGTTAATGCGATGCAGAATCGCAAAAAGTGCTCTGGTCCTAACATGGGAAATCCTTCCGGGGGTGAAGTGGTTAAGATTTATTGCTTGGAAAACTTTAAACAGGAGAGGGGTTAGGGCATGGAATACTCCAAAATAATTAGCACATTAGGGGGCAATCTTCTCCTTAAAGGGAGTCAGAAGGTTTTTTTATCTTAATGCATTAAGATAAAAAGCCTTCTGTGTGCAGCAGCCCCCCTAACACTTACCTGAGGTCCCTCTCTGTCCAGCGATGTCCACAAGTGTCTCAGCCATCCAAGATTCTGCCTCCTGATTGGCTGAGACACAGTCAATCAATGTTATATAGCCAATCGAGAGAGGGGGGCGGGGCCAGGTCGGGGCTCCATGTCTGAATGGACACAGGGAGCTGTGACTTGGCTCAGATGCCTCCATAGCAAACTGCTTGCTGTGGGGGCACTGAACAGGAGGGAGGGACCAGGATCACTGAGAAGAGGAGGATCCAGGCTGCTCTGTCCAGATCCACTGCAACAGAGCAGGTAAGTATAACATGTTAGTTATTTTAATAGAAAAAAAAAAACAAGACTTTACAATCACTTTAAGTAGATGTGAATGTTAGACAGTCTAAACCCCCAGAGCTAAAGACCATGAGGTAATTTGTTGAACAGACTAGACTTCATAGCTGAAGACCATGAAGCAAGTTTCTTTGGCATCTGTTTATCTTCTATCTTTCACCTATGCACAACTACTGATATCCAATGCGCTTTACAGAACATGGTCCAGTGAGTGAGACAGTCCTTCCGCAGACCAGATCCCTTGTGGTAAGATCCTGCAAAAAGCTTCCAGGCAAATCCATTCAGGCCCTTAGCCCTGATACCGCTGAGGACTCAATACATGGGCTGCCTAAGGGCAACCACCCCTCAAGCTCTGGAACCCTCCTGGGGAGAATGAACCCAACTCTCCAGTACTTTAGGCCATCACCTTTTCAGCCCCCTTCTGGACACTCATCTCCAGGGATTGGCTGGAGCATGATAAATATTCAGGCTGGTTATTTGCATCTCCCTCTGGAAACTTCTTCCAGATGCAGGGGGAAGCAATCAAACTTCCAGCCTGTGAAATCCTGAACAGACCAGGGCCTGCAATTACTGCACCATAATTACAGAAGGAGCCAAAAACGAAATTTACCTAGCATCCTACGCTAGGAGGGTGCTACACATGGTTTCCCAATTTAAAGTCACTGGACTGAAAAGTCACTTTCAATCTGAAAGCTAAGTAAGGAGTCCAACAGTATGTCAATGAAATCCCTAAGGGTAAGGACACCGTTAAACTGTTTTAGTAGTTTGCATAATAGAGTGGAATGGAGTATCAATAAATATGATTGAACAGGGAAAAAAACTCCTTCACATTTTCAGCAGGGGCCCATGGTTCCATTGGTTGTTTATAGTCCTCATAAAAGGAACATTTTAAATATAAGGCGTATTTGGAGGGTACTTCCAGCCATAAGAGCTCTAAAGACTTAGAAAAAAGGGGTTAAAAACTCCCATGTTGCGGTGCTTCCGAAACGCTTTTCAGGCACTTCCGAAGTGCTGCCCATTCATTGCAACGGGCAGGGGCATTTTCTGAGCGCTCCCAACCCATCCCAAAGATGCTGCTTGCAGGACTTTTCCGAACGTCCCGCAAGCGCACCGCCCGGCATCACCAAAAAGAGAAAAACACAGATGGGATTTTAAAGGTAGCAATGTACCCACTCGGAATGATCAAGCAAGATGTATACAAATATAATGCTTTATTTAGGACAGTATAAAAACATCTCGCAAGTCTAGTTCAATAAAATACGTATAAATGTTTGTATCCACACCATCACAAAAGCAATGAAGTATACACCCCTGCAACCAGACTACTTCCTATAGTCCTGTAACTAACAAGATAGCCATCTCGGATGGAACATAGACAGTCCATATACAGGAAAAAGGGTGGTGTGTAGTCGTGTCCAACCCAACGTGTTTTGCCCTTCGAGCTTCCTCAGGGGTGCAGGAGGTATGGAACAACTGAAATAACAAACAAACACTTAAATAGTATTTGATTTTAAACATAAACAAAAATACATATATTCCAAACAATGTTACCCAAATATATATTTCATGTGTTCACTTACATGAATTGTAGTACAGTGTAATATAAGGGTGCTGCTGCAGGAAAGGAGAGACAACATTCACGCAGGGCCCCCTCACACACACACACACACACACACACGTCAGGGCCGCATATAGGGGTCCAGTATCCATGCCAAGCCAAGGGCAGCAATGACCCCAAATGGTCAACCAGGCGGGAGCTCATCCTAAAACCAAAAACTAATGCTGTTGCATGAACTAATCAAAAGCCGAATGCAGGGAGCTGTGATAAAAAAATAACATTGTTCATTCATTATCACAGTGCTATGGCACAAACACTATAAGCCAAGTAAGATCATAGGTGTTATAAAACTACTTACATTAACCACTTTACCCATGTACACCATGAAGGATTTCCCATGTTAGGACCAGAGCACGAAATTTGTGTCCTTTTTTCCCACAAATAGAGCTTTCTCTTGGTGGCATTTGATCACCTCTGCATCATTTCTGATCACCGCTATAAACAAAAAAGGAGCAACAATTTTGCAAAAAAAAAAAAAAATATTTCTTACTTTTTGCTAAAATACAAATACAAAAGAAAAATGTATAAAAAACATATTTATTCATCGGTTTTATTTATATTCTTCCTCATATTTTTAGTAAAAAAAATCGCAATCTGAGTTTATTGATTGGTTTGCACAAAAGTTGCCGCGTATACAAACCATGAGAATTCATTTCTGGCGTTTTTACATTATTTATTAATTTTTTTTACTGGTAATGGTGGCGATCTGCGATTTTTATTGGGACTTTGATATTGGGGCGGACATGTCGGACATTTTTGACACTTTTTTGGGACCAATGACATTTATACAGCGATCAGAAATTTAAATATCCACTGATTACTGTATAAATGTCATTGGCAGTGAAGGAGTTAACATGCAGGGGGAGATCTAGGGGTTGTGTTCCCTAGGCATGTTCTAACTGTAGGGTGCCTGGGCTACCATGGGCATAAGAGATCTAACTGATCCCAGTGACAGGGATCAGTAGATCTCTTACATGCCCACTGACAGAGCGGGGAACCACTGTGTTTACATCGGCGGTTCCCCGTTCTTTCTCTCTGGCAGGTCATCGCGGCTCGCCGGCGGACATAGGGTCTGCCCGAGCCACGGGCACACTCCTGCAGAGTGTGGCGGGCACGAGAGCGAGATGCTGGCGGTGCGCTCCCACCCGCTTGTATGCGGCGATTCGTGGGACACTGACACTCTGCAGCAGTAAATATGCGGCATGCGGTCGGGAAGTGGTTAAAAAAGGGGTGCCAAGCTCAGGTAGTGGAGGCGACTCTATCACCCTATTCAGGTAAAAGACCAGGGAAGCCAACGTGGTCTGCCAGTGAATAAACAATCACCATAGGTATATATGCAATCCCTCTTAGGCTTACAACGTGGTAAGCAAACCACCACACCACGTAGGCAAACCCTTACCTCACAAAGATCCAAATCATGTGGTCCCCGGTTTATCCTTAGCAGCTTCCCCAGTTGCGGCTAATCCTGCCGTCTGCCCATTTAAATAGGCAGAAAACTCGCTAAACAGGCCCGGCCGCATTGCCAGCGTCAAAGTCTGGCGACGTCATCACTTGGCGTGGTACACAACCAGGAATGTGCTACCGGTCCTGCGCCAGCCCAACTGCACATCTACGTACGGCGCCAACTAATGCGCAGGCGCAGTAATGGAGGGACAGGCGGCGGCCGGAAACCTGCCCCCCTCCCCTGTGACCCAATATAGCAGCAGCATAAATAGATACTGTCACGATCCTGGTGGTGGAGTCTGGCGTGTGCAGGGAACAACCACTCTTGCGCACCCGATTCAGGGGTCCCTGGTAGAGCAGACAGGGGACCCGTGAGTGCGGGATGGCACGAGGGCCGGATGGTCACTGAAGGTGGTGATGTGAGGCTCCGGATGGTCGTGCAAGTCAGAAGAGTGGTCGTTCAGGCTGGGTCGGCAACTGGCAGGCAGGCAAGGTACAAGGGGTTCAGGCGGAGAGTGGTCAAGTCCAAGCAGGGTTCATTAACAGATGGGCAGCAAAGGTACAGAAGGGTCAGGCAAACGGATGGTCGTGGATAGCCGGGGTCGGTGCTGGCAGATAGGTAGCAGGTCAGAGCAAGCTGGGTCGGTACACAGGAACAGGAACTACACAGGAAGCAGGTTACAGGCAGGAGAGCTGAGGCTCACAGGTACTCAGACGCTGTAGAACGGACAGCACTCGCTGACAGGAAACAGGAAGTTTAAATAGAGCTGCTTGTCAGCAACTAGAGGAAACCACAATCAAATGCAATTAACCCATTCGGAACAGTCTTCTTCTAACAGATACATAGAGCAAATGACATTTGTCATGTTCTCCACATAATAAACGTACCAAAACTTATTCATCCAAAGAGCAGGGAAAGGGAATAGGGGGAAACGAAAGCGGGGAGGAAAATAAAAAAAGGATAAACAAAAAGCCCCTACTGTAAAAGGGTTAAATACACCCTATGTTAATGAAAGAAGATACAACTCCGGGGCTGTAATCTAAGCCGGAGACTGGTTTCCTCCAACCCCAATAGGGGGGGACTTCCATGATTAACGGTCCGAACATGGTGAAGTCTGGATTCATGCATTCAATTGGGCACCACAGTGGTACTCTTAAGTGAGTCATAATCCATTCACAACCCCACAGATTAAAACCCCCATAGAATGTGCACCCTAACATGGACAGGGAAGGGGAGGAAGGAAAACCAACAAATACCCTCACATGTACATCATCTCGCCCAATACAGCAGCACCTCCACTCAAACTCCCATACATGTATACAACATATATGGGAGAACATTATATAATCAAACCCTGCAAAGACACACTAATAGAACTAAAGAAAACAAAAAAAAAAAGGGGCAAGAACAGTCACCAAAAAAGGACACCCAAAAACCCAGAAAGGACCAAAAGACCCATATAGGTGTCATAAAAAGGACTTATATCTGATGTATTCATTCAGTCCCGGGGCTTTGGTTGCCCCCAGCTGAAAGATCCACCTTGTTTCAATTTGTAACAGCCGTCTATCAATATCCCCCCCTCTTGGGGACCCTCTCACATGTTCCAAAGCAAAAAATCTCATGTAACTAAGATCAAAGTTATGGTAAAGGCCGATGTGTCAGCTAATTACCGATTCCATTTTGCCGTTCGAAATCTCGTACCCATAGTCCCTAATTCTTTTATGGAAAGGCCTTTTCGTTTTCCCTACATAGAATGCCTTACAAAGGCACTTCATGTAGTAAACAACCCCCACAGTTCTACAGTCTAGGAGGTATTGGCAAAAGCACCGACTTTTCCTGCCACACCCAAGTACAATAATTACAGTCCCCACATTTTCTTGTGCCCCTATTGGGAGCAGACTTAGTGGTCTGCAGGGACTGACCCTCTAGGTGACTGTGCGCTAGATGGTCTTTCAGGGATTTGGCTTGTCTATAAGTCTTAGAAGACCCCTCCCCAATATATTTAGCCACAGTTGTATCATCCCGAAGGAGTTGCCAATGTTGTTGTAGTGCTCTTTTTACTTGATCAGCGTTGCATGAAAAACGAATGATAATACGAGTGGGTCCTTGTGTATTACGTTTTGATTGGGAAAAAAGAAGGGATTCTCATGATCTTAGTTTTGCTCTATTAAAGGCTCTGTTCAAACATTTTCTACTAAGGCTTACCTGTAGGTGCACTGCATATCTCCCAAACCTGCGCGGTTCAGGAGATATGCAGTGTTATGCATGTGCCAATGTCATGTCGGCACATGCGCAGTGAAGAAACGGCCTCTGTGCTGTTTCTCCACTGACTCTGTACCGTGACTGGCGGCTCCCACGAGCATGCGCGGGAGTAACGTCACGCAACTCCGGACAGTCACAGAGCCGGAATCGCGGCCCTGGAAGGAAAAGGGACAGAAGATGGACGCGGCCTGGAGCGGGGCTTTGTTTCCAGGTAAGTGGCACATAATGGGCTACTATGCGATGCTTCTACCTTACAGGGTTATATTGAGGAAGTAAACCCAATCTGGGTTTACTTCCTCTTTAATAGTCATTCTTGTAGCCTTCCAGCTTGGACAAGAAAGTCCTCATTGTTGCTACAATTCCTTTTGAGCCTGAGGTATTCTCCATACGGGATACTTTGTTTCAATACATGTGGGTGAGCACTAGAGGCGTGAAGAATAGTATTGGTTGCTGATGGTTTGCGGTATAGATTGGTATAAAGATGAGCGATAGAATCCTTTAAAATCTGGATATCCAAGAATGTGACTTTAGATTGGTCACAGTCCATGGTAAATCTCAGATTGAAGGTATCACCACCTAATCAGGCCATAAAGTCAGTCAGTTCGCCCCTGCTTCCTGTCCAAATCATGAGGATATCCTCTATGTACCTGTACTAAGATAGAATGCGGCACAGGTACATATGCGAATACTCAGGAAAGAAAACAGTGCGTTCTCACCCCCCCCCCCAGGTACAGGTTTGCATACGATGGGGCACGTTTCGTCCCCATCACAACTCCCTGCACTTGGAGGTAGTGGGAACCATCAAACAAAAATACATTCCGTGAAAGGATGTATTCCAATAAAGCCAACACAAAAGTATTGTATTTACCCAGTGTTTTATCCCTCTCCCTCAGAAACTCTGCCACCATCGCGATACCCTTAATATGGGGGATCGAACAATAGAGGGCCTCCACATCTATGGTTAAAAGCCAGGCATCCACTGGGATTGTTATGCCCTCCATGGTTTTCGCCAGATCTCTTGTGTCCTGGACATATGAAGGTAATGAAGTGATGGATGGTCTCAAATAGTCGTCTATCGATTCACTTGCCTTTTCTGAAATTTATTGAACTAGATTTGTGAGATGTTTTTATGCTGTCCTAAATAGAGCATATTTTTATACATCTTGCTTGATCATTCCGAGTGGGTGAATTGGTACCTTTAAAATCCCATCTGTGTTTCTTTTTCTCTTTTTGGTGATGCTATTGTATAGGGATGCGGTACCGAATAGAGTGTAGCCACACTCTTTGTTTACAGAGCTCACATTTACCTAAAAACTGGTAGCCTGTAAAGACTTTAAAAGGATAATGGAGATTTCTAGGTATCATAGTTTGTCGCCATTTCAAGGGTGCGCAAATTTTTAAATTTTGACATATTTGGTATCTATTTACTCGGGGCAACATCCTCTTTTATATTTTACAAAAAAAGTGGATATTATATTGTGTTTTCCTGCACTAAAATTATTTTACCTGTATTTTTTTCCAGATAATTTGGGTTTGATAAATGTGTGCTCAAATATTGTGTGAAATAAAAAATTGCAACAACCACCATTTTATTCTCCAGGGCATATATATTATCTGGGAGTTATAATTCCTATGATTTCTAGCAAAAAATGCTGACTTTAATATGATTGTGAGAAATGTCAGAATTGCCCTGGAAGTGGCTAAGCCCAGGGCTACCAGTTGTCAGGGATCCGGCACTTAACCACCTCCCACCTGCGCTATAGTCGAATGATGGCTACAGTGCAGGCCTTAATTGCCGGGAGGGCATCAATAGACGTCACCCCGTACTCTGTGATCCCGGCCCCTTACCACGTGATCAGCTTTCAGTCAATGACAGCTGATCACATGATGTAAACAAAAGACTGATAATCAGCTTTTCCCCCCTCACGCTAATAGCATAAGGGAAACAAAAAAAAAGCCGATCACTGGCTTCTGACAGAGGGACATTGGTCCCAAACAGGGACAGGCTCTGCTGCTATGCAGGGCCCTCCAGTGTTACCTGCCAGTGCACATCAGTGCCACCTACAGATGCACATCAGTGCCACCTACCAGTGCCCACCAGTGCCACCTATTAATGCCCACCAGTGCCACCTATCAGTGCTGCCAACCAGTCCATATCAGTGCCACCTATCAGTGCTGCTCATCAGTGTCACCTACCAGTGCTCATCAGTGCAAACCATCACTGCAATCCATCAGTGCCACTTATCAGTGCCCTTCAGTGCCACCCATCAGTACCCTTCAACGCCGCCCATCAGTACGACTCATCAGCGCCACCCATCAGTGCCACCTATCAGTGCCCACCAGTGCCGCCTCATCAGTGCCCACCAGTGCCACCTATCAGTGCCGCCTTATCAGTGCAGCCTATCAGTGCAGCCTATAAGTACCCATCAATGCTGCCTCATCAGCGCACATCAATGAAGGAGAAAACTTACCTGTTTTCAAAATTTTATAACAAACTATAAAACAGTTTTTTTGTTTTCAAAATTTTCGGTCTTTTTTGTTTTGTTTTTTAGCAAAAAATAAAAAAACAAGCAGTGATAAATACCACCAAAAAGAAAGCTCCATTTGTGTGCAAAAAAATTCATTTGGGTACAGTGTAGCATGACCGCGCAATTGCCATTCAAAAAGTAACAGTGCTGAAGGCTGAAAATTGGCTTGAGCAGGAAGGGGGTTTAAGTGCCCAGTAAGCAAGTCTTTAAAAAAAAAAAAAAAAGTCTTAAGATGTACATCCACTGTCACTCATGTCGTCTAGCGATGCAGTCCTACATCAACCATGATGAGCGATGCCACCAAAAGCAAAAAACAGACCACCATGGTCATGTTCACATTTGGTCAATGATGTTACCTAGAAGACCATGCTAATTCACCATGGGAGGAAACAACAGGATTCAACATGTTTGCCTGTATTTTTTACTCTCCGCAGGTTGGCAGGCATTGTTCATTGTATGTGGATCTGTATCACTGGATGAGGTGATTGATTTTTTTAGTTGTTTTTTTTTTTTCAATAAAGGACTTGTCAAAAACTGTGTGCGTTCTTTAACTGTACATTTTTTGTGAATGTACATCTTATCTATTCACACAGGAGGTTGGTTTCTGGAGGCTGTCTGATTGGTAAAGGTGGCTTCCAGAGTCTGCCTGCAGAACCCCACAACCACCAGGCCAATGTTGTGGGGAAGAGGCCCTTGTCCCTAACAACAAGGTACCCCCCACCCCCCATGTTGATGGCATCTGGCCTGGTATGGTTCAGGAGGTGGAGGGGCACACACCCCACTTTCCTGCATGCTTGGATAAGGGTCTGGTAGGGATTTATGGGGGGAGGGCCCGCTTTTTTTCTTAATTTTTATGTAGACTTTCCCCTAAACTTCATTCATAAAATTCAAGACCAGAAACCAGATCATCCATGACATGCATTAGAATCTGAAGCAGCAGCAAAACAGTACCAAAAATTGGTCAGCTGCATTAATATTCTTTTTAGGCTTTCTTTTTTTTTCATCTGGTGATCCAGATTGTGTTTCAAGTGAACATGCTCTCCCGTATCAGTTACAGGGATGAGACAAACCATTTACCACTGACAGGGGCGCTTACAAAGATCAAATTTTATTTATGTAAAACCTTTATCTCAAAAGGTAAAAAAACTGTTTGCTGTAACTGCTTGTAAATAGAGTTGAGCGAACCTCTGGAAGTTCGGGTTCTGCTGGTCCGTCCGAACTTCGGGACAAAGTCCGGGTCCGGACGGAACCCGAACAATCGCACGGACAACGAACCCCATTGAAATCAATGGGGACCCGAACTTTTAGGCACAAAAATGGCTGTAGCAAAGTCCTGGAAAGCCCCAGAGGGCTGCAAAAGGAAGTAAAATGGGGGTAAGGGTAGGGCAAGTGCCCTACAAAAAAAATGGGGACAGGGAAATAACTTTAAATATTTTTAAAAAAATAAAAACAAAAAAAAGCAAAAATGGAGGTGAATGTGGATCATCTTCAAACGGTGTCTGAAAAGTATTAATTAACGGTAGAAACCATATAACTGTTCCAAAATCATCTTCAAACTAGGGCAAGTGCCCTACAAATAAATGGGGATAGGGAAAATAAATTAAAATCAAGTAAAAAAATGGGAAGGGGGGTGGAT
>BLSH010216864.1:1093100-1118014 GCA_018402905.1 Glandirana rugosa | reverse complement strand
GAAGGAAATAGGAAGTGACTCCCTGTGTCCTTAACATCTTTAACGATTTGACCATAATTTGTGTTCTAGTTTTTGCATTTTCTGACGTCTAATGGTCAGTAATCTACACGACCGACGTAAGTAAAATAGAAAAAAATCCGAAAAGGGGGAGACAAAAATGGACCACTACACCGGTCATTGTGTGGAGAACATAACGAGGGTGAGACTTACTTACTCGTGTGGAAACTTGTCGTCGTAACAGACAGACCTCCCTCCCATTACAATCTACTTAATCGTCTAAATCTAAGTGATTGTTTAACTTCGGTTCGTGGTCGATTATGAAATGTTCATCACAACTCGCTACCCGAACGATTTTTGAAATGTCCGGGTCCGGGTCCGTGCCACGGACACCCGAAAGTTCGGTACGGACCCGAACGTTACAGTCCGGGTTCGCTCAACACTACTTGTAAAGTATTAGCTGGTGCTTGGCTTCAATTTGTTAGTGAATCTAAATCTGCTAATTCATCTAACATTACCCTCCCTCCAGACAGACAATGCTGCTGTTCAAAGGTGTGCTCATTCATTCAGAGTGGGAGCAATACAAGAGGTGTGTTACTGGCCACATCACCAGGTAAAAACAGAGGGGGAAAAGCCTAAAAAAAGATAAAATGAATGCAGCCAGCACATCTAATGACTGGTAATCTGCAGTCTTTTACGTTTTTGATCTTGTGTTTAATACCAGTTTAGCAATTTCTACAATTCCTGTGTCCCTCAGTGAAGGATAAAGGAAGACTCCTCAATCCTGTGCAGCTTACCAAAGATTAGTGTGAATCCTCTATGTCACCCAGAGTCAGATTTTTTGCTGGTCCTAACCTGATTTAGAACATAATAATATTGTAGCACTTTGTAATTTAGCATCTATGAGTTGACTGTATTCTTTCTTTCTAGTATATATGGCTCTGAGCAATACCTTTGTCTCTCTTACCTATAGGAACTGGCCTACTGTGCCTAATAATAAATCCATCCCTGATATCACTATTAGTATCAATAAGCACTTAAAGTGGCTGTTAAGCCATTGTATGCACTTTATATCATCCTGTCTGTTTAATGATTCTGTGTGCCCCTGTGTCTGTGTTTTATAAAAATAAGCCGTTCTTTACCAGTTTTTCAGAGCGCCAATCGCCGCTCACGAGACCCGCCGGCTCTCTCCTCTCCCCATTTGGCAGCTGCAGCAGGCGGGGCCGAGGATTTCCCCGCTGATGTCAGTCAGGAGGGGAGGAGGAGAGAGCCAGCGGGTCTCGTGAGCGGCAATTGGCGCTCTGAAAACTGGTAAAGAACGGCTTATTTTTATAAAACACAGACGCACACAGAATTATTAAACAGACAGGATGATATAAAGTGCATAAAATGGCTTAACCATCACTTTAAGTGCTTATTCATACTAATGGTGATATCAGGGATGCATTTACTATTAGAGAGCTGTGGATGACGGAAGCACATAAATTGACCACGGTGTCAGGGCTCAGCAGCCATGATAAACCATGGTCAGTTTACAGGGGGGAGGGCATAGCTAGGCAGGATCAGCCAGGTTTTTTTAGGTGATACAGGGGGCCAAATTACACAGCAAAAGCACTGTGCTGTATAACATGCTTTAAGGGAACAGTATTATTCTTTTTTTTAGGTTAACAAACACTTTAATGGGTAAAAGCTGACAAGGTGACAGGGCTCTACACTAAATTACAAAGCAAGAGAGTGTATACCATAAAAGGCAAATGTCATAGTAAGGGGTTATTAAGGCAAATGTTTGAATCAAATGGCATTCAGGTAGAATAGTAACACAGATAAAAGAGAGGGGCAGGACAAAGCAACAACAGGGGCCTGATAAAAGAATGCCTGGGGTCCACTGTCATGACAAACGTGGAAGCCAATAAACAGGAAAAGACACAGAAGATTAAATCCTGATTTACAAAATGTAGGAGCTGGGTAGCAGGTAACTTCACAAAAAGCACTAAAAATTCCAGAGCGGAGAAGTCATTTTATACCCTCAGAAATTCGTCAAACCATAATCTGCTGCGGTGGGGCAATTTACTACTTTAAATGTAATACTTTGCTTTAAAAGGCAGATGGCAGAATTGACTACGTTTGAGAAGATCCGGATTAAAGTTTATGGAAAGCCTACAATCCATCCCATCTGTACATTTATTTCTGCTTTGGAAAGGATATTTACTGCATTGCTAATGGCTAATATATGACAGTTATTAGTCATTAAATGTTTAAAAAACACATGCAGCCAAGTAAGTGTATACCTGCAGTGAAAAAGAAACATTCCAAGGATTGCATACTGCATCAGTTTAGTTTATTAAAAGTTAAAGAAAATTGTCCATTACTAAAGAAAGAGACACTTAATAAAATGACACTATGATCATTGATTCATAGAACTGTAAGCATAGGCAGTGGTTACAGACTATGAAAAATATAAAAACTAATAGAAAAGATATTTTATCAAATCACTTTTTACCATATAGATTTTTGAATATAGTGGCATTATCTGCACATCTTTAGCAATCAGTTCACAAAGTGGATTTAATTTATTAAGCTGCAGTTGGCAGCAAGACTACCCCTTTCTCGGTTACAATGGTTGAACATTCTTAGCTAGGCATTGTAAAACTGACAAGCTTGGTGCATAAACCTGAAGGGAGATAAAAAAAAACATTAAAAAGTGGTAAAAAAAAAGCAATTAAATGAGGAGGGGGTATATTAAGATCATGGTGTTGGTATCTGTCCCACAAGTCCCCCCACCTGATCTCCCTCCAGCCATCTGCTGTAGTTGGCTATCCCTATTGATTAAAGTCTTCTCAATAGCCCATTGCTCTGGCTAGACTGGGCAAAGCTAAAGTTTAAACCTTCAGCCCCATTAATAATTCTGTTGGGGTTGCTGGGTTTAAATTTATTACTGACTTGCATCCCCATTTAACATACAGATCGTATTTGTCAGCTATTTGTTGTATGTGTGGTCAGCTAGTTTGCTTCTTTTTCTTTTTTTTTTGTTAAGCATTGATGATTTATACATACATACATTTTAACAATGCAACATTTAGAAGTGATCTAACTGGATTTGATGACATTGCTGTTGCATATTGAGATTTTTCTATTATTTCTCATACCTCTGCTGTCAATTCCTTCTATTTACTTGCACATATTTATGTGTTCTATTCTTCTGTACCCCACAGCTTCAGCTCTGAC
The DNA here is from genome assembly GCA_018402905.1 of Glandirana rugosa. Lineage (NCBI taxonomy): Eukaryota > Metazoa > Chordata > Amphibia > Anura > Ranidae > Glandirana > Glandirana rugosa. Next base: position 1,114,792 of record BLSH010216864.1, on the reverse strand, counting down.
CCGGTTAAAGGTGACCAGTAAATTATTTGGCTTTCATTAGCTTCACTAGCTGCCACTTTTACTACCATTGCCCCAGTAACAAGGCAGAAGTGTGTACTGCAAGCTTGGAGTTCTTGGTTATGGAAAACCAGCAATGCATGGTACAACTCTTACATAGAGTAACTATTTCAGATGTATGCAAAATCCTATATACAATGGGTACCATTTTCAGAAAAATGCATTGAAATATTTATTGGGAACCGATCATAAATTATAGGTTTGTGATATTATTTGTATGTTCCATGACACTGCATAATTTCACATGCTACCTAATGAATAACAATAATGAACATGAGCTTTTGTTTAAATCAAGCAAATACACTCACAGGCCACTTTACAAGGTACACCTTGCTAGGACCCCCTTTTGCCTAGATTCAGCAAGGTGTTGGAACCATTCCTCAGAGATTTTGGTCCATAGTGACATGATAGCATCACGCAGTTGCTGTAGATTTGTCGGCTGCACATCCATGATACAAACCTCCCGTTCCATCACATCCCAAAGGCACAGATCTGGCCAAGGTTACAAAAAAAAATTCTGCTGCACTTATGGTTCCTAAGAGCACAGTGGCCTCCATAATCCTTATATGAGAGACGTTTGGGATGACCAGAACCCTTCCTAGAGCTGGCTGTCCGGCCAAACTGAACTATCGAGGGAGAAGAGCCTTGGTGAGAGAGGTAAAGAAGAACCCAAAGATCACTCAGGCTGAGCTCCAGAGATGCAGTTGGGAGATGGGAGAAAGTTGTAGAAATCAACCATCACTGCAGCCCTCTACCAGTCGGGCTTTATGGCAGAGTGGCCCGACGGAAGCCTCTCAACAGTGAGCTTTTGTTTAAATCAAGCAAATACACTCACAGGCCACTTTACGAGGTACACCTTGCTAGGACCCCCTTTTGCCTAGATTCAGCAAGGTGTTGGAACCATTCCTCAGAGATTTTGGTCCATAGTGACATGATAGCATCACGCAGTTGCTGTAGATTTGTCGGCTGCACATCCATGATACAAACCTCCCGTTCCATCACATCCCAAAGGCACAGATCTGGCCAAGGTTACAAAAAAAAATTCTGCTGCACTTATGGTTCCTAAGAGCACAGTGGCCTCCATAATCCTTATATGAGAGACGTTTGGGATGACCAGAACCCTTCCTAGAGCTGGCTGTCCGGCCAAACTGAACTATCGAGGGAGAAGAGCCTTGGTGAGAGAGGTAAAGAAGAACCCAAAGATCACTCAGGCTGAGCTCCAGAGATGCAGTTGGGAGATGGGAGAAAGTTGTAGAAATCAACCATCACTGCAGCCCTCTACCAGTCGGGCTTTATGGCAGAGTGGCCCGACGGAAGCCTCTCAACAGTGAGCTTTTGTTTAAATCAAGCAAATACACTCACAGGCCACTTTACGAGGTACACCTTGCTAGGACCCCCTTTTGCCTAGATTCAGCAAGGTGTTGGAACCATTCCTCAGAGATTTTGGTCCATAGTGACATGATAGCATCACGCAGTTGCTGTAGATTTGTCGGCTGCACATCCATGATACAAATCTCCCGTTCCATCACATCCCAAAGGTGCTCTATTGGATTGAGATCTGGTGACTGTGGAGGTCATTGGAGTACAGGGAACTCATAGTTATGTTCAAGAAACCAGTGGTGAGATGATTGGAGCTTTGTGACATGGTGCATTATCCTGCTGGAAGGAGCCATCAGAAGATGGGTACACTGTAGTCATTGGTGGTCAGTAACAATACTCAGGTAGGCCATGGTATTTAAACGATTCCCAATCAGTACTAAGAGGTCCAAATTGTGCCAAGAAAATTTTCCCCACACTAATACATCACCACCAGCCTGAACCACTGATACAAGGCAGGATGGATCCATGCTTTGATGTTGTTTATACCAAATTCTGACCCTACCATCTGAATATCACAGCTGAAATCGAGAATCAAGACAATCTTCTATTGTCCAATTTTGGTGAGCCTGTGGGAATTGTAGCCTCAGTTTCCTGTTCTTAGCTGACAGGAGGGCACCATGTGTGATATTCTGCTGCTGTAGCCCATCTGCTTCAAGATTTGATATGTTGTGCATTCAGAGATGGTATTCGGCATACCTTGGCTGTAATGAGTGGTTATTTGAATTACTGTTGCCTCTCTATCACCTTGAACCAGTCTGTCCATTCTCCTCTGACATCAGCAAGGCATTTTTGTCTGCCACTCACTGGATATTTTTCAGACCATTCTCTGTAAACCCTAGAGATGGATGTACATGAAAATCCCAGTAGATCCTCAGTATTTGATATACTCAGACCAGCCCGTCTGGCTCCAACAACCATGCCACATTCAAAGTCACTTAAATCCCCTTTCTTTCCCATTCTGATACTCAGTTTGAACTTCAGCAAGTCGTCTAGATGCCTACTGTATATGCATTGAGTTACTGCCATGTGATTGGCTGATTAGCAATTTGTGTTATGAAGGAATTGAACAGATGTCATAATAAAGTGGCCGATGAGTGTATATTCTTTGATTAACATCATCCGTGTCAAGTTCTTATGGCTTTGTTTGTCCAAACCAATGGAATTCAAAACAGATTATGGTCCTGCATTGTGCTTAGACCAATGCCTTATACAGTAAGTTTTGACCGGTTTCTTATCTGTGGCTGGTATAAGCTCAGGCTATCCCACCTCAGGCTATATCCACCTCTAATTTTTCTGGTTCTGTTATAAAGGTTTTGTTTAGCACAATGAGACAGGCCTGTAGGAGTTTGATGGTGAGCATGCCACCTACAGTGGGTACGGAAAGTATTAAGACCCCCTTACATTTTTCACTCTTTTTTATATTGCAGCCATTTGCTAAAATCATTTAAGTTCATGTTTCCCTCATTAATGTACACACAGCACCCCATATTGACAGAAAAACACAGCATTGTTGACATTTATGCAGATTTATTAAAAAAGAAAAACTGGAATATCACATGGTCCTAAGTATTCAGACCCTTTGCTGTGACACTCATATATTTAACTCAGGTGCTGTCCATTTCTTCTGATCATCCTTGAGATGGTTCTACACCTTCATTTGAGTCCAGCTGTGTTTGATTATACTGATTGGATTTGATTAGCAAAGCCACACACCTGTCTATATAAGACCTTACAGCTCACAGTGCATGTCAGAGCAAATGAGAATCATGAGGTCAAAGGAACTGCCTGAAGAGCTCAGAGACAGAAATGTGGCAAGGCACAGTTCTGGCCAAGGTTACAAAAACAATTCTGTTGCACTTAAGGTTCCTAAGAGCACAGTGGCCTCCATAATCCTTATATGAAAGACGTTTGGGGTGACCAGAACCCTTCCTAGAGCTGGCCGTCCGACCAAACTGAGCTATTCCAGTGTAAAGATAATCAACATAGTGTAAATGTATAACACCAAATTATAAAAGTAGTAAAGTCCAAATCCAGATTAAACCATTGTACTGGTAATTCTCATTTCCAAAGCAGTGACCATAAAAATTAAGCGTCTTATCATTAGCACTGGTATAACAGAATATGTATTTTTCTTTCTTTAAATCTCTAAATGTTATATTAAAAAAAAAACATACATGTATGGTGTGTATGTAAAGCCATTTTTATTTGTGCATAAAATTTAACATGTTTGCAAGTTTTTGTTTTTTTTGGGAGCTTTCTCTTTCATTCCTGGCCCAGAGAGACAAGAGAGAATTAGATAACAAATCTCTAAAAAGTGAGGTGAACACTTAAGCCCCGTACATAGGGTTGCCACCTCATCCCTTTAAACCCGAAAACATATTAAATACACAGGTTCTGAGGCTAATTTAATGCAGATAAGGCACCAAGTGAGTTTAATTACCACCCAATCAGCCATAAAACCTGGGTAATTAATATGTGTTCGGTTTTAAAGGGATGAGGTGGCAACCCTACCCGTACACAAGATTAGAAAATCGTACGGAAAATACCGCTTTCAAAGCGATCGTACGATAATCGGATCGTTAGTACAGAGCTTTCAAGAACTGATCATGACAGTTCATCCAGTGTTTTCCATCCGGACAAGATCGGACATGCAAGAAAAATTTTCTCGCACGGTGCTCGATCGTATGATTTTCGTTTCATCAGTACAGCTGTCGTTTGAAAATGTAATACAAATACCCTACAACACATTACATCGCTTCCAATTTTTTATTCAGTCGTGCGAGAATTTTCGTGACTAAAGTAAACTCTTCCAATTCGATCTGAGATTAGCATGCAAAAAAAACGGACGATCATTCGCCCCGATAATCTCATTGTGTATACCAGGCATAACCCTAGGTTCACACCTATGCATTTTTTAGTGTGTTTTGCAGTTTACAGAAACGCACTACAGTCCATTTAACATGGTTTCCTTTGGTACAAGTTCACATCTATGCGTTTCGCAGTCTGTATGTTTTTGGAAAGGGACTTTTTTCCACGTTTTGCGTGTAATAGACTTCAATGGAATTGCACCAGAAATGCAAGTTTTGTGATGCAATTTTTGATGTGTTTTGCGGATTTTATTTTAACACTGTATATAGGTGGTTGCTAAGCAGGGGCCTGGGAAGCCAGCCACCACGTCCTTAGTAACCGATGAGTCATCAGCTGTCAGCAGAGTTCCCCGCTGAATGTTAAAAAAAAACTGCCGGGAAAAAAAAAATCACAATAAAATGTTGTGAGGTTCTGCCCCCCCCCCCCAGGTCCATACCAGGCCCTTTGGGTCTAGTATGGATTCTGAGGGGACCCGTCCACACCACAATTTAAAAAAAATGGGGAGTAGATAGCAGCGAGAGAGGCAGCGGCGGGAGAAGACAGCTCAAGGAGAAGACAGCCCCAGGAGAGATGGTGGCGGGAGAAGACGGCACCGGGAGAGACAGCAGCAGGGGAAGACGGCTCCGGGAGAACACAGTTCAGAGCTATTAATAAAGGACTTGTCAAAAACCAGCTCTAGTTTATTTTTACATTACACTGATTTTTTTATGTGAATGGGGGCCGGGATCTGAGGGCCCCCTTCTTAAAGGGGGCTTCCAGATTCCAATAAGCCACCCCCTGCCCACAGACCCCGACAACCACCGGCTAGGGTTGTCGGGAAGAGGCCCTTGTCCCCATCAACATGAGGCAAGGTGCTTTGGGGGGCTGAGGGCATGCAGCCTGGTATGGTTCAGGGGGGGGGGGCGCTCACTCGTCCCCTCCCTTTCCTGACCTGCCGGGCTGCATGCTCGTATAAGGGTTTGGTATAGAATTTGGGGGGGGGGGATTCCATGCCATTTTTTTTACATTGCAGAACAGGCTGCGCTCCTGTGATTCATGAAAGAAGTATAGCTAAAAAAGCTTTGGCTATACCTCTCATTTAGGCTTGGTTCACATACTGTATATGCAAATTGGATGCATTTTTAATCGCATCGAATTTGCATAATATGTGAATCGGACCGGCTTTCAATGGTTCACACATGTGAGGGGCGGCCACGGTGCAGTTTTAAAAATGGTCCTGTGCAATTTTAGGTCCAGTTTAGGTGCGATTTCAGGTAAAAATTTGCACCAGAATCGCACCAGAACCAGTGAACAGAACCACACCGGACTGCTGCACTGAACCCGCAGCTGCATATGTGAGAACCCAGCCTTAGGGCCCTTTCACACGGCCGTTCTGTGTAAAGGGTCCGTTTTTGCTCAGCGGGGATCGATCCGCCGATCCCTGCTGAGCCGACGGATGGCAGCTCCGTCTCCGCTCACTGAGCGGAGATGGAACTGTCAGAGCCCCACTCTCCTCTATGGAGATCGGATGACAATGAACCACCTGTCCCTTGTCATCTGATCTGATTCTACAGACGGATGGAAAATAGGGTTATTTCACAGACAGGATCAGATTGGAGAGCGACAGGTGTCAGCGGACATGTCACCACTGACATCTGCCGCTCCATAGGGCTGCATTGAGTGTCTGTTCAGGTCCGCCTGAACAACGGACAGGCGGACCTGAACGGAATTCCCGTGTGAAAGGGCCCTTAATGTTCTGTTTCCCTTCTCTATAGTGCATTTACCATATATTCCTATGGAGACTCCCCTAGGGAGCCAGTAACGTTTTCTCAGGTATTTGTACAAAGGTATAATGTAACAATAATTCAATACAGAGAGGGAAAGTAATTGGTTCAGAACAAAGCTAGGTCCTGTGGTCACCAGGACAGGATGTATAGTGAAATCTCCCAAGCATAACTAAACCTAAGGACATTACAGCTTACCAGTCTTTAAATGTGGTGGCTGAATTACTAAAGGAGGCATGGTTAAAGTCCAGCCAGTGTGGCAGCTATATCCATAGATATGGTATAAAAGTCATCGTAACCACCCAGGGACAGGAAGTTTGTTAGTCACAGTAATACCAGGTGAAAATAAAGAAAAAATGCATAAAAAAAATATGCTGCTGCCACATCCAAGCTTCAATAAATACATTTTTGTTTATGCTTTGATAAAGATACAGGCAACAAGAACTGACAGAGGATCTAACTCCATTACACTTTCAATTCAGGAAATTAGGATACCCTTAGTTGCTGCATAATGAAATGTGTAACTTGTTTTAGTATATATATAGAGGTTACTGTTTAAAACATGTTCTACTGGATTTGTTTTGGCCAGCAAGCAGATGAGCAATAACATATTCATGCTTTCATTATATAAAACCTCAAATTATCTTACTAATGCACAGAGAATAACGGGCACTGTCAAGTTTACCAACACTGTCAGCAAATCTGTGCTGTGCTTTGAAGCTTATGGAACAAAAGCAGAAAGCTTACGATGAACCCCCTTCAATAAGTAACCAAAGAGGAACCCCAGAATAACTATCTTGGAATGACTTGCTTTTGACCTTATGACCTTTCTCAATGCAGCATGGAACCACAGCTCATCCATCACAACTAGGCCTGATAAAAAAAAACAGAATAGCCCCCCTTACTGTTTTATTCTAAACTATCCCCTTGGCCCTTTCCTCCTGCCCCTCATTTATCTATTCATTCCAGAACAGGAGATTTCAATTAGTTCATTCCATCGTCAGTTGAAGTGAAATCACAATGGACCACAATGACTAGGCCTCACCCCAGCCTGCTATAGCTTTGAAGCAGCGATTTGCTCACCCAGGGTAAGACTAAAGAAATGCTAATTTCACATGTGCCCGTGTCTCTTTTAATTCCTTTTTTCCCCTTTTTTTTTTTATGCTAGTCCGGCACGGGACAGATGAGCGGCCAGTCTGTCTTCTAAGACTGATATAAAGAATCATATTCTGTATGTGAGAAAAGAAAATTCCCTTATACATACAGACATGGGAAAATAGGTACTAGTGGAGAGAAGCAGAAAAGGGCTACATCCCCTCAATGTTACATATGTAATGTAAAAAAATCCCCCAGTGAGGGTTTAATGACAGTAAAGACGTGTAAACACGTAAGGTTATAAAAATATTTAAAATATATTTAAATATTTTTATGCTTAGCCAATGTTAATAAACTTTGAAACAGATTTCCAGCATTTGCATTATTAATTTTTCAATCACCTTACGCGTTTACACATTTTAAGTGTCATTAAACCCTCACTGGGGGATTTTTTCCATTACCCTTATACATACATTCCTTTTAAGCTATAGCACAAAGATTTTACAACTTAGAAAGTAGAGTTAAGCCTTGTACACACGCTTAGATTTTCGGACGACAGAACATTTGTTTTTTTGTTGGATGATTGTCTGATGTCGAAAGTGAATAATATGAAGATTTTCGTATGACCGAATTCAACTTCAGAAGTGACGTAACGTGTTGAATGGCTTTGTAGGTATTTTTTTGTTTCTAAGCATGCATACTCTTGATCGTATGATTTTTTTTGGACGAAAACCATACTAATGATATAAAAATCAGACGTTGACTTGACGTACGACAAAAATTTTTCTAGTCTGCACATCCAGCTTTTGTCGTTCGAAAAATCAAAATTGGATGTCGAAAGGGGCATACTAACGGTAAGAATTTCGGACTATCGGCCGTCGTATGAAAATTCCCGTCCGAAATTTGCATTGTGTATGGGGCTTAATTCTGAATGCTTGGCAAATGCATTGCTTATATAGGGTGTTAAAGGTTGTAATTGTAAACAATAGGCTGTAATTGTAAAAAGGTTTCATGGTCTCATCATAACCATATATAGATTACGTGTTCTCGCCTTCTAGCTTTTTATGCAAAACTATATGCCTTATGAAACAAAGACATCTGATTTCACAAACATACGGTACTTGAATTTGTTCAAATCACAGACCCTAATTATAACACATTATTAAATAATGTAGATTAAAGATTTTATTTTAGATTTACAAATCAGCATTTAACCAAGGAAGGAAGGAAACAAGGAACTAAAAAAGATCTCAAAAGAGATGCTTTTTAAACAATGCCCCAAAGCTGTTTGTTACTTCCCTCAGAGGACTAAGTGCATTCTTGCTTTATTGACCACTTTGCCAAACAGAGCCCAGGCAAAAGCAGTTTTACAAGGCTGGCCACTCTTGCTGAGTGCTACCATATGGCTGTGCCTTCCCCTCTTCATTATCTTTGGGGTAGGACAGCAAGCACCATGAGCCAGATCCTTCTATAGACAGTTGTGTGAATCTTGTGAGGCAGACAACAATCAGTTTCTTTCAGTGCACTGGAACCAAAGCCTTCAGTAAAGTCAATTGTTCCTTACTACCTTATATGCTTAATAGTAAATAGTATTTTATGGTGGTACTGTTGCCTTTAGTTAATTTTCATGCCCTTGCAATGCATTTTTTAAAGGGCAGTGATGTAGCCTCTAAGTGCCTTAATGTGTGTCTTAAAAATGATATGTACACTTTTTACAATTCTCCAGATCACTGTAGCTTTGTCTTTTGTACAAAAAAATACTCAACTTTTATAGATATTAGGTCAGATTTTTAACAAGTCTAAAAAAAAGCCAGTTTCGCATTGGCCGCCAGTACGCTTTACAATTTTACATGCTGCGGTAAAGCATGACCAACTGGTGTTGCTGGAGATGTAAGAGCCAGAGAACAGGGGCAAAAGGCTGGGGGGTGTTGATATACTCAAAATGGGAGGTCTACCTTCACTGCTTGTATTGATGACTAAATAAGTGTAAATTCTAAGGGTTAAAAATGAATAGATTTATGTAATGGAACAATACAAAAAGCTCCTTAGCACAATCAGCAACTAGTCAGCAAAGAAAAAAAAAAACAGTTTCAATTGTTTTAACAATTTGTGTTGAAAACATATTTTTATTGCATACACATGTAAATACTGTATATAGAAAGCCACACATTGAAACCCCTGTAAAGTGTGGTTCCTAGTTCCAGTATGGATTCAATGCTGGAATAATATATAGCAATTAATAAACAGAGAGAGGTATGTCTTAAGCTGTATACACACGGATCGAAATTAAGCCAGTTCAGCAGGGACCAGCCAAATTTCCATCTGTGTGTAGCTCTCCCTGTTAGACAGACGCCGATTGTTAGATCATCTTCTGTCAAATGGGACTGCTGTAAACCCTTGTTTGATCAGTGGCTTGCAGTCAATGGACTGCAGTGCTGATCACTGTATTCTAACAGTGGAGAATCCCCACTGTCGGTGCACAATGTCTGGCAGTGTGGGATTCCTTTATACTCACCTTGTTTGTTCAGTCAGTAAAAAAACTATGCATGGGTACCCAACTTTAGAGACAGCTCCTTCCTAAAATGCAACTTGACAACAAAAAGAAAGTTTGCAGGCTTTTTATTGCAGAAAACGCATACTATGTGCATTCAGTATCAGACAGGTCTTAAGCAGCTTTCCACAGCAAAGAAACATAAAACATAGACAAGACAAATCGAACCTATCCGAAACTAACTACACAAGCAAATTCCTTTTCTTAGACCTTGATTACACAGGGCGTATCAATGCATACCATGTGAGAGGGCCATGTTTACCCACACAGGTGTTCCTTGAATTCCTTGTGCAGGCAGTCAAATTGATGTCAATTGGGATGCAGTGGCTGCACGGATACGGTCGCTGCTCCCAATGGGACATCCATCCATGTAGGTGTGGGTCCATGTCCCCAAACTCAGTGTCTGCATTCATGGCCACGCACCTGCACCCAAACCCACGAGGATGTCACATTGGAAGCAACAGCTGCTGCATCCATCGCTGTGGACAGCAATTTGGACTGCCTACACAGGGATGCATAAAACTCCTGTGCATCCCTATGGGGCAGTGGCGGAAGGTGTTTTTTTTCTTTTGGGGGGTCAGTCGGGACATAAAAGCTCCGCACTTACCCCATATAGGAAGCAGGCGGGCAGCGGTGTCCGGGGAGTGGGTGCTTTCCTTCTCCTCCTCTGTGGTGTGGATCCGTGCATCTTCCTCCTTCTCCAATGCGTCCAATAGGATCGCCTGACTTCTCAGTCAATCAGGAAACAGGTAACAGACCCGCGCTTCCTGATTGGCAGAGAGGCCATTCACTGTTAGAAAAGTGAATATTCATTTGCTTTTCTAACACAGGTGAGTGGGTTGCGAGCGCAATGCTCTGCGCTTGGAGTCCACTCTATTTTGAAGCCTATTACAGCCTATGGTTCTAATCAGGTGCTTCAAAGAACCCCCCCGGCCCCTGTAATTCATGCGGCCGGCGTCCTGAAATTGGCCGGATGCATGAATAGGGGGTGGCCGTGGCGGCCATGGGTAGATTCATGCTATGCATGAATCTATCCATTTAGCATATAGGTGGTGATGAGGATAGAGGGGGTGGCGCCCATGCACCCTTAATGTATATCTCCACAAAGCAACATGTTCTGGCTTATCCAAAGATTGGAAGACAACTGCCTCTATAGAAAACAGTCAACAGTGACCTAATTGCTTAGTTTTACACACACACACCACACTCAATTTGGCTTTCCTCACAGTTGTATCTAGTGTTACTACCCAAATAGCCACTATGTACAGTAGGATGGGTCCTCTGTTCTTTGCCTCAACCTTCTCAAGAGCCTCGGCCCCTCTAACACACCAAGCTTAGTGTACAGACATGCAATATCACAGGAATTCACTAAAAGTAATACTCAGTACCCAATAGTATTTCTATATCAAAGAAAACAGGCAAGAAATAATGTAGTAAAAGCAAATGTAAGCCTCGTACACACGGTTCGACGGTCGTGTGCAAACGGTCGTACAACCACTCGTGTGATCATCCGACCGTTAGTACACGCGATTAGAACAGCCTACGTACGACGGTCGTACAACATAAGTTTTATGAGCAAACTATAAAACTTTGGTTGTACCAACAAGCGGTCATACGACCGTTGTATCGTGTGTACAGAGAAGTTGGTCCAACAAGTTGTACTGTGCAAAACACACGTGCTCAGAAGTCAGGAACGACCGGACGCTAATTACATGCACCTGAACTTTCTCTTTATACGTTCATAACACATCACTACGTTTGGCTGGCTCGTACGATCGTGTAGTGCATGTCAGTACGCAAGTTACATGATCCAACATACGATTTGGTCCGTGTGTCGAACCGTGTGTACGAGGCTTAAGTGTTACTAAACCCACAACAGTAAAATCAGTCAGGAACCTAAGGGGTTAATCCTCTGTATTGTGTAAAAAGGCTGTTTGACCCTGTATGCCAGGCCCAGACTGGGACAAAAAATAGGCCCGGGCATTTTAGACTGTGCAGCCCGATCCCTGGGGGGGGGTCGTGTGGGTGGTTGATGACGGTTATTCATCCTGAGAGACATCCTAATCCAGCAAAGACACAGCCTCTGTCCAGCAAAGAGACAGCCCCACACCAGTAAAGAGACAGCCTCTGTCCAGCAAAGAGACAGCCCCACACCAGTAAAGAGACAGCCTCTGTCCAGCAAAGAGACAGCCCCACACCAGCAAAGAGACAGCCTCTGTCCAGCAAAGAGACAGCCCCACACCAGTAAAGAGACAGCCTCTGTCCAGCAAAGAGACAACCCCACACCAGCAAAGAGACAGCCTCTGTCCAGAAAAGAGACAGACCCACACCAGTAAAGAGACAGCCTCTGTCCAGCAAACAGACAGACCCACACCAGTAAAGAGACAGCCTCTGTCCAGCAAAGAGACAGCCCCCCACCAGCAAAGAGACAGCCCCACACCAGTAAAGAGACAGCCTCTGTCCAGCAAACAGGCAACCCCACACCAGCAAAGAGACAGCCTTTGTCCAGCAAAGAGACAGCCCCACACCAGCAAAGATAAAGCCCCACACCAGCAAAAATACAGCCTCTGTCCAGCAAAGAGACAGCCTCACACCATCAAAGAGACAACCCCACACCCACAAAGAGACAGCCTCACACCAGCAAAGAGACAGCCTCTGTCCAGCAAAGAGTCAGCCTCTGTCCAGCAAAGAGTCAGCCTCTGTCCAGCAAAGAGACAGCCCCACGCCAGCAAAAAGACAGCCTTATACCAGCAAAGAGACAGCCTTACACCAGCAAAGAGACAGACCCGCATTAGCAAAGAGACAGCCTTACACCAGCAAAGAGACAGCCCCACATTAGCAAAGAGACAGCCTTACACCAGCAAAGAGACAGCCTCTGTCCACCCCCTTTCCCCGCCACTTCAAAGACTTTGGCTGTAACACTGTGTTACTAACACACCATGGATCAGTTCAGTTAAATGCACCTACCTTCTTCCCTGTGTCCCTGTCATGGCATGCCATGCAGCTATATCTCCAGCGGCTGGCCTGTGAGGTATCTGTCCCCTACAGGTGCTTCTCTCTGTGCTTCTACCGCCCTCTGCACATTCTAGTTCGCTGGCGGCAGCCCTGCTTTAGGCACGGCCGCATAGCGGGAGATAAGCGGCAGCCACGGTCTGTGTTAGGCATGTACGGAGCGCGGTCGAGCCTATCTCCCGCTATGCAGCCTGATCAACAGGCCGCTCTTTTTAGGACATGCAGCCCGGAGGCCCCTGGCCCACTGGGGCAAACGCCCGGTGTGCCCTATGGCCAGTCCAGGTCTGCTGTATGCACAGATCCTCCTATTCTTGCATTGTCCCCATAACATGTCCTGATAAGACAGAGTTACTAGAGCCGGGCTGCACATACTCAGTTTGGTGTGTATTGCTAGAGAGTTCTTTTTTTTTTTTTCTTGTGATCAGTACAGGGCCAATCAGCACTGTCCAGACAGAGGGTCAGGGTCCTGCATCCTGATAGGACAGCCAGTGCAGTATGAAAACTCCTCCTACAAGCTTTAACCAGGCACTGATAGAAGTTACAAGACTGCTATATACTGCTGATGAGTTTATATTTATTAAAATAATTGTATTTCTATGTTCTGTGTACTGTAATAGACCAGACACAGTGAATGCAGGCCCTGGGTTTAGTAACACTTTAATATATTGGGGTTTATTTATTAAAGCTAGAGAGGGCACATCAGCTTCTAACCTCAGCTTGTTTAATTAAGCTTTGGCAATAAAACCTGGAAGCTGATTGGTTTCTCTGCAGAATTCTGACTAATTTTGCCCTCTTTAGCTTTAGTAAATAAACCCCATTGTCACCCAATATGGTTGGTAACTAGGCAAGCATAAAATAGATTAACAATGGTAATAACACAATTTTGCAAACACAGTGATTAGCAGTAGGGACTAGGCATAAGATGACATTTGAGATCCAGCTCAGCATAAACAGAAGCAAGGTCACCTCAAGTGCAGCAAAGAGCAGTAGTAAAATGTAACAGTTATTAAAAACACACGGAGATCCAACTTGGTCCAATATTTATGATGGCCGTTTTGAAGAAGGGTACTGACCCACCAAACTAGCCAGTGGTGCTCTCAGAACTAAAGCAGGCTAGTAACAAAAAATGAGGGAAAGAACAAACCAGAGTAGTTCTAATACAAAGGAAACAGCAGTTTCACCTTCAAAATAAACTTTATTATGATATTTGTAATGCTAAAGTAAACCTCAATAAAAATAATTAAAACAAACAAAAAAAACTTTATTAATTACAAAAGTTTAATCTACAGAATGCTGGAACTATACTGCCAGAGCGCATTTATGGTGGCAATGCTAGTCCTAGACCGACTGGATATGCCCTATCCAAAAGAAAAGGAGGATGGTAGCGGAGGGGGCAGAGGAACAAAGGGGGCTTGCAGAATAATTATTACGGGAGGGGCAATTCTTTGAGATGTTCTTCTGCTGGCTATCGTTGAGGCCCTTAAAGAGCATCAGTGAACTAAATAACAGTGCCAGTTAATCTGCATGCAGTATAGGTACAGTATAGGTATGGTGTGGTCTCCGCACAGGTGCAAGGTGAGGTTCAGTATAAGGTTCAGTATAATGTGGTGTAAGGTTGGTATAGGTGCAGTCTAAGTTTGGAATAAGTACGGTCTAGAGTGCATATTGATTGTGGTATGGATTTGATACAATTGGTGTCCTCAGTGGCTTAGTCCATGAAAGTAGTATCAGCAGTGAGCAAATAGCCTCCTCACCAGGAGGCTGTGGTAACCTCTTGCTGTAGAAGGGAGTGCCCCCTCGGTCTTTTCCCGAAAGCCTCTAATGATCAGCGGTGGGAAGCAAAGGGTGACAGGATGCGCCAGTCTCCCTGCAGCAGCAGTGCAGGTGCTATGATGGATGTTGCTGCGCTTCCCTGGGTGTCCTCACTCCCAATCTCAGGCTTGGATTCCTGCTGGTATGGTCTACCAATGGCTGGCAAATATTCAGACAGAGGTGCTCTCCCTCCAACTCCCTTGGTGCCAAGAGAACAAACTTTCCTGGGCAGTTTAATAACAATCATCTCTTTACTCCTACTGCACAGCACATATTGGGATTCGTGGTGTAAAAAGTCTATTCGTCCATTATATGGCTGATGTCTCAGACTACAACTCCCAAGATTCTACACGCACAGCATAGATGTTTATGGGACTCTGATTGTGATACACAGCATTTCATATCAGCACCACAATGTTTCAGCTGGAACTATAATTTTATCTGCAAATGCAGCTCCAGCAGCTTGTGTAAATTTGCTTGTGCGCCAATTTAGACCTTCCATGCTATAGGTCCTGGGCTCTTGTGAACGAACTGATGGGGCCAAATATGAATCATTCAGACCACCTGGAAACCAATGAATCCGGGAGCAGTAGCATAACTAAACAGACTGCAGCTGCTTGTATACCTTATGAAACTTAAAGCTGTCAGCCAACCGGGCCCCCTGTTAAAGTGAAGGGGGCTAGGCCCCCTACAGGAGGCCCAGCGGTACCCCCTTATCATTATAGCCCTGTACTTGTGAAAAATATATTTATTAATAAACAAACTTAATTGTATAGAAAGGGCAGCATTACACACATGATCCAAATGGCCTCAATGCTATTAAAGTGGACCTCCAGCTAAAGGATTTTATAGAGTGGTGCAGAGTTACATGTGTCCATTACAGGGCTGGGAATACTTACCCTTACACTTTGCCATGTCACTGGAACAGGAAGCAAAAGGAAAATTTCAACTGGAGGTCCATTTTAACAGTGTGAGACTATTAAGATTATGTGCACATGCGTGCAGCAGTGCAAACACCATGCAGTGATATTTGACTCATGACAGTGCTCAGGCGACCTACTGAACTGCATCTATCTAATTGTTACAATGGGGATTGTGGGAAATCCTCCAACCCTTGTCCAACCAACCTGGAATGCAGATTCTCATCAGCAGAAACCGTGATGTGACACTGGAACTGAGAGTCAGCCTATCTACTCTGCGCTTAGTCCCTAGTACCATCTAATCTGTCATGCAACCAGACTTCTAACAATCAGAAGTGGCCATTGGATGCCTAACCTGGCTCTAGCTTATGCTGGCTATTAAGGCCTGAGCTAAAACTAGCTATAGAATCCCAGACCAGAAGGGACAGGGTTAACTAGACTGCACATATACTCTATTTCATTAAATAAGTTACCTTCTACAGCAAGGTGACAACTACACACGCACACTGGGTCACAGACCAGACTATCTGGTATAGTGCATGTGAGATAACAAGGGAACAGATATAGTTCTGTCACCAGTTGGTATATATATATATATATATATATATATATATATATATATATATATATATATATATATATACATATATATATATATATGGGCAACAATAGTAAACTATTAACATAGGAACACTTACCTAATAACCCCTACTTCTGGCCTGGAATAGCAACAGTTCATCCATGGGTGCATGTGGTCACAGCTCCACTGTCTCTCTCTACTTTCCTCTTTCTGGGGTTTCCAAGCAAGCCTCCCAGAGACAGGAAATGCTGATACGTAATTATATATAACTCTGTGCTAGCTATGTTATTCACATATACAAACAGTAGAGGGCAGCAGATCCCTACACAGCATATGCACATTTTACTTTGGAGGACCTTAACGGTGCCATCCCAGGAACAGAGGCCATAGACATAAGCATGAGATCCGTAAGCTGGCATAATCACATCATTGACATCCTGCAATGCTTACTTTCCTAAGTTGCAAATTGAACCTTTGCATGCCTTAAATGCATGATGGGAGGCTTCTAGTGATATGGCACATTGACTTTTTAGAGATTAATAAGGCTTGTTCTCTGGCATATGGTCTTTATATTAATTAATAAGATGTAAATTACTCTAAAAAGCAAATACAGCTACATGCAGCCATACATACTGTTATCTGTGATAAGCAGCAAAGCATCTCAACCATGCTTGCCTATCAAGTCAACTGGAAACAAGTAACAGGTGCTGGCACACTCTAGGAAAATATGTGCTATTACCTGCTGCAGTCAGTAAATGAGGGACTTAATTACCTGCTTTTCTTTATAAGTAATACAGTACTGTTAATTTCAGCCTAGGGACCATGGCTTGCCTCACCTCTTGTCCCTTGTAAAAAGGTCCGAGTTTTACATTACTTCCTTTTTAGATGTGCCCACACACACACACACAAGGAAACAAAAGTCTGAATGCAAGGTCCACTATAGACATCACCCCTCCTCGCCACACACTCTTGAGCTGAATGGGCTATTAGGTAACTTCTTTGTGGTGTAATTGGATTTCCCCCCTTGTTGGTTGCTATGAAAATGTCATCTATATAGGTGGGATCCCATTCATTTTGAATTAAGTTCACTTGTTTCTTTTGTGATGTGTCAAACTATTCACCATGGGTGCAGCTGTACAGAATAAAAGATTTACATCTATCTATCTATCTATCTATCTATCTATCTATCTATCTATCTATATATCCCATACACACTATCAATTTTTCTAGCTTGAATTTGTGTACTAGCTAAAGATATGGAACAAAATCAGATATCCATGACTATGTTCATTGGACATTGAATAAAAATGCATAGACCTTTTATATGATGTGTGTCTACAATAATGACAAAAAGTTCTTAGGGGTGTTGTAAGTGTAGCAAGTTAGTTTCTTCTCAAATGTCTTTAGTGGAACTATTATTTCATGAATAAATCCTGTTCAAAGTATGACAACCCTACGAAGAATTATTTTTATCCACAGTGCTCACATAACATAAATTCATAATAATTTTAGAAATTAATTCCTTTAAAAAAAAAATTGGTGTCCCCCTTGCATTATCGACTTTGTGCACACACGACCGTACATTTCAGTTTTTCTGGATGTAGTTGCAGACGTGAAAAAAGCCACCATGCTGCAAAGCTGTAATGGCTCCAAGTTTAATAAACCAACCTTATTGCCCGACAATATGTTTAAGCTGATGCTGGCAAATACAGCACGGCTTCTCCCCCAAAATTCCTCTTATAATACCAGACTTGTGAAAGCTGGAGCTTGTATGCCCCTTGCATCTCTCTTGGGAATGATCAGGCCACTCGAGAAGTCACTCATGCCTGAATAATGCACTCAAATGAAGTTTGTACATTTGGCAGAGATGTACTCTCCAGTATAAGGCAGCGTCTGCTCCAACAGTTCCAGAGAGCCATACAACAGGGAAAAGTCCAATTTAAAGCATAAGGAGCCCTAGACAGGGTATAGCTTTTTTAATCAAATCATGTGTTCTGCAAATTGCTGGGCTGGTATGATCATGACAGATGTTTTACACAATATTAAAGGTTGAAGTCAGGGCTAACGTAACAAAATATGGCTCTTAATCTAAAACCAAAAATTGTGGCATCATCTGCTTGAGGTGTGTGACTCTGAAGAGTGGCTAAGTTGTAAACCTCAGACATGAAATATGAACAAAGCATACCCTTCTATAGTGCGTATTAAATGTCATTTCTGTTTGCTGCTTCGTTCCTCTGCTATCAGCATGAATCACTTCCGACAAACTTTCCCAACACCAAGAGAATGATGACAGGGGAGGAAGCTTCAGCTGATTGACAGCCTTAGCTCTGTTCCTGTGTGCTGTGTGAAGGTTGCTGTGTCCAGTGGCGGCTGGTGGTCATTTTGTTGGGAGGGGGGGGCAAATAGTGCACCCATGACCAGACAACCACACCCCCTACCCCGATCCCCTCAGTCGGGTCTAGAGCGCTTACCCCCTCTATGGCGGGCAGCACTTCACTCGGGCAACAGGCGGCGGGCATCACGGGCAGCGGGCATCATGGGTGGCATCCCTTCCTCTCCTCTGCGGGCATCACATAGGCTTCCATCTCCTCCCTCCTCCTTGGCAGCCAATCGGAATGCTCCTCCTTTCGACCAACCAGGAAATGGGTTTTAGACCCACTTCCTGATAGGCCGGGAGGAGAATCAGTGTTAAAATAGCGAATATTCATTCTCTATTGTCACACAACTGGGTAGGCTTGGTTTGCAGTGCTCTGCGACCCAAACCCACCCTTTTTTGAACCCTTTTAGAGCCTCTGGCTCTAAATGGCGTGCTTCAAAAAAACACCCCCCATTGGAATTCATGCATCCGGCATCCAGCATGGGGTCGGACACATGGATGGGGGGAGCGGCGGCCGTGCGCCCTTAATGGCTGGACCGCCCTTCCCTCCAATCAGCTCTCAGAGCTCTCCTCACTTAGCTCTGCAGAGTGTAATTTCAGCTCTCCTCCTTTTCTGACAGCTTAGACAAGTTTTATAAATTCCAGACTTAACGGATGTAGAGAAGAGAAGAATGCAGACAATCAGGTACAACTTATGTAGAAGAATTTGTTTAATCCCTGTGTATCACCTAAGGCCAGTCACTTCACTGGTATATGTAAGGGTTACATTCCCTTCAGTCGTGCATTTAGGTGTTTGTTTGGAATTCTGCTTTATTATCACAAGTAGGACTTTTCCTTCTCTAAAGCCAGCCATAAATGGAGTGATTTTCTTTCCTGCAACCGTGGGTTGCAGTAAGAAAATTGGTTGATTCCCCCATCAACACAGTCAGTGCTGATGGCAGTTTTTCGTCAAATAAATTAATACATTTTTAGTCGACTAAATACGACGAGATGACTAAAATATGACTAAAACTAAAATGATATTTTAGTCACAAGGCTATGACTGAAAGCTGAACTCCAGGAAAAATGTCTTGTCCATGTCTTGTTGCTGATCTCCTACCGTCACCAACTATGCCATCCATCTTCTGTTGAGCTCTGTAGCTTCTCTGTAGTAGCCTGCTGAACTTGCTGAAAAACCATTATTGCCCAGTGATTTCCTGTTTCTAAGAACGCTGGCTGCTATCCCTCCTGTAGTCCCAGCCAGCGGTCTTGGCACTCCCACCTGGAGTTCACTAGAAGAAGCAGGGACTTGCATTTCCGCTCTGTGCACTGTAGTGGGCGGAGGGGGTCTCACAGCCCCCGGTCTGTGCCTTCTCCCTCCTCCTCTGCTCCCTGCCAGCACCGCCCCCCCCCCCGCGATCTCCCTCACTGCTGAGAGTGGGGAATGTTCCAGAGATCAGCCACACTGCAGAGCTGAGATCTCAGGCTGACAAGTGTTGTTTGTATAAACACCACTCGCAGTAATGTCCCAACTACCGGTGCGCTGTCTATCACAATGCTGTCCGGGAGGTGGGACATTACTGGGAGCGGTGTTTACATATACAACACCTGTCAGCCTGAGATCTCCGCTCTGCAATGCGGCTGATCTCTGGTAACATTCCCTGATGTGCGCTGATGGGCACTGATAAGCCGCACCGATGGGCACAGGTAAGCCGCACTGATGGGCACAGATAATCCGCACTGATACATCGCACTGATGGGCACTGGTGTGACTGCACTGATTGCCTCTGATAAGCCGCACTGATGGGCAATGATAAGCCGCACAGATAAGCCACACTGATGGGCACTGATAAGCTGCACTGATGGGCACTGGTGTGACTGCACTGATGGGCACTGATAAGCTGCACTGATGGGCACAGGTAAGCCACACTGATGGGCACAGATAAGCTGCACTGATAAGCTGCACTGGTGTGACCGTACTGATAAGCTGCACTGGTGGGCACAGATGAGACCGCACTTATGGGCACAGATAAACTGCACTGAGGCTGCATTGATGAGGCTGCACAGATAAATTGCACTAATGGGCACTAAGGCTGCACATATGGGCACTAATGAGGCTGCACTGATAAGCAGTGGACACCGTCCACTGCCATATATCTGTAGGAGGGGTTTCCACCATCCTGAAACGTTTGCAGTAATTTTTATGTCTTATTTTCAGTTGGATGTATATTATATGTGGCGTTTCATATCACAGAGCGCGGTATTGTGGTAATATTGAAGTTTATTGCGATTTCCATACATTAGAGGGTTCCACCATTATTGTGTTTTTAATTAATAAGTTAGCACTGCACTTTCTGTGTTTTTTTTCTCATGCGGACATTTTATTTGTGCCACATGCTGATGTAAAGCATCATGAAACGGCTCTTTCTGTTTTGTGGCTAGGATGTTCTCATATACACCATACCAGCACTGATTGCTGTTAGAAAGATCTCAAATCTGCGGTAGGAGGAGGAATAATTCTAATACTGAATTATAACAGAGTGAAGTGTGTATAATATATCATTATGGGATGTGTGTACAGTTCAGTAATGATTACATAAAGCATGTAAGGACAATGTTTATCTCCTGTTATGTCTGGAGGGGAGAGAACACATGCTTTCCATTTATAAGGCTGTAACCTATCCTGTCCTGTTCTGTGTCATTGAGTAGTGGGCCTGGCTGCAGAATGAGGGGGTGTGATTTATGTTGAAGGGGGCTTGTTCACATTTACATGTACAGGCTAGTGTACGTACAGTTGTGTTCAAAATTATTCAACCCCCACTGAAATTGATTGTTTTGGTCGGTTTGACATTGATTATGATCATTCAGTCATCCTGCTTACAATTAAATCAAAAAGGCACGTGTAGGTCAGACAAATATAACATAACATTTATAATGAAATAACCACAAATGTCTTTTCTGAGCTCACATCATTATCAGTTTTATTCAACCCCCAAGTGACATTCAATCTTAGTACTTAGTACAACATCCTTTTACAGTTATAACAGCTTTTAAACGTGAAGCATAGCTTGACACAAGTGTCTTGCAGCGATCTACGGGTATCTTCGCCCATTCATCATGGGCAAAAGCCTCCAGTTCAGTCACATTCTTAGGCTTGCGCACTGCAACTGCTTTCTTTAAGTCCCACCAGAGGTTCTCAATCGGATTTAAGTCTGGTGACTGCGATGGCCACTTCAAAATGTAATTTCCGACCTTGTAAAACTTCACCGGTAGCGTCAGTGGTCTGAATTTAGGCTAA
>BLSH010216864.1:1044465-1092615 GCA_018402905.1 Glandirana rugosa | reverse complement strand
CTCTATTTGTAACAGGAATGTACGAAATACATTAGTAATGACTTGACATGTGTGTAGGGTATTACTATATAATATGTGTGAAGTGAGACAATATTAAGTCATAATCTTAATAAGGAGGAGGATGGCGTCTAAACTCTAGAAAGATTGTCGTTAGTCACGACCATACCACATATACTCTTGTAGGATCGGTGTTTTGTCTTTCTCGGCAAAGTACTACGAAATGTAGTCGTACACCGTGTTTATTTTACAGGCGTACTCTTTTTTTTGTGCGCGCCCCCTGGTGGCCAAAATGCGAATCGCCGTATATTTACGGCGATTCGCGCCCAGCTCCCCGACTGCCGCCGTGAAAAGACGGCGCGCGGTCGGGAAGCAGTTAATTAATAAGTTAGCGCTGCACTTTCTGTGTTTTTTTTCTCATGCGGACATTTTATTTGTGCCACATGCTGATGTAAAGCATCATGAAACGGCTCTTTCTGTTTTGTGGCTAGGATGTTCTCATATACACCATACCAGCACTGATTGCTGTTAGAAAGATCTCAAATCTGCGGTAGGAGGAGGAATAATTCTAATACTGAATTATAACAGAGTGAAGTGTGTATAATATATCATTATGGGATGTGTGTACAGTTCAGTAATGATTACATAAAGCATGTAAGGACAATGTTTATCTCCCGTTATGTCTGGAGGGGAGAGAACACATGCTTTGCATTTATAAGGCTGTAACCTATCCTGTCCTGTTCTGTGTCAGTGAGTAGTGGGCCTGGCTGCAGAATGACGGGGTGTGATTTATGTTGAAGGGGGCTTGTTCACATTTACATGTACAGGCTAGTGTACGTACCTCCCACATTCACTGCAATATGCAAAGCATGATGGGAAATGTAGTTTGAGGACAGTGTAAAGATAGATAAGAGGATATGATGCAATCACTTTTCTAAAAGAGCTTCCCTGGCAGAATACATGATGCATTTTTCGAACTGCAGAGCTTACTTCCTGAAAACTAAATTAGTATTTTCTCTTCAATGGTAATAAACTTCACAAATGTAATAACTGTTTAGTGTTTTGTGTGTGTGTGTGGGGGTATACTAATGGGGGATTTTTTGCCGTTCCCGGAGTTCTGCTTGAAACTGAATTGAAATTTGGTGTCAAAATTAACACAGCACAACCAAAATATGTAGGGGGGCATCTACTAGGCTGCTAAAAGAAATAACAAATTAAGAAAAGGGCTTTAATTATTTTTTTCTTAATATTTAATGTTGGTAATAAATGCAGGTAGTATGTGCAATGGCATTGCAGCCAATAGAGTTTACAGTTTTTTGGGTTTTTTATATTTTCAAGTTGTACTTCTGCTTGTATAAAAGCAATATATTTGTTTGTTTATGAAACTTTTTTTATTAATAAAGGTGTTCTATGTCACAATGGATAAATCTGTGTCTGTGGTGCATGTTCAAACCTTAATACTATAAATAATAACATGCTATTAGATTTTTACTCCAGGAGTATATAATGAGTTTGGCAATTCTAAAGAAACGTTTAAATAATGCATTAAGGTTTAACTAAACCCATTCGATTTTAGACTACTAAAATGTACTGGAGATTTTAGTAAACTAAAATATGACTAAAACTAAAATGGCATTTTAGTCGAAAGACTGTAACTAAAACGACATTGAAATTTGATGTCAAAATTAACACTAGTCGATGGGGGAATCCCTCCTGTGGAGCCTCCTCCTGTCCCCCGCCGGGAGAACACAGTGATTACTGCTAGCAGGTATAATAGCCGCTAGCAATAATTGCATGTAAAATCTGACAGGCTGGTTGTACTTCTTTTTGGTGCTGAGATCTCTCAACAGATGACTCTGGATTAGTTGAAATAAAACTTCTTCTTGACCTCCAGTAACTGACTATATATTTTAGTGGTCATTTCATATTTAAAAAAAGAGGAAGCTGATCTGCAACTCAATAATACTTCTTTCACAGTCTAGTTATTATACACTATTTGTAGGCAATCAACCTCTTTGTGGCTATTTTAACTAGTTCCTAGCATCTTTATCATGGTAATGATCATTTAATTGGCATTAAGATGGCTGTCAGGTGAGCTAGCATGATCCAACATCTTAATAAACCTGTTTTCTTTCTTTTTTATACTTGGATAATATTGTACACCAATATAGTGATGATGCATACAATTACTTAGAAAATGTAAACCCCCCAAGAGTATACAGTCAGGTCCATAAATATTGGGACATCAACACAATTCTAATCTTTTTGGCTCTATACACCACCACAATGGATTTGAAATGAAACAAACAAGATGCGCTTTAACTGCAGACTTTCAGCTTTAATTTGAGGGTATTTACATCCAAATCAGGTGAACGGTGTAGGAATAACAACAGTTTGTATATGTGCCTCCCACTTTTTAAGGGACCAAAAGTAATGGGACAGATTAACAACCATAAATCAAACTTTCACTTTTTAATACTTGGTTGCAAATCTTTTGCAGTCAATTACAGCCTGAAGTCTGGAACACATAGACATCACCAAACTCTGGGTTTCATCCCTGGTGATGCTCTGCCAGGCCTCTACTGCAACTGTCTCCAGTTCCTGCTTGTTCTTGGGGTATTTTCCCTTCAGTTTTGTCTTCAGCAAGTGAAATGCATGCTCAATCGGATTCAGTTCAGGTGATTGACGTGGCCATTACATAACATTCCACTTCTTTCCCTTAAAAACCTATTTGGTTGCTTTCGCAGTATGCTTCGGGTCATTGTCCATCTGCACTGTGAAGTGCCGTCCAATGAGTTCTGAAGCATTTGGCTGAATATGAGCAGATAATATTGCCTGAAACACTTCAGAATTCATCCTGCTGCTTTTGTCAGCAGTCACATTATCAATAAATACAAGAGAACCAGTTCCATTGGCAGCCATACATGCCCACGCCATGACACTACCACCACCATGCTTCACTGATGAGGTGCTATGCTTTGGATCATGAGCAGTCCCTTCCCTTCTCCATACTCTTCTCTTCCCATCACTCTGGTACAACTTGATCTTGGTCTCATCTGTCCACAGGATGTTGTTCCAGAACTGTGAAGGCTTTTTTAGATGTTGTGTGGCAAACTCTAATCTGGCCTTCCTGTTTTTGAGGCTCACTAATGGTTTACATCTTGTGGTGAACCCTCTGTATTCACTCTGGTGAAGTCTTCTCTTGATTGTTGACTTTGACACACATACACCTACCTCCTGGAGAGTGTTATTGATCTGGCCAACTGCTGTGAAAGGTGTTTTCTTCATCAGGGAAAGAATTCTTCGGTCATCCACCACAGTTGTTTTCCGTGGTCTTCCAGGTCTTTTGGTGTTGCTGAGCTCTCTCTGGTGGGTTTGTTTTGTTTTTTCAGCCTAATGATGGCTTGTTTCACTGATGTATCTAATATTGAGAGTTGACAGCAACAGATTCCAAATGCAAATAGCACACTTGAAACGAACTCTGGACCTTTTATCTGCTCCTTGTAAATGGGATAATGAGGGAATAACACACACCTGGCCATGGAACAGCTGAGCAGCCAATTGTCCCATTACTTTTGGTCCCTTAAAAAGTGGGAGGCACATATACAAACTCTTGTAATTCCTACACCGTTCACCTGATTTGGATGTAAATACCCTGAAAGTCTGCAGTTAAAGCACATCTTGTTCGTTTCATTTCAAATCCATTGTGGTGGTGTATAGAGCCAAAAAGATTAAAATTGTGTCGATGTCCCAATATTTATGGACCTGACTGTATATTTTTCAGCCCAATTTTAGTGTATCCATAAAGTTGTACCTCAACTTGTACAGTGACCATATTTAGACTTGATGTGGTTAATTTACTAAAACAGGAGAGTGCAAAATCTGGTGCAGCTGTGCATGGTAGCCAATCAACTTCTAATGCCCCGTACACACGATCCGAAAATCGGACGACAGATTGTCCGTTTTTTTTTGCATGCTAATCTCAGATCGAATCGGAAGAGCGTACTAAAGTCATGAAAATTCTAGTACGACAGAATAAAAAATCTGAAGTGATGTGTTGTAGTGTATTTGTATTGTATTTTCGGACGACAACTATACTGATTAAACGAAAACCGTACGATCTGGCACCATGCAATCAAAATTTTCATGCATGTCCGATCGAATATTATCTGATGAACTGTCATGATCAGCTCTCGTAAGCTGTGTACTAACGATCCGATTATTGTACGATCGCATCGTATGCGGTATTTTTCGTCCGATTTTCGGATCGGATCGTGTGTACGGGCCATAACTTCATTCAGGCTTTCATAAAAAAAATAAAATCTGGAAGCTGATTGGTTTCTAGCAGAGCTGCACCAGCTTTTGCGCTCTGCAGTTTTAGTAGATCAACCCCGATGTGTATGGCATCCTGAAATTCTGAGACCCTATTTAGAGTTCCAAACCTTCTGACCTACGTATGCTAATGTTTGGTCTGTCTTAAAGAGGTTGTAAACTCTTTAAAAAAAAAATAAAAAAATAAAGCCTGTAAGACAAAGGCACAATGAGCTAGTATGCATCGCACGTTATAAGATACTTACCTTAGAACCAATCCTTCCAGTGGCACCCACACACCGCTGAGACGGCTCACATCTTCTGGGTTTGCGGACTCCAGCGCTGTGAGCGGCCAGAGCCACGATGATATCACTCCCGCGCATGCGCATGGGAGCCGCCGTACACGGCACAGGGCTGGGAAGGAACGTCACCCATGGCCGTTCCTTCAGAGCACATGTGCCAGTGATGTCACTGGCTGCATGTAATGTAAATATCTCCTAAAGGAGATATTTATACTACCTATGGGTAAGCCTTATTATAGGCTTACCTTAGGTAAATGTATGCAGAAGTTTACGTCCTCTTTATCCACTTCCGACCACCCGCCGCAGCGTGACAGCGGTAGAGTGGCACGTTATCGCAAACCTACATCACCTGACGGCGGCTGTGATAACTAGCATTGTGAGCACGCGCGTGCCGCAGGTGCGCTAGCACGCTCACTGTGTTCCAGGGGGGCCAGGGAGCGGGTAGGGCAAACTCAATCTCCGCTGGCTACCCGCGATGGCTCCCCCTCAGTGAAAGTAAGTAAACATGGATCTCTGTTCTGACAGAGGGGGAAGGGCTGTGATCACAGGCTCCCTGTATATGGAAGCCGTGATCACTCCCCTCCCCCTGCCAGCCCAGCCCCCATACAGTTAGAACACAGTGAGGGAACACAGTTAACCCTTAGAGCGCCGCCTCCAGGTTAACCCCTTCACTGTCAATGGCATTTACACAGTAATCAGTGCATTTTTATAGCACTGATCACTGTATAAATGCCAATGGTCACAAAAAAGTGTCCAAATGGTCCGACATGTCCGCCGCAATATTGCAGTACTGTTAAAAATCACAAATTGGACTTCCGGTTCAGGCTCCGCATGGAGTAGCTGTGCTCACACCTAGCTCCCATCCTGACCTCCTAACCTGCCTGCAAAACCGGCCTAAAAGCTCTCCTGCTCCAAAACCCCCTCCAGCAGACCCTCCTCTACCCCCGATGGACTGCTTCGTTGAGAAGGTGGCCCCCTTGAACGAATCCGCCGCGCCGGGCCGAAATCGAGGCCCCGGCTTCGGCCTACACACCCTGCACATCCGGTCGTTCAACCGGCCATTCTGCAGTTAAATACATTACCCCAGCAAAACATCAGGGGACCTGAAAGCCGCATACAAGGGGACCCAGAAACGGAGACTAGCAGCACCCCTCAACCTGCCCCCCAAGGTACTGAAAACTCAGACACTGAACGAATCGCACGTGCGATGGCGGCCCTTCTTGCCCCCACCATTGAACAATCAGTCCAAAGAGCCATTCAAGCAAGCATGGCCCACATACACAAAGATTTAAAGGAGCACTCCGCTAGGCTCAACGAAGCTGAGCACCGCATCTCTAACATCAAAGATGAACTTTACCAGATGCAGGGCTTTGAACAAACCCAAGAGAAAACAAATCAATTCATCCTTCAAAAGCTGGAAAATAGGTCGAGAAGGAATAATCTGCGATTCGTGGGTATCCCGGAATCACTTCAATCGCAAAATCTCTCAGACTTTTGTGCCATTCCGGCGACGGTGGAAAGGGCGCATCGCCTCGGACCACCTTAAAACGAGCGTACCTCTCCTCGCCCCATTATAGCGAGATACCTCAACTACTCGGACAAAGCCAATATTTTACAAAAATTTCGGCAAGCCATATCACTACAAGTAGATGGTTTCAAAATACTCATCTTCGCCGACTACTCCGTCGAGGTATCCAAAAGGAGGAAGGCCTTCCAGAATGTCTGTGCACAATTGTTCCAGAAAAACATGAAGTTCACCCTGGCTTTTCCAGCGACACTTCGCCTCCGGGGGCCAAACGGAGACCAGCTCGCCTTTCATGACCCTGCTGAGGCAGAACTTTTCCTCAGATCGCTTCGATCATCTTCCCACTCTGACCCAGGAGCCACCTCCTCTCACGCGACCCGGCCCCTGGACCAAAGGAGCCCCCGGAAGGATTCACCCAAGAGGCCAAAAATCAACAACTCCTCTGACTCTAACACCCGTTAATCTTTACACCAAGGCAAGGTAGTGATATGCCACACCCTTGGCACTGAACATTTGAACTTTATCCGATTATGCCATCTTACCCTCTCCCCTTCTTGGGGTTTCAGTCAGCTTTTCCGCCATTCATAACCGGGTAAAGTACTCAAAATGTTAACTATATGGTTGAGTGTTTATACTATACTGTTGTCAGTTATCCGCATGCTTCACTGCAGGTGCTAAATGTCTCCTAACCCCTCATACCAGGCTCCGCTGAGGTTCCAACTTTGACCTCCGCATGGCCAGCACTCCCAAACCAGAATCTACAGAGGCGCAGGGGGAGACACCACAGGCAGTTACCCATGCAGAAAAAAGTGAAGTGCCTAGAAGTCTTTAGTTTGTGTTGGTTAGTTTTGCTTATTGGTTTTCCCCTCTCCTGCATCCCCCCTAAGCTGCAACCAACTCACCCAGTCTTAACCCCTCCAATCCCCTTGACGCACGGGCTCATGACTAGCGAGAAATCAAACCTCTTTGTTACCCCCTCCCAGGTGACTATAGCTCCTGACCTGCCATTAACATCTCCAATCCCCGACCCCCCCTTATGAAAGTTATCTCCTGGAACGTTAAGGGACTCCGTTCCCCTATCAAAAGAATGAAAATTATTTGCCACCTAAAAAGATTGAGGGCAGATATCGCTCTACTCCAAGAGACTCACCTCTCCCCCTCAGACTTTGCACGCATGCGGAAATTCTGGGTAGGTTCCGTTATAGGCTCGGGGGCCGTTTTGCGCAAAGCAGGCGTTATCATTCTTTTCCATAAGAATCTATCCTATAAACTGCTCTCCATAGACTCTGACGATCAGGGTCGTATGGTCTCTGCTCACATCGAAATTAATAATGTCCCTTATCTGATATCTAACATATACGCCCCCAATAACCAAGGTAAAACCTTTTTCAAAGACATGTCCGCTTTCCTCTTAAAGCATCCTTATATCCCACACATCATAGGAGGTGATTTCAACAGCCACATGTGTCCTTCGGAAGACAAGGCATCATCTAGAAATAGCAGAGCACCCCCGGCCCATTCTACCCATACTTTGTTGTCCTCTGTCATTGATACCCTAAACCTGTCTGACGTTTGGAGGCTCCAACATCCAGTAGAAAAAGATTTCACCTTCTTTTCTCAGCCACACAACCCTTTGACGAGGATAGACTATTTGTTTTGCACAGACTCCCTAGTTCCCAAGATCACTGACTCCGAGATCCATGAAATGGTCATCTCTGACCACGCCCCCATCTCAATCAACGCTCCCCCTTGGAGATTCCCCTCCTTCCTGCAAAGCAATAAGGACTTTAAGATGTTCCTTGAATCAGCATGGGACGAATATACCACTCATAACCAATTACATTTAGATAACCTACCCTTTTCTGGGAGACTGGTAAGGCCTTCCTTAGAGGAAGAATAATATCCTATTTGGCTGCCTATAAAAGACGGGTTCTGTCCAACTATAAAGCGGCAAGCTATAAACTTAGGTCCACCCAACAGGCCCTGTTCAATTCAAACACACCCGAAAATAACGCAGCCTGGCTTACAGCTAAACATTCCTTTGACTCCTGGGCTGAAAATTTGGAACGCTTAAAAAGATCCCATTTAGAAGCCTTGCTTCATAAATTTGGCAACAAAGCTGGGAAACTCCTGGCAAGGCTATGTAGAGGGCCCCACAAACCTACCCAAATCTCCTCCCTCCGCGACCCTTCGGGAATATTAAAAACCAAACCCCACGAGATAAGTCAGATCATGCTGGACTTCTACTCGACGATTTACACCCCCGATCAAATAAATCTGGCCACAGCCAATTCCTTCCTTGAAAAAGTCCAGCTTCCCAAGATATCTGCAGAGCATTTGGAAATGATAAACTCACCCATAATTGAACAAGATGTCAGGGAGGCCATCAAACACCTCACCCCCACCAAAGCCCCGGGACCAGACGGCTTCACGGGTGAATTCTTTAAGACCCTCCAAGATAAAATTGTCCCCCCCCCCTCCAGGCTCTCTATTCCCATATTTGGCGGGGTAACCCCTACCCCCCCACAAGCAATCAGGCCACCATCAAACTTATCAAGAAAAAAGGCAAAGACCCTACCGACCCTGGCTCATTCAGGCCCATCTTAAACATTGACGCAAAAATTCTATCTAAAATCGTAGTGCAAAGGCTGGCCAAGTTCATACCACACTTAATTGACCCTGCTCAGTCCGGCTTTGTCAAAGGCAGAACAGCCACACTAAACATTAGGAAGGTTCTGGCGGTTCTGGAGAGTGCTAGACTTGACCCTAGGGGAGATCGAGCCATCATCACCCTGGACGCTGAAAAAGCTTTCGACAATGTTAACTTCGACTGGCTCCAGCTAGTATTAACCAGGATGGGATTCGATGGTCCTTTTACACACCTAATAAAATCTATGTATCAAGCCCCGGCAGCCAGGTTGATGGTGGCAGGTCTTCTCACCCCTGAATTTAGACTCTCAAAAGGAACCAGGCAGGGATGCCCTTTATCCCCCCTCCTCTTTAATATCGCCTTAGAGCCCCTGTCCAGGTTCATTAATTATACTGCCCCCCTACATGGCATTCAAATAGGAAACTCCACACTACGATCCTCCCTCTTTGCAGATGACGTCCTAATATTCACGTCCAACCCAGCAGCTGATCTGCCCCAATCAAGAACATTTTTGACTACTTCAAAATGTGTTCAGGCCTTCGTATCAATTATCGCAAAAGCGAGATCCTACTATTGGGTCCTCCCCAAAACCCAGGATGGGCTGCATCCTCTCCCTTCACCCTCGCCCACTCACACATCACCTACCTGGGAATCAACATAGGAAAGACACCCTCATCCATTTATCATCTCAACTACCCACCTCTTATTTCCAAAATAACTAGAGAATTGGACAACTGGATGGATCTTCCTCTCTCGCTTCTGGGGAGAAGCCACTTGGTAAAAATGGTCAGCTTCGCTCGCCTACTGTACCCCCTCCAAACTATCCCGTTACTGATTAAACATAAAGATGTCCAATTACTCAATAAATCTATATCCTCTTTTATCTGGCGAGGGAGGCGACCCCGAATTGCCCTGACCAAGCTCTACCTCCCCAGAAGCGAAGGAGGCGCTGGCCTTCCTGACATCAGTCTGTATAATGTTGCCTCCCTTCTAAGATTTAGCATGGACTGGATTACTAAATCTGCCCGTTACTCCAACCACGATCTCGAAAAGCACATGGTCTGTCCCTACTCCCTGACTGCTCTCCTTCACGCCAAATGGAAGAATATGCCTCCGAACATGCAACACAATCTACTTCTCAGAGACACATCCATTGCCTGGAGAACTTATAGGAGACTTTTCAAACTCCCTTCTTCCATGTCTCCCTACCTCCCCATCAAGGGGAACTCAGAATTCCCAGCAGGCCTGACAAACAAGGCCTACTTACTCTGGGAAGATCGAGGCCTAACTAACTTCTCCTCCCTCTGTCTGGCTCCCTCGGGACTTTGACTCTGTCGCTGCCGAATTCTCCATACCTAAATCCCACACCTTTCACCTCTGGCAATGCCGGAGCTTCATCAAGGCGTCATGCCCTGTTAGCCACCTAAGATTTTCCTCTAGTAAAATGGACGCTCTGATTCAAAAAAGATCATACAGCCTTTACGAAATCTACAAACTTCTTCTGGAAAGAGCCAGACATCCTGCCAATGCCACAAAAATCTCCAATTGGTCAAAAAACTTCCCCTTTCCAGATTTGACGCAAAAAATCTTGGATGGATATAACTACACGATCAAGCTGACTCCTAATGAAACCTGGAGAGAGACGCAATTAAAAATCTTACATCGAGCATGCATCCCATTCCTAATGGACAAGTCCAACCAGAATCGGGCCAACTGCCAACTTTGTGGATTCCTAAGATCTTCCCTCGCCCACCGATTCTGGTCCTGCTCATACATCTCAGCCTTTTGGGATCAAATCATATCTTATATACACAGTGTCAATCTTCTTCTCCTTCCCAAAGACCCCCTTCTCTTAATCTTCGGCCATTGGGACAAGGAGTTGATGCACTGGTCACCCTCCCTAAAACCGCAGGCTAAAGAATGGGCCTCGATATGCCTCCTAACAGACGGAAGAGCCATTCTAAAGTCCTGGACAGAGAAACCCCCCCCCCCTCCCTGAACTTGGTGGTGAAAGAACTCAGATCGCTTCTCTACAAGGACAAACTGAACACCAATTTTGAACATACACGGACGGCGCATCTATTTTGGCTCAGGTGGAATCCTTTTATCTCAGCTACACTTGCGCCGGGCGACGAAAGGGCCCTGAGAGACACCTTCTCCTACTATCCCGAAACCTCCTCACACTTCCTATCAGATGATATCTCCTAATTTTGTGCCCTGTGAACCTTTTCTCCCCAAATGGACCTTGGTGATCTATTCAACCTCTCCTGGGAACTCACACTCTCCCCTAAGTTTCTATCTACGGCCCTTAGCCATGGGCCCAAGTCGCTTGGATTCATGCTTGTTGTGCAGCCCCCCTGACTTAAGTTGCAGCCCCCTACCCCTTTCCCCCCCGAATGGTGTTTTGTTTTATGCCAGCGTGATCCCTCCGGGCACTTTTCCATCAATGTTACGTCAGCTTTTAACTCATGGTATACTGTGACTCTGTTTATATGGTTTAGTAAAACACATGCTTTTGTAACCTTTCGCCTACTGGAGGGCGATATATGCCTTTCCCCTATGCTCATGTATCTGTGCACCAATTTTCTATTTCCAATAAAATCTGTTTTAAAAAAAAAAAAAAAAAAAATCACAAATTGCCGCCATTAATAGTAAAAAAATAAAAACCAACATTCGTAAATGCGGCAACTTTTGCGCAAACCAATCAATAAACGCAGATTGTGATTTTTTTTACCAAAAATATGAGGAAGAATATAAATCGGCCAAAACCAATGAAAAATATATTTTTTTGGATTTGCATTTTAGCAAAAATAAGAAAAATTGTTTTTTTTTTTTTTTTGTAAAATTGTCGCTCTTCTTTTGTTTATAGCGGCAATCAGAAATGATGCAGAGGTGATCAAATACCACCAAAAGAAAGCTCTATTTGTGGGAAAAAAGGACGTCAATTTTGTTTGGGTACAATGTCGCACGACCACGCAATTGTCAGTTAAAGCCACGCAGTGCCGAATCGCAAGTGCTCTGGTCCTAAATTGGGAAATCCTTCCGGGGCTGAAGAGGTTAAGAAGTAAAAAAAGTTCTATATAACCACTCTATAAAGGTTTATGGAACTTACAGTTGTTATGGAAATTTTTGGTTGTGACTCTAAAAATAAAAGTTAGTTTTGCAATTGCAGGAACAGATCCACAGGACTCAATCTCTGTGTTTAAAATGTCCGTTCTGACAAGATTTATTGTTACATGATATTTTATGCATAGATAAGAAAGGGGTGGTGTGAATTGTTATTAGAAACTAACAAATAGAAATATATTATTAAAAGCTAGCGAATAGAATAATTTCAAAAGTAAAACATAGAGAGGGGAGGGGGGAGTAGAGACAGAGTGAGAGCTTCTAGGAGAAAGTGTATCTGTGTCATAAGTGAAGGCCACAGAAGACATTGCAGCAGCGTGAGCAAAATGGAGTCTCTTGTGCTTAAATGATCAATACAGTGAAAGTCCATGTCACAGTGTAAAACGATAAGCTGCAGATGTGATCCACTACACTGTGTTTAAGAGCTTACACAAATGGTGTCCCTTATAAGCGAAACTTGCAAAGATAGGAATGGGGGGTGGGGAGCATTTTCATAGCTACCCATAATCTTATCATCAGCATAATGAGGAGCTGCAAAGGAAACAACCAGGAATGAACCACAAATACCTAGTGGTTAAGCATCTTTATTGAGAGCCAAGAAGAGTTACAGTAGAGTTTTTGCTGTAGATGTGATCAACATTTTATAAACACTTCATTACCTGAACAATGACTTAAACTTACTAGGTTCAAGAGTGAAAACCAACCCAACTGAAACAGGAGATATCAGTCTAAGCGATTTACAGCTTGATCAAAGGTCATTCTTTGCAGATGATAGTTTTTGAGAATTCTTACCAGTAGAAATGATCACATAAGCCTCGTACACACAATCTAATTTTCGGACAACCAAACGTCCATTTTTTGTTGGATGCTTGTCTCATGTCCAAAGCGAAGAGCATACTAACAACGCGAAAATTTTCATACGACAGAACTCAACGTCAGAAGTGACATAATGTTTTGAATATTTTTGCATCTTTTTTTCGTTTCTTTTTTATCATTCAAAAGTTTTATTGAGGTTTTACATACATCTTATGTATCATAAAGAATAGTACATCTGATGTTCCAGCTGGAGCATATTGATGAGTTCAACATAGGAAACACATTTGAAAGGGTACAGAATTAAACCATTGTAAAACAGAGTAAACTTTAAACCAGGGTTGTATGGTCGTGTTTCCGTCTAGAGTTAGGAGGGGGTAGAGAAAGCTCCAGGTGGGGAAAGAGTGGGGTGGGGGTAGGGAGAAATGGGAGGGGGAAGGGAGGGGGAGGGAAGAGAAGGGAGGTGTAGGAAGGGGTACCAGTGAGTATCGGGTATTAGAGTTGTAGCAAGCATTTTGGATGTGATAGCCAGATGGACCATTTGTTTAGGAACCTGTCTAAAGTCAGATTTTTTCTGGACAGCATTCTCTCCATCTCACATTGCAAATTGAGGTCTGCAATGGCGGATGTGAGGGACTTTTTTTGTTTCTGAGCATGCGTAGTCTCAGGCATACAATTTTTTATATGAAAACCATACTAATGGAACGGAAATTGGGCATTGCATTGTCGTATGACAAAAATTTTCTAGTCTGCACATCCAGCTTTTGTCTGACGAAAAATCAAAATCGGCTGTCAAAAGGAGCATACTAACTGTAAGAATTTCAGACGAAAGGCCGTCGACCAAAAATTCCCATCCGAAATTCGCATCGTGTGTATGGGGCTTTAGGCTCGATTTACAAGAATGCGTTTTTTTAGACTTTTTGCAGAAATGCAGGGGATTTTTTTAACATGGGTTCCTATGGAACACGTTCACATCAATGCATTTTTGTGCCTCTGCGTTTTTGGAAAGAGTCAGGGACTTTCTTTCCCGCAAAATGCAGCATTTTGCATGTAATAGACTTCAATGGACCCGCATCCAAAATGCACTTATCAAGGTTTTACCGCAGTTTTGCCATGATTTGCAGGTTTTTTTTTTTTAAGCTGTACATTCACTGTATATAGCTGGTTGCTAAGGAGCAGGCTGGGAAGATGGCTGCCGCGTCCCGCTGACAGCTGAATGTAGAAATAAGAATTGCCAGCAAAAAAAAGAAATTGTGAAAAAAAAATGGCGTGTCCCCCCCCCCCCCCAGGTCTATACCTAGGATTTGGAGGGGACCACCCACACCAACATTTTTTTTTTAAATGGCATGGGTCTCCCCAAAATCCATACCAGACCCTTATCCGAGCATGCAGCCAGGCAGGTCAGGAAAGGGAGGGGACAAGCGAACGCCCCCCCCCTCCTGAACTATATCAGGCCGCATGCCCTCAACATGGCTTATCAGAATCCAGAAGTCCCCTTTAACAAGGGGGCCCCCAGATCCCGGGCCCCCCTATGTGAATCAGTATGGGGTACACTGTGCCCCTGCCCATTCACCAAAAAAAAGTAATGTAGTGTGAAAAAGGCAATAAATAGTTTTTGACAAGTCCTTTATTAAAAATGTCTTCTTCTTCCCCCACTTCTTCCTCCTCCGGGCTTCTCCTTCTCCTGCTTCTTCCTCCGGTCTTATTCTTTCTCTGGTCTTCTTTGTCTGGTGTTCTTCTTCCTCCACTGCCACTCCCGCTGACGACCCTCCTCCGATGCTGCAACCCGCTGATCTGTCCACAACGATGTCAAGCATTTCTTAGATAACTATGGGGCATGGCCATCGGATGACATCAGCGGAGCGCGCGCGCTCACAGTGCGGGATCTCGCAGGATTTGCGATATCGAGCCATCTTGCCGCCGTCAGACTGCGGTCGGTGGTCAGCAAGTGGTTAACTGACTCCAACCCATCTTGTGATAGAACAGAGCATTTGGAGTCAGGCTGCACATGCTCAGTTTGGTGTGTATTGTTAAAGAATTATTTTTTTCTTGGGAGAGTGCATGTGATCCTCACAGAGCCAGACAGAGGATCAGGGGAGAATGAAAACATGTTCTGTGTACTGTAGTAGACCATATATAGTGAATGCAGGGTCCTGGGTTCAGTAACACTTTAAGAGAAACCTGTTAGAATAAAGATATGGGAACTGCTGACTTGTTTTTTAAAGTGGAGGCTATTTAGCAAAAATAAATTTCACATTTTAAAGGGAAGGTTCTCTTAGATAATCATTCAGACCTCAATAGGGAAGCCTGAAACCACCTAATTCAAGCGTTTTTTCCAGGCATTTTTTAGCCTATATTAACTGATCTCCTCCCCCTAGTGATTTCCATTGGTTAAAACAAAAAGCCTGAAGCTTGAATACACATGTCATACACTTCTAAAAACGCCCATATACACTTTCAAAAATGCTCAAAAACTCTCAAATAAAACCTCCTGGAAATCACTCTGCTCAGCCTACAACACACACACATTTATTATTTATTGCCTGCCAGTAGGCAGTCGGTATTTTAGTAATGTACAAAATAACAATGAGGGAAACGCTGCACTGGCCAGTAAGGCTTAATGTACACGGGATGCTTTTCAACCTCTCCTGAATGATTTTTTGACAGGTAGAAACAGGCGCTTAAAAACGTTCGTTTAGCCGCGTTTGCATCTAGAAGTGTTTTTTTTTTTTTTAATGACAAACGCCTCTAAACAAAACGCTGCTAAATGTGAGTTACCACATTTGGGCGTTTTTACAAGCTGTTACAGACATTTGGCGTTACAAATGCCTCTGAACTTCCTTCTGAACACATTTTTTGCTTTCCAAAAACAGCAGAAACGACTGCAAATGACCCTGTGTACATGTACTGATAAGATAACATAGAGGAGAGTTCAGGGGCACCTAAACATCTGTTTACCAGCAGCGGTGTACATGAAGCGTAAGCTGGAGAGTACCAAATCTAGTGCAGCTGTGCATGGTAGCCAATCAGCTACTAACTTAGGCTTGTTCAATTTGACAAAAAAACTGGAAGCTGATTTGTTTATACGCAAAGCTGCACCAGATGTTGCACTCTCTAATTTTAGAAAATCAGCCCCAATGTATCGGTATGAAAATGTTTCACCCCTGGTTCACATTGGTGCGGGAATGAACTCTCACCATTTCATTCCCACATGTCAGTCCCAATTTCAGGTGCGATTTCAGGTTTCTGCACAGATGTTAATGGAACTTGCACCTGAAATCGCCAAAAGTAGTACAGAAACGACTTTTGGGATTCGGTGCAGCTCTGCAAATGCAGCGTCGCACCAATTAGGTCGGTGCCATTGCAATCGCCGCCGATTTGGCATGTGATTTGACATGTCAAATCGTATGCCAAAACGCACCAATGTGAACCAGGACTCACCCCGAGTTCAAGAATGTAACTAAACTGTAACATTTCACCAGAGGGAAATCCTTCTGTTAAAGGAAGCACACTAGAATGTTTCCCAGATCACAAAATTTCTGTCATTCATTTAGTCTAGGTTCAGGCATATGCAGTGCAGGAAACGCAGCGATCCCTGCGCACTTCACACACCGCGTTGCAATTGCACTGTGTTTGTGATCTGCTGCAGGTGTCAATACAAAGTCGCTGAAACACCCCAAAAGGATCGCAAACACAGTGTGGTTTGCCCACACCATATTGCATGGTACAGAATGACCATGTCGGTGGCTGCACTTCTTTGGTGCGATGCATTGCGATTTGAGTCCATTCAAAATGAATGAGCTCAAATCGCACTGCACTGAATCACATGTGAATTGCACAGGATGCGGTTCCTGTGCAATTCACAAGCTAGTTATAGTGCGAACCGGGGCTTACAGAACTATCCTTCTCTGGTGCAGTATTAGCATGTAAAAAAAATTGTGAAAAAAAAACATAAAATATAACGCTTAATTAAGGTGCTAAATATCGCAAAACATAGATATTTAACACATCTGCTAAATAACGCTTTTTTTTTTTTGCTTTATTTAGGGAATTTACTACTTTTGAGATAAATACCACATGAGTTATTTTAACTCAAATATTCATGTGGTAATTATCTCTTAGTGAATGGACCCCATAGTCGCTAACATGGAACATACAGTTGTGCTCATAAGTTTACATACCCTGGCAGAATTTATGATTTCTTGGCCATTTTTCAGAGAATATGAATGATAACATAAAGACTTTTCTTTCACTCATGATTAGTGTTTGGCTGAAGCCATTTATTATCAATCAACTGTGTTTGCTCTTTTTAAATCATAATAACAATAGAAACTACCCAAATGACCGTGATCAAAAGTTTACATACCCTGGTGATTTTGGCCTGATA
Source organism: Glandirana rugosa (assembly GCA_018402905.1). NCBI lineage: Eukaryota > Metazoa > Chordata > Amphibia > Anura > Ranidae > Glandirana > Glandirana rugosa. Next base: position 1,075,504 of record BLSH010216864.1, on the reverse strand, counting down.
ACATGCACACAAGTTGACACAAAGGGGTTTCAATGGCTATTAAAGGTAACGCTCCTCACATGTGATCTGTTTGCTTGTAATTGATGTGTGTGTATAAAAGGTCAATGAGTTTCTGGACTCCAGACAGACCCTTGCATCTTTCATCCAGTGCTGCACTGACGTTTCTGGATTCTGAGTCATGGGGAAAGCAAAAGAATTGTCAAAGCATCTGCGGAAAAAGGTAGTTTAACTGTATAAAACAGGAAAGAGATATACAAATATATCCAAGGATTTGAGAATGCCAATCAGCAGTGTTCAAACTCTAATCAAGAAGTGGAAAATGAGGGGCTCTGTTGAAACCAAACCATGGTCAGGTAGACCAACTAACATTTCAGCCACAACTGCCAGTTAAATTGTTTGCGATGCAAAGAAAAACCCCCAAAAAACTTCAGGTGAAATACAGGACTCTCTGAAAACATGTGGTGTGGCTGTTTCAAGATACACAATAAGGAAGAAAGATGGGCTGCATGGTCGAGTTGCCAGAAGAAAGCCATTACTACGCAAATGCCACAAAGTATCCTGCTTACAATACGCCAAACAGCACAGAGACAAGCATCAAACCTTCTGGTACGAAGTCATTTGGAGTGATGAGACCAAAATTGAACTTTTTGGCCACAACCATAAACGCTACATTTGGAGAGGAGTCAACAAGGTCTTGTGAAACACGGAGGTGGATCGCTGATGTTTTGGGGATGTGTGAGCTACAAAGGCACAGGAAATTTGGTCAAAATTGATGCCAAGATGAATGCAGTATGTTATCAAAAAATATTGGAGGAACATTTGCATTCTTCAGCCAGGAAGCTGCGCATGGGACGTACTTGGACATTCGAACATGACATTGATCCAAAACAAAAGGCCAAGTCAACCTGTCATTGGCTACAGCAGAATAAAGTGAAGGTTCTGGAGTGGCCATCTCAGTCTCCTGACCTCAATATCATTGAGCCACTCTGGGGAGATCTCAAACGTAGACAGCCCAAGAATTTCCAGGAACTGGAGGCTTTTTGCCAAGAGGAATGGGCAGCTTTACCATCTGAGAAGATAAAGAGTCCACAAATACCACAAAAGACTTCAAGCTGTCATTGATGTTAAAGTGGTAAATAAATTAAGAACCGGGGCATGTAAACTTTTGATCAGTGTCAATTGGGTCGTTTCTGACGTTATTATGATTTAAAAAGAGTAAACACAGTTGACTGATAATAAATGGCTTCAGCCAAACACTAATGCCCCGTACACACGATCCGAAAATCTGACGAAAAATACTGCATATGATGTGATCGTACAATAATCGGATCGTTAGTACACAGCTTACGAGAGCTGATCATGACAGTTCATCCCATAATATTCGATCGGACAAGCATGAAAAACTGGATTTTTTTGACTTACTGTAAAATCCCTTTCTCTGGGTTAGTCGACAGGCACAGCGATTCTTAGGACTAAGTGGGTTATACTGCCCTATACAGGAGTTTACTAGGCAGATCAGGCAGTTCTAACAGCAAAAAGAACAGCAACAGACACAGCCCCTCACCGACAGATAACCCCACACCCAGCTGCTGCTAGCTCCGTTCGTAACAAGCAGTGTAACATCCAGAGGGGTGGGTGCTGTGCCTGTCGACAAACTGAGAGAAAGGGATTTTACGGTAAGTAAAAAAAATCCAGTTTTCTCTTTCGTTCGTCGACAGGCACAGCGATTCTTAGGACTAAGTGGGACGTCCAAAAGCAGTGCCAAAAATGAGGGGTGGGTAACAGAACAAGAACAGAACTACACCCAATGGAATCCTCAGTGAGGAACCACACGTGTCTCACATGGCCGTCTGCACAACTTTGTGGCCAAACGCAGCATCCGAGGATGCTAAAAACATCAACTTGTAAAACTTTGAAAAGGTGTGCACAGAGGACCAAGTAGCTGCCTTGCACACTTGAGATACTGACACCTGATGTCGGAAAGCCCAGGAAGTGCTAATCGTCCTGGTAGAGTGAGCCGTGACCGGAAAAGGAGGCTCCAGGCCCCCGAACAGCATAGGCTCGGGTCACCGTCTGTCTAATCCAACATGAGATAGTGTTCGATGAGGCCGCCAAAACCTTGCATGGACCATCCACCACAACAAAGAGAGCGTCCGACCTCCGAAGGAGGCCGTGGTCGCCAGATACACCCGCAGGGCCCGAACAACCTCCAGGGAGTGCAAAGCAACCTCCTTAGGGTGAGGCGGGCGCGGGCATAGTGAAGGAAGACAATTGTCCTCATTGATGTGGAAAGAGGACACCACCTCTGGCAAAAAGGAGGATGACAGGCGCAAGACCGCCTTATCCCTATGTAGGCCCAGATAAGGAGAACTACAAGATAGAGCCGCCAACACAGACACCCGCCGAGTGGATGTGATAGCCACCAGGAAAAACACCTTCCGCGAAAGCAATTGTAGTGAGATTTCTCTTATAATCTCAAAAGGTGGCTTCTGAAGCACGTACCTGGGGGGTGACATGCAGAACCCCCTGCATGAAAGTACGGATCAATGAATGCGTCGCCAACGGATGCTGAAAAAAAGATTGCCAGAGCAGAAACCTGACCCTTGAAAGTGAACAACGCCAGTTTCTGGTCGAGCCCCTTCTGTAGGAAGGCCAGAATCTGAGACACCGAGAAGGAACGAGAGGTCCACTCCCCGGCTTCGCATCAGGCGATTAAGCCTTCCGGGTGTGGTGGAAAATCTTACGTGAAGTGGCCTCATGGGTCTCCAGCATGGTGGGAATCACCGAGTCTGAGACGCCTCGATCCCTCAACTACTGGGATTCAATAGCCATGCCTTAAAGCCAGAGAGGGTAAAACAGGATACCAGATGGGCCCCAGGGACAGAGGAGCCTCGCGAGGCGGAAGCCGCCAAGGGATGCCACCATCCGTACTACAACGGCGTACCAAGAAAGCCCTGTGCATTCTGGGGCTACCAGCATGGTCGCTATACCCTCCACTCCTATTCTGCGTAGAAGGTGCAGAAGCAGTTTAAGAGGAGGAAAGGCATAGATGAGTCGATACCGAGCTCACCGAGCCACAAGAGCATCCGCCGCATCCTGCCAGGGGAACCCACGTTCAGCTCACGAAGGTCTGCACCTTCCGATTGAGACGGGATGCTAGCCAGTCCACGTCCGGAGCACCCCATCTCAGACAAATCTGATGAAACACGTCCGGGTGCAGGGACCACTCTCCTTGGTCCAGGAGACTGAGATAGTCCGCTTGCCAACTTTCTACGCCCGGCATGTGAACGGCAGAGATTGGCGAAACGTGACTTTCTGTCCACCACAGAATGGGAACTACCCCTGAGGCCACAGCCAAGCTTCTCGTCCCACCCTGGTGATACAGGTATGCCACAGCTGTGGCATTGTCCGACTTAATCTGGACAGGGCACCCGTGCAGCCTTGATCCAATGGGAGAGGCAGCACCAAAAACGCCCGCAATTCCCAGACATTGATTGGGAGATGAGACTCCTCCGGAAACCGCCGTCCCTGGGCTGAGAGCAGCCCAAGGACTCCGTCCCAGCCTGTCAGGGTGGCATCCATCTTGATCCCCGTCCAGTGAAGGGGGAGGAAAGACTTCCCCGACCGAAGAGCCGGGGACCGCAGCCACCAGAGTAGCGAGGCCCTTACCTGGTGATCCATCCTGATCATCCGATTCTGGGAAGCTGGGAACCTGTCCCATCTCAGGAAAATCTCCCGTTGCAGAACCCAGGTGTGGTAGCGAGCGTAAGGGACCACCTCGAAGGGGGCCACCATGAGGCCTACGACCCACATGCAAAAACGGAGTGAGCCCCATTTCTGGGACCGCAGGGACCGAAATGCAGACAGAAGCGGCTGCCGCTTGGTAGGCGGAAGGAAAATCTTCGCCCGGGCTGCATCCAAGATCAGCCCCAGATACTCCAGGCGGTGAGACGGAATCAGAACCGATCACCCAACCGAACTCGTGCAGAGTGTACATTGGCCCTGAGCGCTGGAGCCGACTCCGCTCGCAGGAGAAAATCCTCCAGACACGCCACCACCACGATGCCCCTCTGCCTCAGCAGAGCCAGAACCGAGGCCAGCGGTTTGGCGAAGACCTGAGGCGCCAAAGCCAGGCCAAATGGGAGAGCTACGAACTGATAGTGATCCTCTCCAACCGCAAGGCGCAGGAAGCACTGGTGCTGGGCGCAGATGGGAACATGCAGGTATGCATCTTTGATGTCGGGGGAAGCCAGGAAAAAAGCCCTGGTGCAGGGCCGCTACCACCGAGCGGACCGACTCCATCCGAAAACCTGCGGACCCGCACAAACCTGTTGAGGTCCCTCAGATCCAGGATTGGACAAACCCCACCCTTCTCCAGAACCACAAAAAGGTTGTAACAAAAAAAAAAAACTTGAGAACGCTCCGCAATGGGTACGACCGCCCCTGACCAAACAGGTCCTGTAGGGCCCTGAAATAGGGCCCGCAGCCTGCCGCAGGCAGCTGCAGTATGGAGGCTAATAGTCTGTCTGAGGGACAAGAACAAAGTTCTATTCTGTAGTCCGACGAGACCATCTCGTCCCAGTGGTCCGAAATGCAGGAGGACCCCCTGTCTGCGAACCCCAGGAGACGCCCCCCCACCTGGGAGCCAGGTGGAGGCAATCCGACGTGCGGAGGAGGCCTTGTCCCCTAACTAAGGGGGCCTTAGCGGGTTGCGAACCCTTGCCCGAGGAGCGGGGGGGGGGACACAATCCTCCTTGTCTCCGGGAGAGAGGTGCTGTTCCCACCCGCGAGGTTATTGGTAATCTCAACCGAGGAGGCCCAAGGAGCCGCCCACCCTGGAAAGGCAAGTCAGGGCCCCTTTTTTAGAAGTCTGGTCTGCCGACCAGCACTACAGCCAAGGCCACTGCCTGGCCACACAGAGACCACGGACGCCTTGGACGTCAGGGGGGCCGTGTCCAGGGCTGCATCACATGGATACTGTAGCCCATGGAGAAGCTGATCACCGAGACCCACGCGATCAGGGGGAACCTGAGTGTTGTTCAACTCGCTATATCCATATGAGTGTTGTGCGACGCCAGCGCAGAAGCCACAACGGGTCGCCTGGCTGATCCCGTCATAACAGACAGGGATCTGACGCAAGCTTCGGCCTTCCTGTCAGCCGGGTCCCTAAAAGGACGGCGTGCCCTCCATCGGGATAGTGGTCACCCTATTCAGGCGGGACATGGGGGGGGGGAACCACAGGGGAGATGCCCACTTCTTCAACAGTTCCTCCCCAAAAGCATAGCACACAGCCGCCAAAATGGCCGCCGGCCGTTCCCCAGGCTCTACAATGTGGCCAGCTACAGGAAAATGGCTGCCGGGCCCCGGCAAAATGGCCGCCGAGCAATCTGACCGCCGCAGCACGAGGTGCGGAGGGGACGGACAGGGGGACCTCTAGGGCCCTACGTACACACACACCCTGGGAGCCCTCCGGGGGGGAAGGGGGGTGCGACAGCAGGGTACTGGAGGGGTGGGGGAGGGGGATTACTGGTAAGGGAGGGGGTGCCCACCCGGGGGGGCCCACCCGCTACCTTGACACCCTGGAGGGGGGACCCGTCAGCTACCCCACTGGACCTGGGGAGGGGGGGCGTACTTACCCCATCTAGACGGGCGGTGTGGGGATCCCACCCGAGACAGCATTCGCACTTCCGGCTAGGCCGGAGGGAGCTGTTGGCCTAGGGCACACTGCGTGCGATGGCGGGGAGTTTAACCCGCTGGGCCACCCCGTCCGAATCGGGGTTTGTCGCGGTCGACCCAGCGCAAAGCATCCGGTCTAACGCGTGATGGCCGGCTGGGGACACTACCTAAGTCCGAGACCCAGCCTGTTGCCCAGCACGGCTGCTTGATTGAAGTCTTCATCTGTGTCTCCTGACAGCTGAAGTGGACCAGAGAGGAACCACAGATCCCAACAGGGAGCCTAGGTCTAACTCCTTGCACTAGGCAGAAAAAACTGAGCTAGCAGGAACTGGGTGCGTGGTTATCTGCCGGTGGGGGCTGCCCCCTGGGAGGGGCTGTGTCTGTTGCTGTTCTTTTTGCTGCTAGAACTGCCTGCTCTGCCTAGTAAACTCCTGAAGAGGGCAGTATAACCCACTTAGTCCTAAGAATCGCTGTGCCTGTTGATGAACGAAAGAGAAATTTTGATCGCATGGTGCCCGATCGTACAATTTTCGTTTAATCAGTACAGTTGTCGCCCAGCAATACAATACAAATACACTACAACACATGACATCACTTCCGATTTTTTATTCTGTCGTACGAGAATATTCGTGACTTTAGTACACTCTTCCGATTCGATCTGAGATTAGCATGCAAAAAAAAACGGACGATCTGTTGTCCGATATTCGGATCATGTAGACGGGGCATAACCATGAGTGAAAGAAACGTTTTTGCTTTATCATTCATATTCTCTGAAAAATGGCCAAGAAATCATAAATTCTGCCAGGGTGTGTAAACTTATGAGCACAACTGTACATGCAGTCAATTAAGTGTGAGAATCTTATTGACACATGTTCTAGGTCAGTGACCCAATAGCCTGCTATGGCAGCTGTAATATTTTGAATCCTAAGGGCTCATTTTAAACGTTGTTGTCATACACTCTAATTCATTATCATGTATACCTGAGTCCTGCTGCCTGCCAAGTCAGTTTATTAGCACGTGTATATATTTATGATGCCATATGATGTCACATGTTTTATCATGTATTGGTAGGAGTACACTTATTGAGGCCCGCAAATCTATGTCTTTTTCCGCATAAAGAAGATACTCTTGATGAATCTGCATGTTCACACAGAAGCACAACTGTGCAATTTACCAGAAAGGTGTTTTCATTTGATGACACAAAGAACAAGAATAGATTTTACATCTGGTGTTTCTCAGGTACGTAAGTAAATGATAAAAATAAAATCAGGAACATATTCATTAAAATCGGAATGCCGAAAATTCTTTTTTCTGTATTCATTGATATTTCCAGCCAACATTACCCATGGTTATATTGCATTGAATGTTAATAAAATAATCAAACTAGCGATATGTGCTTCTACTATGAAGGCTGTTATAAATTTACAGAGTTAGGACTGCAGATAATTCTGGGGTGCCTTGTCGTGGCCTCTGCAGCTTACACATGTATTTGCAAAAATGCCCAAACTAAACCCCTGTTTTTAACGTGAACTGTTAGACAGGACTATTCGGTTGGTTGCAGGCTGGTTGGTAAGTTGAGTTGGGAATTTTTCTTTGTTTTTGTTGGACATGCGTCGCCCTTCCATGTGGTCCTTGCTGTTAAGGCCAGTTATAGGTTGGGGTGGTTGCCATTTGGCTGTACCATTGGTTATTTGGTGAAGGGGCTCACTGGATACGTTTGCTACCACTGTGCTATTTGCTGGGTGTCCAGTATGCCCCTGTACCATTGAGGAGTGGGCTCCCTCCAGGCAAACCTGACCTCAATCTATCCATTATATGCTCCTACTATGGAGGATTTCAAAATGTATAGAGTTAAGCCCTGTACATACGATGCAAATTTCAGACGGGAATTTTAGTACGACGACTGATCGTCCTAAATTCTTACCGTTAGAATGCTCTTTTGGACAGCCGATTTTCTTTTTTCAGAAGACAAAAGCTGGATGTGCAGACTAGTAAATTTTTTTCGTATGACAAGTCAACGTCCGATTTTCGTATTAGTACGGTTTCATACAATTAAGACTACGCATACTCAGAAACGGAAAAATACATACAAAACTATTGAACACATTACGTCACTTCTGACGTTAAATTTGGTCGTACTAAAATGGTTGTATTGTTAGTACGTGCTTCACTTTCGACATGAGACAAGCATCCAACAAAAAACAGACGTTCTGTCATCCGAAAATCTAATGAGTCTTTAGGCTCTAACTGACTTTAACTGACAATTGTGCGGTCATGCAACAATGTCCCCAAAGGAAATTTATACCATTTTTTCACACACATAGCGATTTCATTTGGTGGTATTTGATGACCACTGAGGTTTTTATTTTTTGTGCCATAAACAAAAAAAGACCGACAATTTTGAAAAAAAAAACAATATCTTTTACTTTCTGCTATAAAACATATTCCATAAAAAAAATAGCCAATATGTATTCTGCTACATATTTTTGGTAAAAAAAATATACCAAAGTGTATATTGATTGGTTTGCGAAAAAGCTATAGCGTCTACAAACTATGGGACATATACTGTAAGTTTTATTTATTTATCTTTTTATACTAGTAAAATAGCATGTAGGCATTTAGGCGGGCCCTGGAGACACAAGCGCGCTGAGAGCCGCGGCAGTTCTTTTACTACATGCTTGTTTTATCTTTCCTGAAATAGGTGCATCATAAATAAATATATTTTATCTACCTATACGGGCTTTACTATGTGTTGCTTTATTGTTTCACTTGTGATGCCATCCTCCTGATTGGGAGAAAATGTTTTTGATCACACCTGGTTGCTGGAAGTCCTGGCTGTTTTGCGCACCAAGAGCGGTGGTTGATGCAAGTCCTTTCTGTGTGATTCCATCGTATTGAGTCATCCAATTAGAGAGTGGAGTTGGAGTAACTGTTAAGTTTCAGATTACATGCCTGCTCTTATCCTCTATCTGGTAAGGAGATTGGATTGACAATGTGGTCTGGTGTGCTTTCATTACACAATGAAGCTGGTAAAGGGATTTCAGATTTCCCTCCTTTTTAAAGACTTATAGCGGCAGAAGTCTGAAACTAACTTGCACTTTGTTGAAACCAGTGACACTAATGCAGTGATCATTGCTAAAAATATGCACTGTCACTGTACTAATGACATTGGCTGGGGTTAAACATCTAAGGGCAATCAAAGGGTTAAAGTGGTTGTAAAACCTTTACAACCACTTTTACCTACAGGTAAGGCTTACCTGCAGGTAACGTGAATATCTCCTAAACTTGCACAGTTTAGGAGATATTCACTGTATACGATTGAGCCGACATCACCGCTTGGTGCTGTTTCTTCAGGGCCGTGCCATGACCAGTGGCTGCCGAGTCCATGCATGGGAATGACATCATCGCGGCTCTGACTAATCACAGCGCCTGAGCCGCAACCCCGAAATAACTCCGGTGGAAGATGTCGGCCCTGTACTCGGAGTGCCGATTCAGATTCAGGGCATCGTTCTAAGGTAAGTATTTAACAATGAGCTAGTATGTGATGCATACTAGCTCATTATGTCTTTCTCTTGCAGGGTTTTTTTTTTTAAGGTTTACAACCTCTTTAAAGCGGCTGTATCCCCACAGACAAAAAAATAAAAACACCTGTAAAGCAAAGGCATAATGAAGCTAGTATGCACCGCATACTAGCTCATTATGAAATACTTACCTCAGAATGAAGATCTGACAGGGCCGCTTGGTCCCCGCAGAGGGAGCTGACATCTTCCCTTGGCGGATACTTCCCGGTCTGGCGCATGTGCGCGGGAGCCTGTCTTTCCGGCAGGGTTTCCGGCAAGGTCCGGCACTATACGCCGGGCCTTCGCCGGCACTTCACTGCGCATACGCCACTGATGTCAGCGGCTGCATGCAAGGTGAATATCTCCTAAACCGTACCGGTTTAGGAGATATTAATTGTACCTACAGGTAAGCCTTATTATAGGCTTACCTGTAGGTAAAAAACACTAAAATGGGGACACAACTGTGTGCCTAGACAGTGTTTGTATTTACTATGTGTGCTGCTTTTACTAGGGGAAGCAATGGACTTTATTACCTGCTTTGCAGGAACACAGAATCCATCACCTTCCCCCTGTCAGAGCGGAGATCTGCATTGTTTACATATGCAGAGCTCCATTCTGTGTCTCTCCCCACCAATCAGCAGGTGCCAGCAGACATTGTTTGACCAGCACCTACTGATTGGCTTGCGCTGTGCCTGCACAGCCGTGGGCGCCCCCTAACCGGAAGTGGCGGATCACATACTGGATATGTGATCCTGTGCAGGAGAGCCGCTCTGCCACTGTATAACTATGTTATAATGTTAACCTCCCTGGCGGTATGATTATGTCAGATTTTTGCGTCTAAAAGCGGTACATTGTTTTGCATAGAAATTTGGCATTTTATATTGTAGGTCGGTAATTATTTGGAATAACTCACTTAAATCTGTCCAAACAAGAGTCTAGTAGACATCCTGGGTATGATCAATTTTGAAACACGAAATCATAAATTATAATATAATAAATAACTATAAATAATTATTAAAAATAATAACATAATAGTAATAAAAAACTATTCAATAATGTAATCAAATGAAAAACACTGAAATTTGCTCAGTTGCAGAATTGTCGCTGTCGTCACTTTCAGTTTCTGATGATAAATTTCTCCAAAAATCAGTATCACTCAATTCTGCAAATGATTCTTATTTACTATCGGTGTTTTCTAGCTGATCAAAAACCACTTTTGACGTAAAGGGACACTTTTTGGTTGCTATGGACATTCTCAAGTTTCCAGGCAGAAAGAATGGCATATATAATATAAAAGTGCATGCAGGGCACTGGGCAAACCACTAGGGACAAATGGGATGTGAAATGATTTCATACAGTAATGTAATCTGTAAGATTACAGTGTACTGTATGTTTACTGTGTGTTTCACTATTTGAATTTGCCGCCGGTCTCTGCCCCCGTGTGATGCGACGCTCACAGGAAACGGAGCCCGGAACACAGAGGCATCGGGAGGAGGACAGAGCCCACTGACACAGTGGGGGGACATTGCTGGATCCAGGGGACAAGGTAAATAATGCTGGCTGGATCCAGCAATGCAATTCAGAGTGTGGCTCGAGGTTACTGCTCTTGGTACAGAAAATTCACCCCGAGCCACACTCGGGAATACCACCAGGGGGGTTAAAGTAGTGCAGTGCTAAATAGCAAAACATGGTCTGGTCATGAAGGGGGTAAAACCTTTCCGGAGCCGAAGTGTTTAAAGAGGAAGTAAGCCCAGATGGGGTTTACTTCCTCTATATTCCCCTGCAAAGTAGATGCATCGTAGCCCATTATGTGTCACTTACCTGCAAACGAAGCATGCGATGTCCCCTGTGCTGGAGGCGTCCATCTTCAGCCCCTCTTCCTTCTGGGGCCACGACTCAGGCTCTGTGACTGGTTGGAGTCGTGTGACGTCACTCCCACGCATGCGTGCGGGAGCCGCCAGTCACGGCACAATCTCAGTGAAGAAATGGCACAGCAGGCCGTTTATTCACTGAGCATGTGCCGAATGACGTTGGCACATCTGGTACACTGCATATCTCCTGAACCGTGCAGGTTTGGGAGATATGCAGGGCACCTACAGGTAAGCCTTATTCTAGGCTTACCTGTAGGTTAACCACTTGCCGACCGCAGCCTGACGGCAACAGAGTGGCTCGATATCGCAAACCGCCGTCATATGATGGCGGCTGCAATATCACTCACTGTGAGCGCGGAGGCACGCTCGCGCACTCACTGTGTCCGGGGGGGCAGGGAGTGGGTACGGTGGACTCGATCGCCACCGGCTACCCGCGATGCCCCCCCCCACGCAGTGAAAGAATGGAGGTCCGTGTAAGTAAACACGGATCTCCGTTCTGTTAGAGGGGGAAGGGCGATGATCACAGGCTTCCTGTATATGGAAGCTGTGATCATTCCCTTCCCCCAGTCAGGCCAGCCCAGGGAACACAGTTAACCCTTAGAGCGCCCCCTGCAGGTTAACCCCTTCACTGCCAATGGCATTTACACAGTAATCAGTGCATTTTTATAGCAGTGATCGCTGTATAAATGCCGGTGGTTCCAAAAAAAGTGTCAAAATGGTCCGACATGTCCGCTGCAATATCGCAGTACCGCTAAAAAAATCGCAGATCACCGCCATTACTAGTAAAAAAATAAAATTAAATAAAAACTCCATAAATTAATTCTCATCATCCATAAACGCAGCAACTTTTGCGCAAACCAATCAATAAACGCAGATTGTGATTTTTTTAACCAAAAATATGAAGAATATAAATTGGCCAAAACTGATGGAAAAAAAAAATGTTTTTTTTTATATTTTTTTTTGGATTTGCATTTTACCAATAAGTAAGAAATTTGGGTATTTTTGCAAAATTGACACTCTTCTTTTGTTTATAGCAGCGATCAGAAATGACACAGAGGGGATCAAATACCACCAAAAGAAAGCTCTATTTGTGGGAAAAAAAGGATGCAAATTTTGTTTGGGTACAACGTCGCACGACCGCGCAATTGTCAGTTAAAGCGACGCAGCGCCGAATCACAAAAAGTGCTCTGGTCCTAAAGAGGGAAATCCTTCCGGGGCTGAAGTGGTTAAAGTGGTAACCACTTTAACCACTTGCCGACCGCCGATCGGCGATTGACGACGGCAAAGTGGCTCTGTAACGCGGATCACCGTCATATGACGGCGGCCGCGTGATTGCGCCTAGTGAGTGCGCGCGCGCCGCCGGAGGAGCCAGGGAGCGGGTGCGGCGGCTTCGAATGCCGCCGGCTACCCGCGATGGCCCCCCCGGAGTGAAGGAACGGAGGTCCGTGTATGTAAACACGGACCTCCGTTCTGTGAAGGGGGAAGGGCTGTGATCACAGCCTTCCTGTATATGAAGGCTGTGACCACTTCCCTTCCCCAGCTAGGGCAGTCCCCCCACAGTTAGAACACGCCCAGGGAACATACTTAACCCTTAGAGCGCCCCCTGCAGGTTAACCCCTTCACTGCCAATGGCATTTACACAGTAATCAGTGCATTTTTATAGCACTGATCTCTGTATAAATGCCAATGGTCCCAAAAAAGTGTCAAAATAGTCCGACATGTCCGCTGAAATATCGCAGTACCGCTAAAAATCGCAGATCGCCGCCATTAATAGCAAAAAAATAAATAAATAAATAAAAACCCCAAAAATTAATTCTCATCATCCGTAAACGCGACCACTTTTGCGCAAACCAATCAATAAACACCGATTGCGATTTTTTTTATCACAAATATGAGGAAGAATATAAATCGGCCAAAACCGATGAAAAAAATGTTTTTTTATATTTTTTTTTTGGATTTGTATTTTAGCAAAAAGTAAGAAATTTGTTTTTTTTTTGCAAAATTGTCGCTCTTCTTTTGTTTATAGCGGCGATCAGAAATGACGCAGAGGGGATCAAATACCACCAAAAGAAAGCTCTATTTGTGGGAAAAAAAGGACGAAAATTTTGTTTGGGTACAACGTCGCACGACCGTGCAATTGTCAGTTAAAGAGACGCAGCGCCGAATCGCAAAAAGGCCTCCGGTCCTAAAGCTGGAAATCCTTCCGGGGCTGAAGTGGTTAATGTTGCATTTTGATATGTTATCACTACACTTATACTTTCTATAAAGCCTTCTATTGTCGGGGGCTGTATAGTACCATGCATAAAAATAGGTATTATTCGCAATTCTTCAATAAGATCTAACTTTATTATACTACACATAACATGATTTATGTCGCCGTGTTTCAGTATATATTCTTTTCTGTACTGAAAATGACAATACAACTTTATGGAATGAAATATGTTACTGCTAGAAATCTTCCCTGCCAGTGTAGTACAGAAAGGAGGCAATCACCTGACAATCTCTGCTGCCCTCATTCTATCACCTACGATTCTACACTGGAGATGCAGTAACGCAACAGCGCCATCTAGTGGCCGTAAATGGGTACCCCAAGCGGGAGAGAGAGAGAGACTCGCTAAGCACAGTAGCCTCACACAGGGCACACTTCACAGCTCGGGTGTGAGGGGACTCCAGCGCTATAATAACTGAATTGTAAATGAATGATGGTTTTGTTACCACAATATCAGTTCACAGAGTCCTGGCCGAACCAGCAGTGAAGAAGAGGCAGCGTTTGCGTGGGAGTCTCTCACAGCAGCATGTCCGTCCCCTCAGTACACCGCCCCTTCTGCATCTTCTTCGAAAAAACTTTAATAACAAAATATCTATTGGTGACAAACTGACAGAAGCAGCGTGCTGCTGTGGCCGGGAGAGGGCAGCACTGAGCACTAGCAGTAGAGGGGAGAGCTTTCTTTCCAGGACTAGTCACTTCCTGTGTGTGGGAGGCATTCAGTGACAAGGCTTGAGGAGGCCGCAGAGCTGGGCCTGGTAAGGTGATAGCTGTGTGTGTAATGACAGGAGAAGGGAGCATGGTTGTATGGATGTGGTGACTGCACACAGTGTGTACACATAGCCTGCAGGCAGACAGAACACAGCAGCATATGGAGCATGCATACACCATGCAATATCATCCCAGTTTAGGATGAGCTGTCCAATCATTGGCTAGGCTTATTGAACAATAAGGGCTCATATACTGAGTACAATGTGGATTTGGATGCAGCGCTGTTGTATGGTGCAGGCCCATTCACATACCTCTGTTTTGGTGCGCAGTGATTGGCTGTGTACCCCGGAAACATCTGCATTCATGGTTTCCATTGTATCCTCCACTGTAGGTATGAAAACATTCATGCTAACATTTACATGCGTGCAGAACCCCTTCCCGGCTTTTCAGGCTGGGTTCACACACATGCGCACAGTGCGTCAGTCCGGTGCGGTTCTGTTCACCGGGTCAGGTGCAAATTTTTACCAGAAATCGCACCTGAACCGGACCCAAAAACGCACAGGACCCTTTTTAACCACCTCAGCCCCGGAAGGATTTCCCCCTTTAGGACCAGAGCCCTTTTTGTGATTCGGCACTGCGTCGCTTTAACTGACAATTGCGCGGTCGTGCGACGTTGTACCCAAACAAAATTTGCGTCCTTTTTTCCCCCACAAATAGAGCTTTCTTTTGGTGGTATTTGATCCCCTCTGTGTCACTTCTGATCACCGCAACAATTTTGCAAAAAAAAAAACAAAACATTTCTTTTTGCTATAATACATAACCCATAATACATAAAAAATGTTTTTCGTCAGTTTTGGCCGATTTATATTCTTCCTCATATTTTTGTTAACCACTTCAGCCCCGGAAGGATTTCCAGCTTTAGGACCGGAGCCCTTTTTGCGATTCGGCGCTGCGTCGCTTTAACTGACAATTGCGCGGTCGTGCGACGTTGTACCCAAACGAAATTTGCGTCCTTTTTTTCCCACAAATAGAGCTTTCTTTTGGTGGTATTTGATCACCGCTGCGTCATTTCTGATCGCCGCTATAAACAAAAGAAGAGCGACAATTTTGCAAAAAAAGCCAAATTTCTTACTTTTTGCTAGAATACAAATCCAAAAAAAAAATATAAAAAAACGTTTTTTTCCACCGTTTTTGGCCGATTTATATTCTTCCTCATATTTGCGATAAAAAAAATCGCAATCGGCGTTTATTGATTGGTTTGCGCAAAAGTGGTCGCGTTTACGGATGATGAGAATTCATTTCTGGGGTTTTTATTTTTTTTTTATTTTTTACTAAAAATGGCGGCGATCTGTGATTTTTAGCGGTACTGCGATATTGGGGCGGACATGGCGGAACATTTTGACACTTTTTTGGGACCATTGGCATTTATACAGCGATCAGTGCTATAAAAATGCACTGATTACTGTGTAAATGCCATTGGCAGTGAAGGGGTTAACCTGCAGGGGGCGCGCTAAGGGTTAACTATGTTCCCTGGGCGTGTTCTAACTGTAAGGGGGACTGCCTATCTGGGGAAGGGAAGCGATCACAGCCTTCACGTAAATGAAGGCTGTGATCACATCCCTTCCCCCTCACACAGAGCGGAGGTCCGTGTTTACATACACAGACCTCCGCTCATTCGCTCCGGGGGGGCCATCGCGGGTAGCCGGCGGCAATCGAAGCCGCCGCACCCGCTCCCTGGCCCTCCCCGAACACAGTGAGCGCGCGGGCGCGCCTCCGGCGGCGCGCGCGCGCGCTCACAGTGCGCGTTATCGCAGCCGCCGTCGTATGACGGCGTTTTGCGATAACGAACCACTTTGTCGCCGTCAGATGCCGATCGGCGGTCGGCAAGTGGTTAAAAAAAAAAAAAAAATCGCAGTTGGCGTATATTGACTGGTTTGCACAAAAGTTGCAGCGTTTACGATTGATGAGAATTCATTTATGGGGTTTTTATTTTTTGCTAGTAATGGCGCCGATCTGCAATTTTTAGCGGTAGTGCGATTTTGCGGCGGACATGTCGGACCATTTTGACACTTTTGGGACCATTGGCATTTATACAGCCATCAGTGCTATGAAAATGCACTGATTACTGTGTAAATGTCACTGGCAGGGAAGGGGTTAACTGTGTTCCCTCTGTCGGGGCTGGGCTGGTTGAGGGAGGAGAGTGATCACTGCTCCCATACACAGGGAGCCTGCAATCACAGTACTTCCCTCTGTCAGAACGGAGATTTACATACACGGACCTCCGTTCTGTTACTCCAAGGGAGCAATCACGAGTAGCCAGCGGACATTGAGTCAGCCCTACCTGTTCCCTGGCTCCCCCAGGACACAGTGAGTGCGCGCTCATGATCCGCAATCTCACAGCCAGCATCAGGTGACGGCGGTTTGCGATATTGAACCGTTTTGTCGCTGTCATGTGACGACGGACGGTCGGCAAGTGGTTAAAACCGTGCCACCCCGCACATGTGTGAAACCAGCTCCATTGATGTGTTGTGCAAATTGGATGCGGTTAAAAATGCATTCAAATCGCATAAGTGTGAACCTATCCCAAGGCTGGGTTCACACTGTTTGCGGAACAGCTCGCAGCAGGGGTGCGTCACTGTTCTCTGTTTCAGCCTAGGTTCACACTTGTGCGATGCGGGAATCAGCAAGATTACAGAGGCGGTTCCCGCATCGCACCTCTCCTGCATGCAGTTAACACACTGCGGTTGTCATTAAAAAGTTAATGACACCCCCAGATTTGTTCACAGATTGCAGAGAACTCGCACAGGAATCAGGTTGCATAGGTGAGAACACCCATTCCAGTGTGGGAGAAAAAAAAGACTCCTGCAACTTTTTTGGTGCAAATCCAATGCGAGTTCAGCCATACAACTGTATGGCTGAACTCTCATTGCTCAGAGGTCACATGTGATCGGCACCTCCGGTGTGGGTGTGAATCACATGTGATCTCTGAGATTGCAGTACTGTAAACCCAGGCTCAGGGGAGAATCAGGTCTGATTGTTTGCCTGAATTTAGACCTGAAACAGAGCCAAAGATGCAGAGGACCATTCTGCAGTGTGCTCCGGAGATGTGTGAACTGGCTCCATTGAAAGCCGGTCACACGCTCCTCTCATGCAAATTGGATGCGGAGAAACCCACATCCAATTTGCGGAAGTGTGAACCCAGCCTTAAAGGGTCAGTTCACCTTTACCATAAAAACTGCCAATGCAGGTAAGGGGTATCTGTAAATTAACCACTTGACCTCTGGAAGATTTACCCCCCTTCATGACCAGGCCATTTTTTGGGATACGGCACTGCATTACTTTAATGCAACGCTGTACCCAAGTAAATGTCCTTTTTATCCCCACAAATAGAGCTTTCTTTTGGTGGTATTTGATCACATTGCGTTTTTTATTCAATGCGCCATAAAAAAAGACCGACCAGTTTTGGAAAAAAAAAACAATAATTTTTACTTTCTGATATAAAACCTATCCAATAAAAATGTATAAAATCAAATTTCTTCATCAATTTAGGCTACATACAATATACATACATATACATACAATATGCTCAATAAGCGTAGATTGGTTTGCGCAAAAGTTTATAGCGTCAAAAAAACTATGGGATATTTTTTTTTGATTACTAGTAATGCTGGTGATCAGCGACATTGCTGCAACATTCTGACACTAACACAGTGATCAGGGCTAAAAATATGCACTGTCGCTGTACTAATGACACTGGCTGTGAAGGGGTTAAACATCGGGGTGATCAAATATATATATGTGATCCTGCGCACAGTGGCCACCCTCTAGCAGTAAATCTGCTAGAGGGCAGTTGTAAGTGGTTAAAAGAAACTGTGTAGCTCTGACTAAAGTTAAATAATGCCCTTGCTATAGGTGTAGGCCATTTCTGAAGCCTGACTGAAATACTCCCAGGGTGTTGCTAATTGAGGCCTGGTCGTTACCGTTCACCTCCACCATTAAGGATGGGCTTGGGCGGAACCGTACGCGCCTGAGCCTGCCAGGAAGTGAACCCTGCACTGCACTACACTAATCACAGGCAGTGATACATTACCTGATCGCTGTAGCCGCACATTGGGGAAATGTCTCACTGCCTGTGATCAGTGCAGTGCAGGGTTCACTTCCTGGCGGGCTCAGGCACGTTCGGTTCTGAACAAGCCCAAGCCCATCCTTATTCACCATCACAGGAGTGAGCTCTCAGATACTGAACTCAGAGCTACTGCATCAGGAGAGAGAGCATGTGAGGGGGGTTTAAATCAGAGAAAGAGCTCACTCCTTTGGTGAAGCTGAGCCGTAATGACTAGGCGAGTTATTAGCTCTGATGAAGGGGCTGCCACCCCGAAACGTGTCAGCTTGACACTACCGCGGGGTGTCATTGGAGTACATATATCCTGCATGGCGTCTTGTGGTTCATTGGCTTTTACAAGTTGTACCTTTGTGAATATTTAGCAGTTTCCATTCGCCTCTATACATTTTTGCTAATGCACTGAGTGCTTGCGGGTCCCTATTTGTCTGTTTTTTCAGTTTCACTTTGGATTCCCCCATCCTAGGAGGGCTGCATCCACCAAGCATTTGGATTTTTTGTCCCTTAGTTCTATTCAACTGTGGAGGACCCCTTAGCGCTGGAAGTGACTGCTCTTTGTAGCTTGTAAAATGTTTGGTCAGCTTTATCTGCTTTCCTCATACCAAGAAAGGGCTTTTTCTAACAACCTTGGTACCAGAAATATTGCCACCAGCCAGGCTGAGGCACTGCTCATGAGAAACCTTGTTGGTTGGCCAGGAGAGCCAGCATAGAACTGGGTACACACATACCGAAAATAGGTAGACTATCATAAGGGGTCTCTGTTTTCCAGTCTAATTACTGTATAAATAGAAGGATTCCCAAAGTCATGTCTCAGGCTTTTTCCCAAAAAGACAGGACATTCCCATCTATTTCATCGCTCATTCCACCAGAGTGGTGAGTATTTCCTGGGCCTTTGTGTTTCAGACATCCATCTCTCAGGTATGCCAACTGCTTGACGTGTTGACGTGGTGGCATCAGCAGATGCTAGCTTTAGACATAAGGTCCTATGGACTTTGGTGTAATTCAGTCACACTAGTGTTCTTCAGGGCTGCCATGGCACTCAATTTCATTTGTCCTTTATTTTTGTAACTTGTTTCCTTTAGTTCTGCACATTGCTAAAATATACATGTTAAAAAAGAACTTTAAACAAAACCATATGATGATATTATTGCAGATTATATGTAAATCATAAATAGCATTATGATATGTGTTGCTAATATATTTGAGCTCCAGGAGTAGCTTGAGGTTAGGATTACTATAAATGCGTTTAACTGTATAGATTTGTGTGTTTATTTTAGATGTTGTTTCGTAGAAAAGTGTACTCGGTTTTGTTTATATATCCTGCATCATTCTGTATTCATTCCAACAACATTATAATAATATCATTATTTGTTTTTTGGAGTAGTTTTGTCTTCTGCGTCTATGACCCCTTTCACACTTGTGCGAATTGTCCTGTGATTTGGCACTGCAAAGTCCCATGACAAGTCGTTCCCATTATTTCCAAAGAGTACCGTTCATATCTGTATGACTTTCAAGTCGTGTCGACTTCAAAGTAGTCCCTGCATTACTTTGCTCCAAGTTTGATGCAACTTGAGGTCCATAGACTTCAATGTTAAACCCTCAAAGTCTCATGCAAATCGCACCTGAATAATATAGATGCGATTTCTGTACGACTTTGTTTCCATTGAGCCAAAGTTGCAACAAAGTCCTACTGATCCCAAATCGCGTCAAAATCTCGGCAAAATTGCGGTAAAATCAGGTAGCACAAGTTTGAAAGGGGCCTAAGGCTCACTGTTGTGGGACATTTGGTAACCATTCTGTATGAGATATATTCTGTAAACAAGCACACACGGTGCAGCATTTCAAGTAATATGAATTCGAATGGGTTGGAGCAATTGAACGAACAATTGAGCTGCAAATTGCACACTGTTAGCTTATGCAAGGCTGTTTTTCCTGACGACAGTTTATTGTTTATACTGGTAATTTTTATGTTTCCTGTAGGTCGAGGAAAGTTACTTCAAAATGGTGAGAATCTTGGCAAATGGGGAGATCGTTCAAGATGACGACCCCCGAGTAAGGGCAAGTACTCAACGTAGAGATAATAACCCTCGCCAGGTGAGTCCATTTTGTTGTATGTAAAAACCAGTGCAGCGCTAAAACTCCAAACCATGAAATATAAATATATATATATATATATATATATATATATAAACTTGTGTTGTGCTGATTAGACAATTGTGCAAAATTGGTATCAAAAATTGTGCAAATAAATACCATGCAAAATAAGCAATGTGCAAACAATACGGTGCTATTTAGGCAACGTGCACGTGGATACATGGACACGTTGCAGTGTAAAATCTGAACAATGCACAAATATTATAAAGAGCAACTAAAAAAAATACATAAAATGTATCTGTAAAATTAAAGTGCATGAAACAATTGAAGTACACAAATGTTATGCTAAAAAATTCATAGGAGTCCATATGGTGGTAAATATAAGTAGGTTTCCCAAGGTAATACTGTGAATAGATAGAATCCGTCACCAGATCATAGGAGGCTTACCGAATGGATTGGACACACGCCTGCTGAGTCAAGACAGACTGGGGGTATAGTACCCAAAACAGGAACAATCCGGTGTCACCCTGAGTGCAATCCTCCACCTTCCAAAATTAATGCTTACCGGAAGTAGTGGACACAGACTGACATACGCCAGCTAGGTCACAATATGCAGGGGGTGTAGTACACCAAACGGTTGTTCGTCCAACCTCAGATGCACGGATGATCAATCAGAGGAAAACTCATCCTTCTGCTCTGCAATCGGCAGCTTCCATCTGAATTCAAGCCTCTGCCTGGTGCAGTCCCGATTCTTGGGCAGCTAAATGCACTAAGATAGGGAGTCCCTTCTGTGGGTCTTTTGGGACAGCAGTTGACAACTGGTACTACACCTGGGTGAGGCTTGAACCCAGATGGAAGCTGTACATTGCTTATTTTGCACGGTACTGACACTGCGGATGTGTACAAAAAATATTTATTTGCACAATTTTTGATACCAATTTTGCACAATTGCCTATAAGCACAACACTGGTTATATATATTTCATTGTTTGGAGTTTTAGTGCTACACTGTTTTTTACATCCTGTTTTCAATCTAGTCCATTGTAGTGCTGGCGGCTTTAATGATAAGGTTTGCGCAGTATTGTTTCCGCCATCACTTGTGAGTCCATTTTGTTGTATTTGCACTTCTTTTCTATACAAGAGAGTAACCACCAAAATCTAACATGAATAGAATAGAAGATTATATAGGCCCCATTCACATCTACCAATTTGAGATAGCGGGCGGAATCGCCGCAATTCTGCCTACGATTCCAAATCGCACTGCAATGCCGGTGAAACGCAGCACACGTGTTTGGGTGCCATTAATTTTCAGTGGTTTTGCCGCATGAAGCTTGTCGCCCAAAAGAAGCTACTGCTCCTTTTTGGGTCACGTGCTTTGCACAATGCAGTTTTGCCGCAATTGCAGTGCGATTTATCATGGCAAAACCGCACAAAAAATGAATGGAACCCAAACATGTGTGCTGTGTTTTGCTAGAATTGCAGTGCGATTTAGAATCTCAGCGATTTTTGCCCAAGATCCTTTGATGTGAACGGGGCTGAAGGGTACATATATATGAACTATTCCACCCTGAAAATCATGCACTTTGCTAAAAACATATTCTTTTTTCACAAACTTACCTATTTGTCTCAGAAAATCAATTGTGCGTTTAAGGCCCCTTTCACATGGATGGATAGAATCCAGCTTTTACCTGCGGATAGATGAAGTTCTCTACCGCAGCCATACTGTGACAATGCTTTCCTATGGCCCCATTCACACTCTGCATTTAGCAACGGTTTCGTTACAGACCATTTAGAACGATTAGAAAAAATGGATTTGAATGCGTCCAGGAACGATGTAATGCAGCTATCTGCAGGTAAAAGCAGTGCACCTACGGATAGCAATGGCAACAAGCATAGAAAATCAATAGGAAGCACTTCAGAAATGTCAAGAATGTTTCCACCGTAGCTGCATTTAAACAAACGTAATGATGGCTAATCGGAATGTACAAATGCAAGTAATCGTTGTGCTTTGTAGTCTGGTATCCGGCTTGCATTTAGCAACGGCAGAACAGCCGCTCGTGTGAAAGGGGCCTTACACTCATATAAACTCTGTCCCGTTGGGGTTGATTTACTAAAACTGGAGCACTAACAATCTGGTTCAGCTGTGCATGGTAGCCAATAAGCTTCTAACTTCAGCGTGTTGAATTAAGCTTTGACAATTTTAAACCTGGAAGCTGATTGGTTTCTATGCAGAGTTGCACCAGATTTTGCACCCTCCAGTTTTAGTAAATAACCCCCACTGTGTCTTTTTGTATTTGTTAGAGCAGACTAGGAACTTAAAAGAGGATGTTGATTGGTTGCTATGCCATTTTTTTGTTCCTTTCTCCAGAGCCCCAATAAATTCCTTAACACAATATGTTTACCTATGGACGTATTGGAATATAACTTTGTCTTATTAGGAATGTAAGATATAAATTCAGTGCAGATATAAAAACAATTAATAGATCGCTTTTTTACATAAATGTTCTTATGGTTTGATCTGCTGTGTCTTCAGTTAGAGTTTCCTGTTTATATAATGTCATATGCTTACAGGGATTTTTTAACACGATGGGAAATACTGGACCAGGACCACAACAAGCTCCACAAGATGGGGCAAGACAGGAGGGACGCTCTCCTTTTACTGACTTTAATCAGCAATTGGTGAACATGGGATTCCCACGCTGGAATCTTGGAAATCAGGTGGTAGAGCCAGTCATGTCCATTCTCATCCTCTTTCTCATTCTAATGATGGGTGTCCGTGGCTTGCTCCTTATAGGCTTAATATATGTTGTATCCCATCTCAGCCAGCGATAACTGCACACATGGGATTCTGGGAAATGAAACAGGAAGACAAAGAAACAGAAGTTTGCAGCTGTGAATTTTTATGATCGTGCTTATTGGAGAAGTTCAGCAGAGGAGCCAAACTTTGACCACGCTTGCCTAATGGATATCAATAAATGTATCCAGCTTCCTTTAGGACCAAAATCTCAAATGATCAACAGTGAAGTAAATATGGACTTGACTGGAGCAGAAGCCTTTTTAGCCATGTAATCAAATTTTCTTATTTAATTCCTAAATATGTTTCTACTTTCACTACTGTATATTTGTATGCTAAAATAATTCAATGAAGCTAACAACTGCATGCACGTCTTACTACATTGTATAAAATGAATATCTTTTGTATTCCAGGGGTTCAAGGTCTGTCATTGTTAGGGCTGATATATATCGTTGGATATATTACTATGAAAGGTAATGGGAAATATGGCTTACTGAGACAAGGTAGTAAGGTCCCTGCTGGCTCTTTCCGCTCCTTTTCTTTTTTTTGTGCCCCCATAGGAAGCTGCATTCTGTGGTGGTACACTTGCAGGCTCGCTCCCGAGCTAGGCTGTGTGCGTCTATAGACACACACAGTGTGGCTTAATCCCATCCCCTACTCACAGCATTTGATTGACAGAAGCGGGCTCCCGCTGCTGTCTATGAGCCTTTGAGAGGGTAGAGAGAGAAGCACAGCACTGGATCGATACAGGGCTTAAGTATTTGGGGGGCTGAACAACTTGTGGACAGTATTTAACCTTAATGCAGGTGATGCATAACATTTAAAAATATTTGGGCTTTAGAACTACTTTAACTGAGCTTGCATAACAAAGAACTAGGGAACTGTGAACTGGGGTAAGACAGTAGGACCACATTGTAAGTGGCTGAGGTGGTTATGACCAACGTTAATTCTAAAAACTTCAAATAACTTTTGCTTTTAACATTTGATTTTGGAGTAAATGGATTTTCCTGAATGAAAATCACATTCACTGTTGTAAATGTATTTGTTTGAGAAAATTTTCCATCCTGTGCCTTTGAATTTTTCCATCAGGGAAGGCAGCAGCAGCCAATACTGCCCATCAAGCTTCATAGAGGAACTTAACCCAGCCCGAGCCTTGACTTCTGCCATCTATCCAGTTGGATCAAATTTTTTCAAATATTTCTGGGCAATTGTGACTCGCATATATTAACTTAAATAGTGGTAGAACCACATTTCTTGCCACCTTCCACTCTGCCACAGTGGAGGGTTGAGGAACCTTTCACCTTCCAGGTGCCCCCTGCCTCCTAGTGCATCTGACATTATGTAGTTTGGACACCCATAAAGGTTTAAATTACACCTGTCATGAGAGAAACTTATAAGCATTTAAGCTTCCACTGAAACCCTTTCTCTGATTTAATTTCTACATACTTGCCTGGTGTTTGCGACTCAGATGTTATGAAGTAAGACACACTTGTGAACAATAGCAGTCTATTGCTCTGATGGCAGGTTTGCTTTAAATGTTAGAACGTTCTTCCTGTCAGATAAAGTAAAGAAGCCTCTGAGTAGATGGTTATGCTTTTTGAAGATGGCTATGTGGTGTTCTGATCTCACAGCACTGCAGTATTTCTATAGTGATGCACAGACTCCATTTTTGTTTACATGAAATGAAGGAAAGTAGTTGTGCTGCTCCGAGCGAGTGAGATCTAAGCTTTTGTGCTAAGACCTCTAGTAAACACAATAACAGCTGGATTTTAATGGGTTGCTATTTGCCATAGGCACACTTCTTCAGAATAACATGTTAAGCAATACATTTTCACTAGCAGCTTATGTCTTATTTCTGCTATTTTCTATATTACGGTAAGGCTGTATTTTAATGTTTTGTACAGCAGCTAAATCAACCATTTCAGGTGTCTGTGTGTGGATTTTTCTTCTTATTCAAATAAACATGGTTCTGGACATTGGTACAACTGTGTGGCTTGTTTTCAAGGGTTATCCTGCGCTGCTTAAGGCTGGGTTCACACGGGCTGAAAAAACAAATAGATTAATCGACAACTAATCGATTATGAAAATAGTTGTAAACTATTTTCATCATTGATTAATCGGCCAGCTGATTAGTTGTCCTGTATATAGAATGCATTATTTTACATATCAGGAAATGCAGTGCAGCACACATACAGCTCAGTTCACCATCCATGCATGTCAGTAAGTACCTGAGAACTTGTGAATGTGAATGTGTGAGGAGCAATGCCTCATGGGACATGTCATTCTGGGCAGGAAGTGAGTGGTTCTAAAGGCAGAAGTTTTTTTACCTTACTATAGGGGCACTCTATACTTTATACATTGCAGCTTGCTATTGGGGCACTCCGATAGCAGGAGGACCCAGAAGCGTTGGTGGGGACCCCAGAAGTGGAGAATCCAGGCTGCTCTGTGCAAGACCATTACACGGAGCAGGTAGGTATAACATGGAAAAATAAAAAAATTCCTGCGCTTATCCTTATTATACTCAACACTAATTAGTGTATAAATATAAAACATGTAATGCAATGAATTATTTATTTGTGAAAAAAAACGCACATAAAAAAAGCAGCTGACTTTTAGGTTTGAACACAAGAAAAACCCTAAAAACGTATATATAAAAAAGTGTGCTAATCTAGTGTAATACCCAATAATAAAAGTATGGACACATCCAAGTATCTTCAACTCAATCACAATAATGTTATTCTACCAACACACAAAAAATAAATAATAAAAAATGATAATTATGCAATAGCAAAGTCCCAAATATGTCAAAACGTATATTGTTAAACAAGGAAAATGTCCAAAAAATAGTCTTCCCAAAAGTGTGAACGCCCAAGTGATATGAACTGGATCCCTAAGCCCCGGTTCACATATATGCGATGCGAGAATCGGCGCGATTATAGAGCGGTTCCGACATCGCATTCTTCCCGCAGGCAGTTCACACTGCCTTCTGCAACCCACTGCGGGTGTCATTACAAAAATAATGACACCCCCAAGTTTTGTTCACAGATCGCAGTGCGAAATATGAACTCGCACATGAATCAGATCACATGGGTGAGAACACCCATGCGATGCGATTCCACTGGGGGAAAAAAAAGGATATACCGTAAATGTAAATCCCACCACCTTCCAAAATCGCCTCTTACCGGAAGATATGGATCCCTAATTAAAGAGATCAGCTGTGCTTGGAGCGGGTGAAGCGAGTGTCTGTGACGTCATCCCGCAAAAGCAGGCTGGTTCACACTGCTGCTGTGTCTGATGCTATTCTTAAGAAGATAATATGTAAGTGGATACTTTGTTTTTAATAAAGCAACTTTAACGTATTGGAGTCGGTTCACACGGGCGACTTGAGTCGGCTGACAAGTCGCCTCCATGCATTGCAATGGAACCATTCTAATAGAAGCGACTCAGAAAAAGGTTCCTACACTACTTTGGGGACAACTTGCATTGATTTTTATTATCGTTTGCAAGTCACGCTGTACTGAGTCGCCCCTGAAGTCGGATTGCCCCTGTGTGAACTGGCTCTCACACTACGTGGCTTCCTTCTTCTTTTCTGCATGTACTGAGAGTGATATCACAGGATTCTAAAGATCTCTGGTGCCATGGAAGCAAATCCCTCGGATGTAATACCAGCACTAGCTAAAGATCAAGAGCCTTTTCCAGCATGATTGCCAGGACTTTGGAGCTCATTAACAAGCGCGGTTGATCTCTTTAACCAGTTGCCGACCACCCGCCATGGCTTGACGGCGACAACTTGGCTTGTTATCGCGAAACGTCGTCACCTAACGGCGGCCGCGAGAACGAGTATTGCTCGCACGCTCACTGTGTTCCGGGGGGGGGGCCAGGGAGCGGGTAGGGTGGCCTCGATGGTTATACGCGATCACCCCCCGGAGTGACAGAACGGGGGTCAGTGTATGTAAACACAGACCACCGTTTTGACAGAGGGGGAAGGGATGTGATCACAGGCTCCCTGTATATGCGAGCCGTGATCACTCCCCTCCCCCTGCCAGCCAAGCCCCCATACAGTTAGAACACACTGAGGGAACACAGTTAACCCTTAGAGCGCCCCTCCAGGTTAACCCCTTCATTGCCAATGGCATTTACACAGTAATCAATGCATTTTCATAGAACTGATCACTGTATAAATGCCAATGGTCCCAAAAAAAGTGTCAAAATGGTCCGACGTGTCCGCTGCAATATCGCAGTCCTGATAAAAATTGCAGATCGCCGCCATTACTAGTAAAAAATAAATAAAAACTCCATAAATTAATTCTCATCATTCATAAACGCAACTTTTGCGCAAACCAATAAACGCTGATTGCCTTTTTTTTTTACCAAAAATATGAGGAAGAATATAAATCGGCCAAAACCAATGAAACAAAATGTTTTTTTATATATTTTTTTTTTTATTTGTATTTTAGCAAAAAGTAAGAAATATTGTGTTTTTTTGCAAAATTGTTGCTCTTCTTTTGTTTATAGCGGTGATCATAAATGACGCAGAGGTTATCAAATACCACCAAAAGAAAGCTCTATTTGTGGGGAAAAAAGGACGCAAATTTCGTTTGGGAACAACGACACACGACTGCGCAATTGTCAGTTAAAGAGACTGAGTGCTGAATCACAAAAATTGCTCTGGTCCTAAACTAGGAAATCCTTCCGGGGCTGAAGTGGTTAATTAGCGATCTATTTGTTCCAGTAAGAGGCGATTTTGGAAGGTGGTGGGATTTACATTTACGGTATATCCGATTCAATTATTGACTTTTTGAACATTACCTCTTAAGGATCCAGTTCATAATATCACTTAGGTGTTTGTCCACGTTTTTGGAGAGACTATTTTTTTGGACAATTTCCTTATTTAACAATATACTTTTTGACATATTTCAGACTTTGCTATTGCATAATTAAAATTTTTTATTATTTATTTTTTGTATTGGTATAATAACGTTATTGTGATTGAGTTGAAGATACTTGGACACACTTTTATTATTGGGTATCACACTAGATTATCACACTTTTTTATATCTAAGTATAACATGTTTCTTTAAAAAAAAATACTTTAAAGACTGTGCAGAGAAGATCAGCATCTGAGCCCAGAGAAGTTGGATGCTGATAGACTGGAGGTAATAGAAGACATTAC
Organism: Glandirana rugosa; assembly: GCA_018402905.1. Taxonomy (NCBI): domain Eukaryota; kingdom Metazoa; phylum Chordata; class Amphibia; order Anura; family Ranidae; genus Glandirana; species Glandirana rugosa. The sequence goes on along the minus strand of BLSH010216864.1, from coordinate 1,047,240 downwards.
AATTACATTTAAAGTGAACTTTTACCAGAATTGTGCATTATATGTAAAATGACCATGTCCATGAAAAAAAAAGTCTGAGCTTTTAGTACTACTGTAATATAAAAGATTTTTTCTTTTTAGGAGCTTCAAAAGCACTGCCCATTCATTCCAATGGGCAGGGCGGTTTGGGAGCGCTGTATACAGCGCTCCCAACCCTCTCCAAAGATGCTGCTTGCAGCACTTTTTCTAACGTCCCACAAGCGCACCACCCCAGTATGAATGCACTCGGGATGCATTGGAGGCAATTTTCAGGCTCTATTTTTAGCGCTAAAACGCCTGAAAACTGCCTCAGTGTTAAAGCAGTTTCACAGTATAAATGAACCCCTTATGGTAGCGATTATCTGCTCTTTTTTGTACAATAAAGGGCTCATTTTAACCCCAATATAACTGGTGATACAAAAAAAGCATGCTGCTGCTACTAAACGTTTTAGGCCTGGTTCACACGGTTTTGGGGCTTTTTGCAGAAAGCACTACAGTTCATTTAACATGGTTTCCTATAGGATGCGTTCACATCTATGCTTTTTTTCAGCTGCTGCATATTTGGAAAGGGTCAAGGATTTTTTTTCAATGCAAAACAGTGTTCTTTTTTTGCTTTGTTGGTTCAATAGACTTCAATGGAAGAGCTGCAGAAAAGCATGTAGTGCGCTGTTGCCGCGATTTGCATTTTTTAATCTGCCTGCCAAAAAAATACAAAACGCAAATCGCAGCAAAATCATGTGTCCACAACGCACACCAGAAAGCACTGCAGAAACGGATCAAAAGCACTGCAGAAACGGATCAAAAGCAGACTGCATAGGTGTGAACTGAGCCATATGCTGGCCATACACGTATTGATTTTCAGACAAGAATATTCATTGCACATTCTTTGTACATTCGCTGAATGAAACAATGTTGTTTGACTGTTAAAAAAAAAAGAATGTTGTTTGAAAATGTCACTTGCCTTTAACATTCAGCTTTAAAATTAATTTGATTTCTGAACAAAAACCACACACACTGTCTGAAAATTCCTTTGACCAAGAAGTTTTCTATTCTGCTCCTTCAAATTTTCCCGTCACTGTGGTCGAAAACAAATGTCACTTTGACCCCACTAACAATTAGAAAATCAACAAACGTACTTAAAATGGAATTTTTTTTGAAGGAAGACATTGTTTTTGTATGGCCAGCATATGTGACAACAGGCGCAGGTAGCTTTTGAACTGAAAAAATGACCAGCGCCAATCCTAAAAGTGCAAACTAAAAATAAATGTCCATGAATAATCCACACACATTAAAGTGCAGCAACGTCCATTAGAATACCTTATATGCTTAGCATAAAAGTGACGACGTGCTTCAAAGTGCAGCAAAGTCCATGAGGATATCTGGTATACATTAACATAAAAGTGACAACGTGCTTTAAAGTGCTCTTGGTGCTCCACACAAACCTGTGCCCACAACGTGTCTGGTGCCAGGACCCCTCTTGTGCCCCCACTCACCAAAAGATGTGGATCATCTGCTTTTCAGTCAGAGGATCGACAAAGCAGGATATTGGTGAGGGTAAACCTTGATCACAACACAAGGAGGATCATCCTGGTGTCCAACTCCCAATCCACGGAGCGTTTCGCTCTGTGGATAGAGCGTCATCATGGATTTCCATAGCGTGGAAGTTTGTTGGTTATAGCGAGTAGCTTTTATCAACCCACCTGCCTATGACAAGGGAGTCTGTCATACATTATATATTACAGTTCTGTCTGAAAATCGGCAAAACAGACTTTCATTTTTTTTTTTCTTTAAATAAGTCTGATGATATTTACCAGATTCAGCCTCTAATAGTATACAGTGGGGATCGAACGTTTGGCCACCCCAGGTAAAACTTTGTATTAATGTGCATAAAGAAGCCAAGGAAGGATGGAAAAATCTCCAAAAGGCATCAAATTACAGATTAGACATTCTTATAATATGTCAACAAAAGTTAGTTTTTATTTCCATCATTGACACTTTCAAAATTACAGAAAACAAAAAAATGGCGTCTTCAAAAGTTTGGGCACCCTGCAGAATTTATAGCATGCACTGCCCCCTTTGCAAGGCTGAGACCTGCCATTGTCATGGATTGTTCTCAATCATCATCTGGGAAGACCAGGTGATGTCAATCTCAAAGGTTTTAAATGCCCAGACTCATCTGACCTTGCCCCAACAATCAGCACCATGGGATTTTCTAAGCAGTTGTCTAGAAACCTGAAACTGAAAATAGTTGATGCTCACAAAGCTGGAGAAGGCTATAAGAAGATAGCAAAGCGTTTTCAGATGTCAATATCCTCTGTTCGGAATGTTATTAAGAAATGGCAGTCATCAGGAACAGTGGAAGTTAAAGCAAGATCTGGAAGACGAAGAAAAATATCAGACAGAACAGCTCGCAGGATTGTGAGAAAAACAATTCAAAACCCACGTTTGACTGCACGATCCCTCCAGAAAGATCTGGCAGACACTGGAGTTGTGGTACACTATTCCACTATAAAGAGATAGAACGAAATTGAAGGTGACAAGGACTACTGACGGTAAAGAATTATTGTAAGGCTTGTCTCCTATAACTGTAGACTTTTGCGAAACGATAGAAGAATATCGGAAGAGGTCGAAACACTCGTAGTTGATAAAAGTCAAAGTCCAAAGATCTGTTGACGAATCTTCTAGGGTACCACGACTAACAACCCCGTTCCAGTCTACTCAGACCCGTAAATTTTGGAAACTCTAACTGTAGTGGAC
>BLSH010216864.1:998041-1018174 GCA_018402905.1 Glandirana rugosa | reverse complement strand
CCTCTGGATGTCGAGATGTGTTTTATATACTTTTTTTTTTGTTTCCCCTGGACTGGGCGGAGTATCTAACTGTCCTACCCGAATATAGATATCCTCGTTTAACTTACAAAGACCATTAATGTAATGTCTCCCAGATATCTTTGTTCGTCAGAAATCATTGGAACTGTAAGACAACTCTTGGACTCATACTAATGTTGGTTCCGATCTGTGTTGAAAATACACTTAAAGTTTAAGGGAAATTGACCGACATCTGTCTGTATCTGTAAATCTGTACGTGTTAAGTTGAAACACTTTCGTACAGAATTTAAAAGTGTGTCTGTATACTTGTCTGTGTGAAAATTTAAGACATGCTTTCACAAAGTTGAATTGTGCATGTCTAAATGTCTATGTCTGTCTACAGCCAGTTAAAGGGAATTTGAAATTCACATAAAAGTTGTGTCTAGCCTTGGTTGTAATCATACTCAGGTTCTCAACAGAATGTCAAGGTTACTAAAGACTGCTTGTTTCTATAGACCCTCTGTAATGTAATTACCAGAAACATTCAATTTGCTCCTATAGATATAAGCCCATCCTGTCAATCTATGAGGCGGGTCAGGTCCCCTTTGTTTTTTTTTTCATATATTTTGTGTAGAGCTGTAGGTCTCCATTGTTGAATATTGTGATGGCCATAATCCTATGAATAGAAACTATTGCAGATACTACACAGGAAGGCAGCCTTGGGCAAAAGCTAATGATGTCAGGAAGGGTGAACAGTAGCTCATAGATATTCTGGGGCATTATCATAAAATCCACTAATCCCATAGCCTAATCTTTTCTGGTAATAATATGCAAGTGTCAGATTGCATTTTTGGCCTGGATGCTCTTATTCCGAGGATTATTCAAACTTCTGTTTAACAGGCAAATGGTCACAGCAAATGCAAATAGTTATTTAGCAAAACATTAGGTTATATCAGCATCAGGTACTTCTATTTCTAGCATAAGTGCTCAGTTGCCAAAATTGTGTGCCACAGGCCAACAATGTTGGAGTTCTGTGAACCAGTAGCAGGGTTATGCCTTCCACAGTTAATAGACTGGTGAAAAAATAAGGTCTGACACTGAATTTTACTGGCATAAATACATTCTCTAAAGTTTTCAGGATTGCCAGTATAAAGATATTCAGAGAGATGGACAGATAATGCTGAAAGCCCCAAAGTGGTTCTACCTCCACAAGTGATGTAAAGTTGGTGATTTGCAGCATTTTAACATTGGGTAGGCACTTCATATGTACAGAAGGTCTTAACAAGCCTCTTCAGGGTGAAATTGAAAGGAGAAAAAAGAACAGAAGTGCCAAACCAAGAGGTTAAATTCCAAAAATATTCAGCTGAAGTCATTTTAACAAGGTCTGTAGGGAGATGCTGCCTATACAAACTGTTGAATAGTGTACCTGTGAATTCTTGCACCACAATTTTAATAAGTCCACCCAGTAGATTTTCTACATACAACATGACCCCCAGATGAACAAGGCAATTCTGGGCCCCAAACTGCATTGGCAGCACCTGCCAAAATTGTTGAAACAACGTTAGATGAAAAAAACATTTTTGGATTGTAACCTCTTGGTGTGGTGCTCCTGTTCTTTGCTCTACTTTCTAGCATTAAGCTCAAGCAGTGGTACTTCCAAAAGCAGAATTTGCTACTCGGAAATATAAAGTTCAGCTCAACCCAACAGCATTCTTGTGGCCTCTGCCCACCACTATTTTGTTTTTTTTAATCAGTCATACATACCTTTTTTCCTGTAGTCTTCAGGCCTGTCTGGTTATGTCAAGGGCATTCCTCATCTTTTATTATGGTAGTTCTGCACTCACATAATAACACGTGATTGCCACACTGTCTAGGCCAGGGTGATTATGTGCCCTAAGGAGGCATGTCCATAAAGGCATAGGTTTTTCAAAAAGTGGGTTGGACCCCTGATGATGCCAGACATACCTGGTGAATCGGACGTAGGGCAGGACTGGCTGAGCACACCACTTCCGCTGTGTGGGACGCACCTGGAACGCATACGGCGTCTATTCTGACTCCTAACTGTTGTAATGGCGACTTATCCCTTGTTGAGACCTCTATGCCTGGCCTGTATAAGCAGATATGATCACCGCAGACAGTTCTTATCAGATAGTGACTCACCAATTACCGATTTCTTCCACAAGCGTTTATTCATTGGAATAGCAGGTACAGCATACAACAAATGTGACAGATGGTCGAAAGATGGTAACTGCAGGTCAAAACATAGTAATGTGTCCTAGGATGCGAGTAGATTGAGAGAGGCCTTCTAGCATGTGGCCATATTCTTTACCTCATGAGAGAGAGGACACAGGAAGAGGAACTAGAATAGCAGAGTGCACCCGGAACAGGAAGTTACAGAGTAGAGTGAACTAGGAAGAGGAAATAGCTCACAGAGGATGGGAGGTACACACTTAGAAAATACAATAGAAAGGTGTAATATCCAAAAGAACCACAAGATGGCATTGTAATAACCAACTATAAAAACATTACTATAGCTGCATATTTATGTTACATGCAAATCATGTAACAGAACAGCGTCCTATCATTTCTGAATATGCGATTTTCTTCAGCAAGATTGTAAGTGTGATTTTAATTGATTTTACAATAAACCTTGACATACTTCACCCTCTTTTCTTGCTCTTTAATATGGGATGATCCTTGATGAGCTTCAAAGACATCCGGAGTGAAACTGGGACTGTGGGGCATCCAAAGTGGGGTGATTTCAACCTATGCATGTTTTGACTACCTGTAATTGGAGTCAAAACCGTCAGGTGAGTGTGCTGTGCGCTTACTGTATATGTTGCAGTGGAGAGGATCACTAAAGGCATTTGTGTGGAGACACCCTGGTGTTCATTCTGGGATTTGTCACTTCCTGTCAAATATTTGTGGAGGCTTTGTCACCATCACTTCCTGTCATATATTTGTGGAGACGTTGTCACCATCATGAACTGTGTTGCACTAAGTCACTTTTAATTGTCGCAGCGCCACATAAGGCTCGTATTTGCACTATTTGCACTGTTTTATGAATTATTGATTGATTACTATTTATTTATTTATTGGGTACACTGAGTGAGCGCAGTTGAAATTTCTGGGTTTCATTAAACCCAGAGGAGGGCCACTGCTGGATCGAACAACAGCAAGTCTATAAGGGACAGCATCAGAGAAAAGGAGTGTTGCAACAAGAAATATGCTTTTTTCTGCTGCTGGGCCACTGTTGTTCATTTTTTGGGGGGAAAAATTGAAAATTTTGGAGTTGAGCCCTGCCCACACCAGTATAAACAGGTGGACCACTTGTTCCCAGATCATTTGTAACTGCTGCTCATCTAGCCAGGAAAACAACATGATCTATAAAATAAAATATTTTGAAATATATATTTTAATCTTGCTTTTCATTACTTGAACACTTAAAATTCTGTTATTATGTAATTATTTTCAGGAAGGAGGTGGAAACTGTTTCACTGCTTGCATCCCAACTTAGCTGTACTCTTTTTGTTAGGAGAGCCCCAGACTGCTGATAGCCTTTATTGCATATTTAGGGTTCAGCATGTGAAATGCCAAGACCCCTTATAAGCAATGCTCACCATGCCATTTTTTATTGACTCACAAGTGGCAAAAATGGGCAAATTTAGTCATGATTGGGCAAAAATTATTTTTCGGTCTCTGACACTTACAAAAGATCAAAACTGCTGTCAGTTATAAAGTGTTATATCTGTTATAGCTGTAAAGCTATAAAGCATTTAATAGTGCCTACACATACCTGCAGCATAACTTTCATTGCCCCCTCTATTCAAGGACATTCTCATTGGGCTAAGCTCAGCCTCTTCATCCCATCCTGTCTCCCTGCACATTCAAGGCATCCACACTTCTGAGCGTTGCATATTCAGAGGGGCCCTGTATTTGCATGGGAGGGAACAATAAACAAAGTTACAGGTGTGTGCCTCAAGTTGCCTGCACATTATAACTGCTAACAGCTTTTTTAATTTACAGTATGTGCAAGCTCATTAATAAAATATTGATTTTTGATCCATATTTGGCTTTATGTCCTATAATTTAGCGTGAACCCTTACTTGGACCTGCTTGATCGTACACGGGTGTCTTCCAATTGAAAGTTTATATATATGAGTTCAATGTCAAAACTGTAGTAAGTTTCTCTCACAACATTTGGGAGCAAAGAAAATAAATGACACATGGTGACATGAGCTTGCTGGGTTACTTTGAATGCTAAAAACAAGATTTTGTTTATAAAAAATGTAAGTATGCAGTACAAGCTGTGCTTGGAATAGAGGATAGGAGCTTCACAATACTTCAGAGGAAACAGTGACTTCTCATATCTTTTGGAACTTCTTTTCTAAAGTACATTTAATGATGACATTGCCTTCTTTCACTGTGCAGCTTTGTGGAAACTTTTATCCAAACAGATAAATTGGATTAGCCATTAGGATGCATTTGTAGTCTACACTGGTTTGTCCCCTGGTAACATAATGGTGGGTTTCTGCTGAAATAAATTCCTAGGATGCTCATTAAATTAAAAGCCTAATGGGCACATCCTTTACATGTGGTACATTTTACCCTCGTTTTATCTTTCCAAGAATATAATTGATCAATTGGCAGTGTCAGTTGTATTCTGTATGGTAGCAAAAACACAGTGCTCTCAGTGTTGGAATGCTAAGGGATATATTGGATTATTAACTTAAAATGTACAATTATATCATGCAAATCTGTGATATTTGCTTTAGATTATGATGCTACTGTCAGGAGGTCCCATACGGGTAACCTGGACACAGCTTACCCTTCTAGACATGTGTACTTAAATATCCATATCCTAATGCTGCTGATGCCTTGCTAAATAAGCTGGGCCTCCATGTTGCTGGGAGCATTCACTAGGCTGAATAACTGTCACGTGGGGTAGGGGCTGTCAGGCAGGGATGCTGCTACGGGGGGGTAGTGTTGCTGGGTAAGTATACAATGCAAGGAAGGTGGCAGTGGCTGTGTGAGGTCAATGTTTCAAGTGACTTTGTTTTTACATTTTGAGGAAAAAAAACACAGACTTTGCAAAGGAACAAATTCCTCTTCACTTCACTTTCAGTTGCACATGCTGTTGTGTCTTCAGTACAGGAAGTGAAGAGAAATCCCTCCATTCAGACATATACAATAAAAACAAATCTGAGTTTGTTCCCAGATATATATTAAGCTAAATATACTATATATATATAGTCTCCCTAAAACTGCAGAAAACCCTCTAACTGCTATGTTGTCTGGACAGCTTGATCTGTTAAAGTAATCTGAAAAAATAACAGACTGATTGCCTGGCTCATCAAGTGAAAGTAGAGAAAATAAGACTAAAAAAAAAAAATTAATGCAGCCACGACATCTAAGACTGCGTGAGTTACAGTTTAATATAGCTGACCTGTGCAACAATCAGGAAATCCTGTTGAGATCACTCCTGCAAAAAAAAAAAATAAAAAAAATGTAATATACCCAAAACCCAATCATTTTGACAGAACCAACCTGATTATTTTTTTAAATCATTGGTTTCTCAAATAGATCTGACTACAATGACGTTATATGCATATCATTGCAGGAATCTGAACAGGATGACAGGCCATATTTCCACTATCAACTCTTTGTTATCTTCAGCTTTTAAAAAATGACCTTGAATGGAAAAATTGCAACATGCCCTTGGGGAGCAGATTCCATTGACGGAATGACATAAATTAGTATCTGGGGTATCTAAGATATTTAGAATCAATTATTGAAGCAATTTACAACCTAGTAGAATGTGCTATTAAGATAGTATATGGTTCCATCCTGGTTAGCCTCCTTAATACCTAATGCTTTACCTAAATGCTTTCCAGAATTCAGACAGGAAGCCATGGTACAATATAGAAATATTAGAAATAAGCTTTGTAGGGTCTGGGTTTCTTAACACCTTTTCCAGGGCGGGCATCTGGATAGGATTGTCTAGAGATCCGAATTGTGTGCGTATAGCATGTCTAAGCTGGTAATAATAGAATAAGTCTGTGCATGGCAGGTCGAAGTCTATACGCATTTGATAGAAGGTCTTAAAGCCTTGCAGAGTATAAATATGACATAAATATTTGACTCCTTTAGAGAACAAAAAGATTGCCCCTGGACACCACTCACCCCAGTAATGGTGCTGTCTGGCCATTTAGCTACAATGGCTGGATGCATAAACGTGTCACCATAGGGTTCCAAGTCAACAAAGCCCGCATTGTAAAAAAAGGAGGATGTGTACTTACCTTTCTGGTAGGCTGCATCTTCATATGCCACCACTTTGGTGATTCCTGGCTACTGCAGGTATTCAAAACTTCCAAATGCGTAGAATATCTGTTCCTCCTGCCACACACTTTGGTTCCTCCTACCAGCTTGAACGTTACCAGTGTGTACTTCTCTTTCTGATATCAAAACTAAGCTTATATAAGGTCAGAGAATCATTTATCAGTTTCAACCATAGGGTTTGTGTTGGAATTGCTGATCCCTTCCATGTCAGCAGAAGGGACTTCTTTGCATAAATGTAAAGGATGCAAAGCAGTCTCTTGGCCTGGGATGAGATAGATAGGTCACCAAAAGACAGTTCTTGGGGTGTATAATATTTGGGAGGCCCAACGCTGAGGAAATAAAAGATCCTATGTTCACTCAGAAGTCCCTAACTATGGGACAGGTCCAGAAACAATGTAAGAAGTCAGCACTTTGGCTACATCCTCTAAAACAGTCAGCAGAAGAGGACAACCCTATCTTATACATTCTAACTGGAGTAAGATGAAAGTGGTGAAAGATCTTGAGCTGAATAACCCAATCCCTTCAGGAAATGACAGAAGGAGGACCATTTTGCCTGTGCACTCCTAAATCTAGGGTAAGTTTTGGTCAGAAGGGTGGAATAATAAGTAGAAATAAGCTTTGTAGGGTCTGGGTTTCTTAACACCTTTTCCAGGGCGGGCATCTGGATAGGATTGTCTAGAGATCCGAATTGTGTGCGTATAGCATGTCTAAGCTGGTAATAATAGAATAAGTCTGTGCATGGCAGGTCGAAGTCTATACGCATTTGATAGAAGGTCTTAAAGCCTTGCAGAGTATAAATATGACATAAATATTTGACTCCTTTAGAGGACCTTCTCAGTGGGTCAGGCAGGGAATATAGCTCTTAAAGGGTAGGGTTGAACCATAGAGGAGTATTGGGGGATGTTGACCAGGAGTTTTTAGAAGTCTTCAAGACTATTGATTGGAATAGGGAGAGAGAGGTACGTATTATCGACATGCCGGGTGGGTCAGTACACAAACTCTATAGATCACATTATGGAGGGTTTCTAATGAGGAGGCAATAGCCCCCTCTGTGGTGTGCAGGCATTAGTGGAATTCAGATGTAATCAGTCATGGATATATACCAGTTGAAATGCCAGATAGTATAGGTAAAAATTAGGGAAGGCCAGACCTGCTAAATGGGATGGGAGTCTCAATATTTCGAGTGCAACCCTAGGGGGTCGGCCCTTCCATAGGAACACAGTACATATGGTGTCTATACGTTTGAAAATGGATCTTGGGATCCTACAAATGCAATTGGCCATAATGTAGAGTCATTTGGGTAAGTAAATAATTTTAATGACATCGGCCCTGCCCATGAGATCCAGTTTAGTTTATGTTTGTAGTTGCGACAGTAATGGACACAAATTATTGGTAATATATGAGGAGAGAGGGAGTTGGACTAGAATACTTAGGTATCTAAAGGAGGTGGCAACCTGCAGTTTAGAGTCCGGGTGAATCAGTGGTACAGCAGCTTGAGCTAATGGAAAAAGGATAGACTTGTCCCAGTTCATCCAGAACCTAGAATAATCTCCAAAGTCGCTAATTTCAGTAAGAAGTTTTTCTAAGAGAGTTGTGGGGGTCAGCCAGGTATACTAAGTTGTCATCTGCATATAAGGAAATACATTCCTCTATAGTACCAATGGGGAGACCTCTAATTAGTGGGGAGCTATGAAGCCTTATAGCAAGGGGTTCCATAGCCAGGGCAAATAGGAGGTGAGACAGTGGGCACCCCTGCCTAGTGCCCCTAGTTATTGGAAAGGCCTTAGTGACATGAGAATTAATCCTAATATGGGCCATCTGTGAAGTATAGAGGAATCTTATCCATTTCATAAATCGGGGACCAAATCTGTAGAGCTGTAACACTTGAAATAGGTAGGGCCACTCCACACTATTGAATGCTTTACATGTGTCCAGGGACACTATGACACGGGTGGGAGAGCATTTGTGAGGATTTTGCAAGTTCTGGTGGAACAGTCTACAGATTTTCATTCTGGTGGATCGACCTGGTATAAAGCCACCCTGGTCACTCCCAACCAATTTCCCAACCACTGAATTGAGACGGTTGGTCAAAATTTTAGCTAGGATCTTAACATCCACATTAATAAGGGATATTGGATAATAAGAATCACATTTAAAGGGGATCTTTGCAAGGCTTTAACAGTAGAATACTTAATGCCGCACGCATAGAGGGGGAAGAATCCCATCCTCCAAAGCCTTGTTATATGTTTTAAGAAGGAGAGGGCTCAATAGATGGCAAAATTGGGAATGCCGTCCAAGCCTGGTGTCTTATGTGTCAGTAGTTGCAAAATTGCTAGGGTAAGCTCCTCAATGGTAAAGGGTGCATCCAGCCCTTCTCTGTCATGATCTGTCAAACGGGGGAGAGGTACCTATGCTAAATACTCTGCCACTTGTAGTGGGCTCTGATTGCATACAAGTCTTTATAAAAAGATAAAAAGGCCTCTATTATATCCTGAGGGGTGACACTGATCTGACCTTGAGAGGTCAGGATCCGTGGTATAGATATAGGAGTGCAGTCGAGTCTAGTCAGGTATGCAAGTAAACAGCCAGCCATGTTACCGTGTTTGAACGTCTTCTGGGTGACATAGAGCATACGTTTTTAGTTAGATCCAGTAAGCAGAGCTTGTACTCTCTACATTTATGTAGCCATGAGTCTCACCTAGCAGGATCAGGATTGTCAACATAAACAGCCTCCGCAACCACCATAGCAGCCTCTAACTCCTCTACACTGCTGGGCATTCTTGCGTAAAGTACCTGTGATTGACATAAAGGTGCCCCTCAACACGGGCTTACAGGCCTCACATGTTGTAGAGGAGTAAGCAGAGCCCTGATTTATATGCCAATATTCCACTATACCTTTCTTGAATGCCCCCTGCACTACCTTATCCTCTAACCACTGAGAGTTCAGGCACCAAATAACGGAGTCCGAACGCGGGAGGAGCAGAAGGTCCACAGAGAGAGGTGCATGGTCAGATATGCCTCTAGGTAGGTAAGATACCTAGGAGACAATCGGAAGTGCGTCATCAGTAGTAAAGGCCATGTCTATACGGGACATGGTGTGAAAGGAATCAGAATGACAGGAGTACTGATGTATATCTGGGTGCTTCCATCGCCAGAGCTCAGTGAGTCCATACACCTAAGCCCAATCCATAAATGAGGGGTAGAATCTGTCACCACCCCCAAGCGGTCCAGTGTAGGGTCGAGAACAGCATTAAAATCCCCTATATAGAGCAGGGGACCCGGGGATCTTGTTAAGAGTAAAAGGGACAATTTAGAGAGTTAGTCTGAGGAAAAGGGGGGAATATAAACATTAACCAATGTAAAGACTATGAAGATAATTTGTATTGTGAGTATAACAAGTATCCCTTCAGGATCTGTCTTGACTAGGAGAACCTCTGCCGGGAGGGACTTCGCCAACAAAATGGAAACCCCTCGGGAATAGGTAGTATGAGTGACATGGTACAAGGAAGCCAACCAGGGACGTTTAAGAGACAGTAGTTTTGTATGGACAAGGTGTGTCTCCTGAAGACAGATAATATGGGGCTTATATTTCTTTAGAAAGGAAAAGACCAAGGGCCGCTTGTGGGAAGACTTCATACCTCTAGTGTTCCAAGAGATAATTTTCAATGATTTAGCCATAGAAAACCAATCAGAGTATAACAAACATCGTAAGGAGCTTGGATAGAAGAACGAAATTTCATAGCATACTGTTCATAACATGAGTAAATTAGATTGTGTGAAGTTAATAATACAGAAGCAAAAAAACAAACATAAAAAGCAATAGAAAAAAACCCAACAAAACAGCCGTATACCCCAACAAGATTGTGAGGAGGGCCGACAAAAACTCCCACCATCCCACCCTGCTTAACCATCCCAAATATAGGAAGCCTTGGATCCCTAACAACAGAAAGAAAAAAATCCCTTTCTCAACAACCTAAAAGTACAATTGTAAATAACCCGTGGCCTCGCCACTAACTGGCATGGGGAAGATAGTAAGTCCAGAGAGGCCCCTAGTAAAATTATAGATGTTCATAGAAAAAGAATATAAGGCACAACTGAATAATAGGGCACACAATGCTGAATCCTCATACAGAGAGTTTGAAGAATATGCAGGCGAAAACTGGATGCAGAGCAGGCCTAGGCCTGCAGCTGGGCCCAGAGCAGTCACAGTACATAGCCAAGGATATGGCATAATAAGAGAGATGTCTTCCATAGGATATGCAACAAATATAGAGCCAGGACAGTAATTATAGTCTTATCCAACATCTGACACAGATGGGAAAACTAGAGAGGAGTGTGCAAAAAGGATTGAGAGGAATAGTTTTGTAATGGCGGGCATGGATAGTTGCGTTGATGTCTCGGCTGTGCCCCAAGATGATCATCCAGCCAGGCCATTGCCTCCCTGGGACTAGTACAGAAGTGTGCTTTGCCTTCATGAATGATTCTCAACTTTGCAGGGGAGAGCATTTGTCCTGGAAATTGAGAATCTGGGCAATCAGGGAGCATGGAGGGGCCCCGGGGGAGGTGGACGTGAAGGGGTGCAATGTGCATGCTCAATAACAAAGGCATGAGAGAGTGTGTCAACCCTGAAAACATCACGTAGCCAGAAATAGAGAAACCTTTCGGGCGAGCACCCTCAGAGTGTTCTGGGAACCCCACAAAGCAGAGGTTGTTCCTGCAGGAACGATTCTCCAGGTCATGCAGCTAGGCCCTGAGGGTTACCAATTCATCTGTGGCCATTCGCATGGTGGCAGAAAATGGGTGCACAGTATCCTCTAGGGTGCTAATGCGTTCCTCGGCCACCCATGTTCTCTCTCGCAGACTCTGCACATCCTGTTTAAGTAATGAAATGTCTATATGGATAGTTTCCATTTGTGCAGTTAAAGAAGCTTTACAGTCTTGAATAGCCAGCATTATTTGGGTTAATGTGGGTTCTGCCAAAAGGGAATCAGGACCATGACTGTCTGCTGGACTGAGGGGGGAACCCTGGAACATAAGAGGGTCTGACTGGGTGGAAAATACAGCAGGGGTAGAGGCACTTACCCCTGGAAATGGTTGCTCTTGAGGAGTAGAAGGGGGAGCAGGCCTCAGCGTGGCCTCCGACACAGCCGAGGGATCAGCGCCATCTTGCCTGCGGAATCGAGCCAATTGTTCTGCTGCCGATTGGGGCGCGGGCGGCCTGTATTTTACGATCATTCCACTGCCACTGTATGTCCACGCCTGTGAGGAAGAAAACAATGCCCTCAGGTAGGGAATTAGGCACAGGATGCCAAAGGATTGAGACCGGCGGGCCATGGGAGCCTGGAGTCAGATTACTGCAGCTAAACCTGAAAATACTGACAGATGGCTGGAGCAGGAGATGTGAGGGATCCAGTAAGGTAGGTTTGCAAGCTCAGCAGGTTGAATTCGACAAGGATGATAGAGGATTGTAAAATGGCGGTGGGCCTCGGGAATCTGGAGTCAGCCACAGCCGGATTAAAGCATCTGAACTTGGAAATACTAACAAAGGTCCGAAGTAGGGACTGTAAGGGACCTGGTAAGGTAGGTTTGCAGGCTCACAAGACTGAATCCAGCAAGGATGGCACATGATTGAGTCAGGATAATCAGAGCTTTTCTCAAGTACGTCTGCCTCTGCTTAAATCTGGACAGGGCCGGCTCTACCACTAGGCGGAGTAGGCGGCCGCCTAGGGCGCACTGCCGCCTAGGGGAGCCTGGCCACTGTTGATCTGTCACTGGCTGCTCTGCATTGATTCATGTAAAAACTGACACTGTCTGACTGAGATAATGAGATTGTATTATCACATGCCATTTGCAAATGTGTATAGAAATAGTGACTGATCTTCCAAATCCCCCCCCCGTCTGCCCCCACCCCCCATGAGGCTGTATTTGATGGGCACAGGTGAGGCTGTATTGATTGGTGCTGGTGAAGCTGTATATGATGGGCACAGGTGAGGCTGTATTGATTGGCGCTGATCAGGCTGCAATTCATTGGCGCTGATCTGGCTGGGCAGCGAAAAAGGGGGTGAAGTCAGGGGTGGAGCCAAGGGGGGGGGGGGCGGCAAAATGAGGTTTCGCCTAGGGTGTCAAAAATCCTTGCACCAGCCCTGAATCTGGACATGCCCCAACTGTCACATTCTTACTGCTGTCTGTATCTCCGGTGAGAAGCTTTCTCTTTCTGTTTAACAAACCCAATGTAAATGCAAGTCTCTCCAAACTGAAGGAAAAAAAAACATCTTTAACAACTGTTACTGGAAAAATTGTATTCATTTGGGGATTTTTTTCCCTACTGACCAGATAAGAAGTCATGACAATCTCCTCAATGGGAGACACAGACAATAATAAAAACAGGAAAGTATAAACAGGTGAGGCCACTGCGCTTAGAAACACAATATAATACAATATGATATCTAAAAAACAGCAGCTATGCACAAGAATTTTTTTGGATAAATAATAATGTAAAAGATATGTGGTGCAGCGCTCAAATAGTCCCAGAAAAAATGTCCATAATCTCTAAGTTCACTTTTTCAAGACCCGCCACCAGGGTATTCCTTATGAGGGTGAGAATCCAACAATATGTATGAGGCTTCAGGAAAGGCTTCAAAGACCACCACCGTCACCCAAACACACTGGTCCTTACTGGATAGACCGGACCCCCATTACAGAGGTCAGATTGGCATGATATCACTGGTCAGGTTCCCTGATGGCCAACCGATCCCCTTCATGTCACACACTCCTCCCGTCAGATCCCTCAGACTCAGATAGCCCTGGTTGCCTAGGTAGAGATCCTCCAAGCCGCGGTTACCACATCCGTCACTGTCCGAGGCCACCGCTCTTAGCGTCCTACACTCCTCCGGCTCATCACCTTTAAGTGACCAAAGATGAGAAGCTACAGGTAATGACGGATGTGGTAACCGCGGCTTGGAGGATCTCTACCTAGGCAACCAGGGCTATCTGAGTCTGAGGGATCTGACGGGGGGAGTGTGTGACGTGAAGGGGATCGGTTGGCCATCAGGGAACCTGACCAATGATATCATGCCGATCTGACCTCTGTAATGGGGGTCCGGTCTATCCAATAAGGACCAGTGTGTTTGGGTGATGGTGGTGGTCTTTGAAGCCTTTCCTGAAGCCTCATACATATTGTTGGATTCTCACCCTCATAAGGAATACCCTGGTGGCAGGTCTTGAAATAGTGAACTTAGAGATTATGGACATTTTTTCTGGGACAATTTGAGCGCTGCACCACATATCTTTTACAATAATAAAAACAGGATAGAGATATAACCCTTCCCCACTGTACTAAAGGTAAGAGTTGAGATATATGACAAAAGTTTAAGAATCCCCAAACATAAGGGTTTTGCCTTCCTTCAAAAACGTGAAGAACCATATCTTGTTGTACATGTCATGTTTCTATCTAAGTTTTTATCTTTCCCCCATCTATCAAAAAAGTGACTCTTTGCACTTTCTGTCATTGTGACCATACAGGAAAAAAGGGTAATCTCCAAACTAGTCATAGCACCAAACAATCTTTTAACGTTTTTTTTAGTAAATTCTTTATTTTTAAAAATTGTTGTATTTATTCAGAGAAATCAGAACAAATCTGTCTTATGAGAGATCTATCAATGATAAAGAATACAATCACATATAGTTTTGGAACCATGTCTTGTATGTTGTGCTTCTATCAACATTTTCATACTTTCCTTAGCTATCAAAAAAAGCAAATAAAGGTTAATCTCCAAAATTTAGACAAAGCACCAAAAATCTATAAAATTTGTTTTATTTTTTTGGAAATTCTTTTATTTTTATTTCAAAATTGTTGTATTAAATCAGAGATTAAAATAACATACCTATCTAATCAAAACTGTCTTATGAAAGACATATCAATGGTAACGAATGCAGTCAAATACCGTTTTTTAAACATAAAAAGGTGGTTTTCTGTATGTTGAAAATTTACAAACCCAATGTTTGCTTGAAAGAAAAGAAAAGTCAGTAAAATGAAAGGAATGCAGAAATCTTTAAAGTGGGGGGGGCTAGGATGGGAAAAGGTCTCCTTGGGTAGGATTTGGTATATATAACACAAATTTAAGAATCCCCAAACATAAGAATTTTGCCTTCCTCTGAGAATGTGAAGACATTCCAGTAGAACTTAGTATATGTCATATTTCTATCAACATTTTTATCTTTTCCCCAGCAATCAAAAAAGTGACCCTGTCTCTGTTGGGTTTTCACTTTCTGTCATTGTGACCACACAGGAAATAAAGGATAATCTCCAAAATATAGTGACAGCACCACAAATCTCAGTTTTTTTTTGTCAATACTATTATATTTCAAAATTTGTGTATTAATTTTGAGAGTACAGTATAAATACCATAATTGTCTTTTTCCTCATTTATCAAAAAAAATTAAAAAATACTAATCTGGATTTAGGCTTTAATGTTGACTGAAACATAGCAATTTTAGCTAAATTCAACTAGATTTCAATAGCAAAAAATGACCAGATGGATGAATGCAAGCTACCACTGATAGCTTTTGTGGACACTGTAAAATGATCTGAAGTGTCGGTGGTAGGTTTCCTTAATAAATTTGGTTGTTTCTATGATTTAAAGCTTCTCAAAGTTGCCTGAGACCTGTCATAGAGCTATGAAGGCATGCAATTTCAGTTCTCTTCAAGCGGTCAATACAAATGTGGTGCTGGTGCATTTGCCTATACAGTAGATAAACAAAATATGGTAAGATTCAACATAACTTTTAGAAAAGTTTGATTGCCCAATTTGTTACTGATGTACATCTATATCACCCACACCTTACTATCTTTACCATGTTTCTAGGGGTAGTTTTTAAAGTGGACTTTCCACCTAAGAGTATACCCATCTTTCCCCTAGCTACTGCATACAGTGCCTTGGAGATGTCCTTATCCTACTGGCAAGATCTGGAGAATGTAGAGCTGCCCAAATCTCGCTAACTAGATGCACCCAGCACAGTGCTGCAACTCATTCAAGTACGATTTTGATTATGCCCCAGGATCTCGTTGGAGGATAATGGCTTGCACCACAGTTGTCAGAAGGAACATAAGCATGATATATATTTTATCACTACATTTTTTGCTTTTTTTCCCAAGCATTTATGAAGGAGGAGGGGAGGAACGCAAGCATTGTACCTTGCGCTATATGCAAGGTCTTTTTTAACATGATAAGGTGATAGTAAAACTGACATAACCCTTCTCGGCATGCAAAAATGGTGGAATTCTATTCTAGTTGTACACATGATTTTATTCTTCTGAAGTTGTTTCTTTGTGGTTGAACAATAGGTAAGTATATTTGGGTAATACTTTGTCATGTGATGTTTCCTTTATTAGGATGAGTATAAGACTCAAAGGTTAGTCATGCGACCAATAGTATGTTCTACAAACATGAAATAAGCTTCCTTCTTTTTGCAGCTGTCTACTAGGGGGGAGCTTTCACAGCTCACCCATTAGGCAACTGAATTTTATTTGATCTGAATAGGTGTCCACCAATATGGATGACATTTTCATTGCCATTTAACAAGGGGGAAAATCCAATTACACCACAAAGGGTGCTCGCTAATAGACAATTTTCTCTGTGTGGGGCTGTGTTGTCGAGCTGAAGGCTTTCTTTAAAAATGGATGCAAATAGCAGACCGTAGAAGTAATCCATCAGAGCCACAAAGAAGAGCAAGGACTGCTTTTGTCAAAAGCAACATTCTACATTTAAGAAAAAGGAGATATAATCTGTTTATAAAACAATTTTTAAAATGCCATTCTCAGTTCTGACATTTTAGATATTTACTAAGTTCATTTACTCATGGAAATGTTTTCATTATAACACTATTATTAGGACAACTTGATTTTATTATGGGCACAGTTTGAAAAAAGACCACATAAAATAATACTGACATTCCATGATTGACAAAGAAGTTTCAGCACATTCTTGTTGTCTAGCCAGACCCAGTTTTAATCTTGCAATGCAATTTCAAGATACATACAGTAACCTCGGAAATGAGTAAGGGCTCAAACCAGTATAACTTTCCTGAAAATTACTCTTCAGCCAACTCTATGCACCACATTACATTGTGGTGCAGTGCTGTGTGTTGCTCTGCATAAAAATGCAGACATGCTGCATTTTTCATGCACGCACCTCAATGCAGCATTACGGTGTGCACAGGGCACATAGGAAGCAATTGTTTTTTTATGTGTCCTTGCGATAAGCATGCATTGATCTAAGCAGATCAACACAGCTCAAAAGACATGATGTAAATGAGTCCTAAAATGTATTATTTGATCTCTGTCTATTTGTTCATATGAATGTTTCTTAATATAGTCTGCTATCTTTTTATTTCTTCCTTTTATCAGAAATAATTAGTTATCCTATCAGTCCCTTTTCTTCCTGGTTGTAATCTGACCATGCTGAGAATGGCAGGAGATCCATGCTGTAACTTTCATAGCCTGCTTAACCGCTACGCCCCCATCAAATTCTAGCTTGTTGATTGACAGCGCCCCCAGCAGTGATCATGCCATTAAACCACAGTATAGCCAGAACAACCTCCTGAAATGCAGCATCACTCTTCTGATACGCACCATATGCAGATGGGGAAAGTACTTTCCACTCTTGCAATGTCATAAATTGCCCATTGGCTTTGTACACATGTCCAACAATATGTGGAAGAGGGACCATACCACATGAATGCCAAATTAAAGCCCAAAAAAGATACGAGGTATGCATCTGAAGTAAATGTGATTTGGGTACATAAATAATATTTATTTGATTATACTGAATTTATATATACAGTAAAACCTTGGTTTGAGAGTAACTTGGTCTGAGAGTGTTTTGCAAGACAAGCAATTTTTTTAAAAACATTTTGACTTGATAAACTAGCGATGTCTTGATATGCAAGTAGTGTCATGTCACAACTTAATATAATAGAGAAGAGAGGCGCCTCTAAGTGCAGCAATATGGCTACATTTAATGAAGGTACAACATTTAGCAACTCACATGGTTGATGATTAAACCATGCACATCTAAGTATGCAGGCACCCAGGATAAAGCTGTCCACATAGACCATCCCCCCCCTCCGAAGTCATCTCTTCAACGCTGTGCTCCACAATTGCTTCACACCTCGCTTTCAGATGGCTTTACTGCAGGGTAATCTTCCGGGTCAGGATTGCAGACTGACAGCGGTGAGAGCCGGTGGTGCAGAGGATGTCTATGTGGACAGCTTTACCCTGGATGTATCCATACTTAGTTGTGCCTGTTTTAATCATCAACCATGTGAGTTGCTAAATGTTGTACGTTCATTAAATGTAACCATATTGTTACACTTAGGGCCAGTTCACACATAGGTGACTTGCGCTCCGACTTGTGTCGCCCCAAGTCACTTGACATCAGAAATCCCATTGAAATGAATGAGAGCCATCTTAATGTACACTACTGAAGTCTTTCAGACTTCAAAAAAAGGTTCCTGTACTACTTCAAGGCGACTTCTATCTGACTTGTGCCCATAGAATTCAATGGAAGTCGCTGCCAAGTTGGATCCCCATGTATATTGAAGTGACTTTACAGGAAAAAAAAAGAATTTACCAAGGTACTCCCCATGAATTACCCAGGCAACCCCTCACTCCCTTCTCTGATTGTCCACAGGCAAAGTCGCTTGGCATGGAGGTCACTTTAAGTCACGTTGTAAGTCACCCAAAGTCATGCTGAAGTCGCGCCAAAGTCGCGTTCAAATAGCCTAGCTGAAGTCGCCCCTGAAGTCGGAATCGCCTATGTGTGAACTGGCTCTCAGAGGTGACTCTTTTCTCTTTTATACTCTGTAGCTCCTGCTGGATTTTGCTTCTAATCCCCTTGTGGAGGCTGCCATTTGTGGATGGACATTTTATGGTTACTAGTTTGTTAATCTGATTAATTAGTTTAGTTACATTGGGTTGATTCATTCAATTCATATTCAGAATTCGTTTCATGTCTTTTTCGAATTTTCTTCAAATTTACAGATTTTTTTCAATTTGAAATGTTTGAATTGATACATTTTGAATCACTTGACTCGAAAACTTTAAATTTTTTTTTTGATTCGAATGTGGCAAAGTGAACAAACAAAAGAAAAGTCTTCATCAAATGACTCTTTAAGTCACCTTTGGCTTAACAAAAACAGCATTATTTCGAAATGGTACTCTAATAACACACACAGTCTTTGATTCCAGAAATATGTGTACAGTTATGGCCCGTACATGCGGTAAAATTATCGACTGAAAACTGTCGTACGACAGCCTGTCGTACAATTATCCGATCGTTAGTACACTCCATTCGACAGCCGATTTTCAATTATCATACAACAGAAGTAAACCTGCGTTCGACATTCAAATGCACATTCGTGAAGCGGCAATTGAAATAGCGCAATGTAGCGCACATTATTCTCTTCTTCAATGTGATAATAATGAAGCTGCTTTGCTGGTGATACTCATGTTACGAACGTAATAAAAAACATTTGTTCTATAGCGATAGAAATATTATTCACGTTATTCTTGTTGTATAATCATTTTTGGAGGTTCCCACAATACCATTATCCCTGAGATTCAAATATGAAAAATCTAACTATGTTGGTGCCACTTGGTAATTGTTATTACTTTTCTTTTTAACCACTTGCCGACCGCCCGCTGCAGCATGACGGCGGCAAGATGGCTCATTATCGCGAACCGCCAACCGCCATCACATGACCGCGGCCGTGATAACTAGCATTGCAGCGCGCGCCGCTGGAGGCGTGCTCCCACACTCACTGTGTCCGGGGGGTGGGGCCAGGGAGCGGGTAGGGCGGACTCGATCGTCGCCGGCTACTCGCGATGACCCCCCCGCAGTGAAGGAACGGAGGTCCGTGTATGTAAACACGGATCTCCGTTCTCATAGAGGGGGAAGGGCTGTGATCACAGGCTTCCTGTATATGGAAGCCGTGATCACTCCCCTCCCCCTGCCAGCCCAGCCCACATACAGTTAGAACACAGTTAACCCTTAGAGTGCCCCCTGCAGGTTAACCCCTTCACTGCCAAAGGCATTTACACAGTAATCAGTGCATTTTTATAGCACTGATCGCTGTATAAATGCCAGTGGTCCCAAAAAAGTGCCAAAATGGTCCAACATGTCCGTTGCAATATCGCAGTCCCGCTAAAAAACGCAGATCGCCGCCATTACTAGTAAAAAATAAAACAACCTAAAAACCCCAGAAATTAATTCTCAGCATCCGTAAATGCGGCAACTTTTGCACAAATCAATCAATAAATGCTGTTCTGTTACATGATTTGCATGTAACATAAATATGCAGCTATAGTAATGTTTTTATAGTTGGTTATTACAATGACATCTTGTGGTTCTTTTGGATATTACACCTTTCTATTGTATTTTCTAAGTGTGTACCTCCCATCCTCTGTGAGCTAATTTCCTCTTCCTAGTTCACTCTACTCTGTAACTTCCTGTTCCTGGTGCACTCTGCTATTCTAGTTCCTCTTCCTGTGTCCTCTCTCTCATGAGGTAAAGAATATGGCTACATGCTAGAAGGCCTCTCTCAATCTACTCGCATCCTAGGACACATTACTATGTTTTGACCTGCAGTTACCATCTTTCGACCATCTGTCACATTTGTTGTATGCTGTACCTGCTATTCCAATGAATAAACGCTCATGGAAGAAAGCTAAAGAAGGTACTCGCAAATAAGTAACCTTATCGTCCATGTCGTATGTTGTTTACACTGTCTACCAGCTTT
>BLSH010216864.1:979985-993344 GCA_018402905.1 Glandirana rugosa | reverse complement strand
ATACGGACCGGACATATTCGTCTATACTAGTGGCGTCTGTCAAGAATAGTCTATCACTGAGTGGTTAATGGCTAAAGAAGGTACTCGACTATCTGATAAGAACTGTCTGCGGTGATCATATCTGCTTATACAGGCCAGGCATAGAGGTCTCAACAAGGGATAAGTCGCCATTACAACAGTTAGGAGTCAGAATAAATGCTGATTGTGATTTTTTAAACCAAAAATATGAGGAGGAATATAAATTGGCCAAAACCGATGAAAAAAATGTTTTTTTTATATTTTTTTTTTTGGATTTGTACTTTAGCAAAAAGTGAGAAAAACTGTCGCTCTTTTTTTTATTTATAGCGGCAATCAGAAATGACGCAGAGGGGATCAAATACCACTTAAAGAAAGCTCTATTTGTGGGGGAAAAAGACCGCAAATTTCATTTGGGTACAACGTCGTACGACCGCGCAATTGTCAGTTAAAGCGACGCAGTGCCGAATCACAAAAAGTGCTCTGGTCCTAAAGTGTGAAATCCTTCCGGGGCTGAAGTGGTTAATGTAACTGGCTACTTTAAACCTGTCATTTGAATAAAAAAACATAGGCAAGTATTCTTCTTCACATGACTCTTTATTGTGAATAAAAAAATAAAGAATATAAATTAAATTAGACACCAAAAAAATATGACAGAAACAAAAAGTGCATTAGATTCTGCAAATGTGGAAAAGAACCAAAAGAAAAGAAACAAATACACAAAAAATACATTAATGGGGTATTGGGCAAAATCCCCACTCATGGCTGTTGGTGGGGGCCATGGGAATGGTATTGCCACTGCCCACCATGCTTCTGTGGAGGGTGGGATGGCTGTTGAGGTGGTGGAGGTGAAGCCACATACTCTGAAAGGTGCTTATTGTCGGTAATAAACTTCCTCTCCCCCTTGCTCAGCACCTGTGTATTCAGTTCTTCAGACCTGCTCCCTAGCGCCGTTGTTTGGCAGGTGTGTACACAGCACATGATTCCTTCTCATCAGGGTCCCTATGGAGGACTGCTGAGGCCTGTGTGAAAAAAGCTGAAGCACTGTCTCCACATTGCGGGTTTCTCTGAATCTTATAGCACCAAGACGTAGGGGAGGCATCTGCCACTCCACAGCCTGGGAAGTTGCAGCTGGCTCATCCCCAGTGACACTTTCCATGACACTTTCCTGTGTATAAAAATGGGACATTATTAGATTATATTTGTTTGTGTGGTCATCAATCAAAATAAATTGACATTTCCTCACTGTTGCTAATTGAATATTTAGAAATAGAAAAGACTATCATTCTGGCACTAGCATTTGGATTCATCCTTAAAATTATTTTAGGGCACAACTATGGGCGTCCGCAGAACTTTTTTCAGAGGGGGGGGGGGCATCATTTTAAGGTCACCCATGCTCTGCCCCTTTTCGACAATATCATTATCACAGACTGCAGACATAGTACAAGAGATGGTCAGAGACTGCAGCCATAGTACAGGAGGTGGTCAGAGATTGCGGACATGGTACAGAAGATGGTCAGAGACTGTAGACATGGTACCGGAGATGGTCAGAGACTGCAGACATAGTACAGGGGACAGTCAGAGACTGTGGACATGGCACAAGAGACGATCAGAGACTGCATACATGGCTCAAGAGGATAAGGACCTAGTGGGGCACCCCAAATCCGATCCCTGATTCCAGGGGGAGCAATTGCCCCCCGCCTTGCCCCTACCTGTGGACGCCCATGGGCACAACTGTGTTTTTATAACTTTGTTAAAGCTCAAATATTTGGACAATAATGTTTAGTTATCATCATGTTTTTTATTGACAATATATTTAACAACACTATACCTGTGTCAAGATGGACTCCTCCACATCTTCAGCTTCAGGTTCAGGGGCTGTGGTCTCAGCAGAAGTAGATGGCAGGGTGGAGAAAGATGGCCCGGGCTCAGACTGGTCGCTGACAAACCACAGGCTTGGGAAGTAGCACAGCCTGGGCACATAGACATCAACTGCTGACCTCTCAGATTTTTGTATGTTCTTCAGCTCTCTCTTATAGGTGGTCCTGGGGTTGGCAATTTTCTCCCGGACATATTTGTAGTCAGCATTGGGGTCAACCACTTTACAAAGATCAGCCAGTTTGTCCAATGCTCCCGCTTTATGATTTTGTTGGAGTAGTCCTTGCTCTTGATCCTCCAGAGACAAGGTAGCTGACGGTACATGTCAATGAACTGTGGCAGGAAGTCAGGAGAGTTAAATGTATTACTCGTGATGCCTGCAAGACACAATACAAGTCAAAGCATAGTGTAACTTCATCTGGCATACCCATAAGTTGGACCCAATCTAGGCCCCAATCCAAGCAGTATAGCCCATGAACCCCCCATCTAGGCCCCAATCCAAGCAGTATAACCATTAACCCCATCTAGGCCCCAATCCAAGCAGTATAGGCTACTGCCCACCTATGCCGCAAGCTCAAGTCAAACCTTTGTTATCTATACAATTTTTTGCATTGCCAAACGATCGTCCTCCAGACACAGATCGTACCTACGGCCGTTCCATCGAATGTACGATTGGGCTTTATACACTGCGCATGCATGCAACTCTGCTCTCAGGAGCATCATGACGCTGGGGCATGAACGGCTCTCTTATCCTCCATGGGACACACTTGGCGGAACCTTCATAGTGAATATGGCAGATTCGGCAAGTTGCAGCCAGGCCCACGGTGCTGGATCTCATCGGAGGCCAAAAACCATACCAATGAGCAAAGCTGAAATGGTGGACATGGTGGGCATCATGGAGAGGAATGACTACAATTGCAAGATCAAGAATTGCGAGAGGCTCAACAACAGAAAAGATTATGTTTTGGAGAAGGTGATCTCAGCTACCCATAAAGAATATGGCGTACAACATTTGAAAGATCAACTACGCAAAAGATGGTCTGATCTTAATCACTGGGAACAAGACTAGCTGGATAAGATCCATCATATCCTTCAAAAAAGTAAGCAATAGTTGTATGTAAGCAATATGTATATGTGTAAATTATGTGTCTGTATATGTTCTTTGTAAAAGTCGAGAGAATTATAGCTGAGGTTAGAAACTGTTTGTATGCCTTGGGATTCCAACTTTGAAGGTAAATCTAAAGCATATATGAAGAATATAATTTGTTAATGTTTTTAGACATTCCTTTAGCTTTTGCACTATTATTCTTTTTTATCTTTCAACAGGGAAACATAAAAAAAAGCTGCAGGCAAATCCCCACAAGGGACAAAGGGAGGCTCCCATTCCTGGCCCAGCAACAGAGAAAGAATAAAGGCCACCTTCCCGCAAAAAAGGTAAGTGCAAAATTAGAACAAAAAGATTTTAGCCACAGACAGGGATGTAGCTAGGTGGTCAAAAGGGTGGGGGCTTCAGGCCTAAATTAAGGGTTAAGTGTCACTTGCTGGTTGCGCCTGCCTCATCAGTGCCCATTAATGCAGCCTTGCCAGTGCAGACATGGGGAGAGGAGAGCCCCCAGTGCTCGCAGTCACACAAATGCTTGCTTGCTATGATGGGCATCAGACATCCCGCATCCCATAGGAGCCGGGGTGGTGGGGGGGGGGGCAGCTACAGGAGTTTACCAATGTTGGCACTTGTCAAGTGTTTGCCCCTGGAAAATGGCATCATCTTCCCTTTTTTATGTATTTTTGGCAGGAAATCCTCCCTAGTCGACCGTAGTGCAGTCAACCAGTGACCCACCGGGATTTATACTGGAACAAGTCCAAGGCTGGCCAACTCCCAAAATTGTCAAAAATGTAGGTTAGCAACAGATGTGACTTTTGGATGCTTAATTGATGTTGTATTTTACTTTTTTAGAGCAAATTGAGTGTGAAGAGCTCCCCCAAGATCTCAGTTTCGATCTTACAACACTTGACGAACAATCCACCGACATTAGTCAGAGTGAGGGCCAAAGCGATCCATAAAAGGAAGAAGGTGTTGGTGAGGACTTGTTTGTCCAGGTAAGTATTGTTCTAATATTGCTTCTTATGTATTGACATGTCAAGTGTTAAAATCTGTAAAGCAAACACCTAGTCCACACACTAGCAGAGTATGTAGCGCTTTCACATTAGCATGGCTGAGGAAGAGGTATAAGTAGCTGTCTGTGTTGATAGGTAGCCTAGATTTGGAGACCCAGACACCATGGCAAAGATTACAGAGTAGTGTCAGTGTTTACATTCAGAGTAGTGTAGGTGTCTGAAGGGCAAACAGGTCACACCCAACAATCCACTGGGTAGGTAAGTATTTAATGAGGTTTAATATTAACTTGCCCCGAAATCACTATGTAGGGCCTCAGCCATTTGACCATCATTGCCCTAATCCATTTTACTCTTAATAGCAGGTCATGATGTTCCACATAGCACTGTTGGCAGATTGAGGGGAGAGATTATACAGTGTTGCAATGAGCTGGAGAATATCAAGAAGGCTGCTACAGCTTTACAACGCAGACTGACCGATTGTGGGGACATGCTTGCCAAATTCTAATTTGCTCTTGGACTTGTGTAATGTATTTGTTGCCAACTGTTGGCTGTTTTTTTTTAACTTTATCCTTTTTTCTTTCTTTTTAGAAACATTTTACACACTTTTAAATGTGAATGCTTTGTTAACTTCACTCAGTGTTTCACAACTCCACTCCTCAAGGGGCAGTAACAGACCCTATTTTCTAAATTTAACTCAGTAGAAACTACTGTGCTAATTCGTAAGGCATTGAAATAGCTAACATTATCTGTGTCAAATCCTGAAAACAAGTTCTGTGTTTGTACCTTGAGGAGTGGAGTTGCTAAACACTGGCCTAATGACAAAGTGTGTAAACATGTGCTATATACCATCGGGGGTATCAAGTGCCGTGTTTCTGACGTGCAACCCCCTTCCTTCAAACTAGAGTTGCTTTGATAAAGGGGTGTTGCAGCACCAAAACGCATCCGTTTATACCATCACGGGTTCTGAGCTGACACGTTTCTGGGGTGCAAACCCCTTTATCTAAGCTACTCAAGTTTTGATAAAGAGGGGCATCCCAGAAACGCGTCAGCTCAGAACCTGTTATTGTATCAACTGACGTGTTTCGGTGCTGCAACACCCCTTAATCAAAGCAACTCTAGTTTGGGGGAAGGGGGGTTGCACCCCGGAAACATGGCACTTGATACCCCTTGATGTGATCTATCACATGTTTACACACTTTGTCATTTGGGGGCTTAGAAATGGTGCTGGTTGGAAATAAACCCCTTTTAGGAATGCCATCCTGGACATAATCTCTGTGAGAAGCCACTAGGTAGATGTAGATTCAGTTTTGACATTTTAGAGAGGGGAGATCAGATCACACCATGTGAAGAAGGCAGCATCCACACAGTCTTGGGATACTGATGTCTTGTTTGCCCTTCACTTTTCCATGGGCATTGGAAGTGAGTGACTTTTTAATGTGTATGTAAAGGTTTTAGACATACCTGGTTAACCCAAAAAATATGAGGAGTGCCTAAATACATACATGTTAGACAAATATGTTTTTCATTTAAGAACCTTAAAAATCCCCTGTGAATGTGCTTGGAGTAAAAAGATTTGAACTAAACAGTGTGTGGCTTCTTATTTACTTGATCTATACCTGGGAATTTACTAAGTTAATGTATTTACATGATGGTGCTCCAAACCCCTACATCCAGCAAGTCTATGTGACGGGGACGCCAACCCTCTCACCAGTCTACAGAGTTTCCCAAGCCGCCTCCTGCTCACATGCTCAGCAATGGCTGATAGTATCTACGCTCTCACGCCGCCCATGCCATCGGCAGCCATGAGCGAGCACAGGGGATGGTGAAGACGAGTTAGCTGATGATCAGCTTCCTTACTGCCTCCAGCGGTCTCCAGGCAACTAGCCATCTAATGTGCTAGCCGACTCAGCAATACAATTTTCCAT
This sequence comes from Glandirana rugosa, assembly GCA_018402905.1. Classification (NCBI taxonomy): domain Eukaryota; kingdom Metazoa; phylum Chordata; class Amphibia; order Anura; family Ranidae; genus Glandirana; species Glandirana rugosa. Next base: position 987,411 of record BLSH010216864.1, on the reverse strand, counting down.
CCTGCAGCCCCCCAGCGGCTCCTGGAGGCAACTATCGACCTGCAGCCAGCCACTCCAGCTAGCCATCCATCCATCCATCCATCACATGACATCCATCCAGTGGCTTTTGCTGACTGCTATAGTACCAGATTTGTGCAGTGTGCGGTTCCCAGTGGCTTCTAGTGGCTCTTAGTCAGTCAGCCAGCCATCATGCAGTCCCCTGCTGTGTGTGTCCGTATATGGTGAGCGGTGTGCTGCGCTCAGCAGGTCACAGCTATCCCTTTCATCCATTCATTCATCCCACGACGATGCAGTGTGAACTTTGCAGTGTGAACATTCTGGCAGGGGCCAACGGCTTTGTCGGCTTCCAGCAGTTAGCTTTTAGCACTCATCCTCAGTACTCATCCTGCCCCGCAGCTATAGGTGGCTCACAGACACTACATTAATACATCAATATATCAATATATCAACACAGGAATAAAGCAATACATCTATACTGGCCAGCAATTACCAGTTTGTTGTCCATCCTGCAGTTTTCAACAGCCCCTGCAAATTCTTATCGGTTCTTGTTTAGCGGCACCAAGTGACCCCTGGTGGCTCCCAACCCAGTCATCCATCTTGTAGTGGTTAGCAGCCTGTGTGGGTTCCTGTCAGTGCATCCAGTGTGATCCCTGCTCTGTCAGCATCCCTGTAGCCCTCAGTCCTCTGTGGCTTTGTCAGCTTTGAGCCAGCCATCCATCCTGCTCTATCCTGCTCCATCCTGCTCCAATGCACTGTCAGCACACTGGCAGCCCCAAACCTATAGCAGCTCTGCCAGCTTCTAGTCATCTATCAAGCTCCATCCAGCTCTATTGTCCCGCCAGTATCTCTGCTGATTCTAGTGGCCTGGTTGGCTCCCAGCCAGATATTCTGTTTTGTTGTTCTAACAGTATTTGTGGAGCCCTTCAGGGTCATTCAGATCTTAGTGGCCCCCAGCGGCTCCCAACCTTTTTGCTTCTGCGGCACGGTCAGCAGTTTTGCAATTTTGCATACTTGTGGCTCCAAGTGGCCCTAAGCGGGACTCAGCAATCTTGCCCCTGGGCACTTGCAAGCGCTCGTGCCAGATCTGGCTGTTGGTCGTCAGTTTAAAGAGAGGAACAGCCGGCAAAGTGATAGATGTCCAACAGACATCGCACAAATAAACAACAGCCCCCACCTAGGATATTGGGCTCTGTTACAGGTATTACCACAGGCTCAACTGTGCTCACCTGAGTAGGAGTAGCTGCTGCGGGGATGAGTTTAGGATACAGAAGTCCTGTGAGTATGTTAGCAATCCAGTCAATGGAACTTACGGAACAGATAGATCTACAAAGAGACAAGCAGAATCTTTTGGGGTGGTTGGGGTCCAGTCGATGTTCACCTTTCTTTTTTTTTTCTTTTTTTTTTGATTAGGCGTATGGGGCATAAGGTATGGAGACTATGTTAAGTTTTTGTCTTCTTTCCCCCTTTTTGTTCTTGTTTTTGTGTTTATTGGGGGGGGGGGTTGTGTTTGGTCTATGCTGGCGAGATAGGTTTGTTTTAACGGTGGTGTGTGAGTGATAGGGGGTTATTAATTATATTTGTGTTGGGGTTTTTGTTTTCCTATTCCGGTCCAAGCTTTGATCTAGTCTTCTTTCACTGTGTTCTGGGGCTGTTTGGCTATGGCCTAAAGACCAATCATTCATTTCCGTACCTTTATAGGTTTCCAGTTGATGTGAGGAGGGGACTGGGTGTGTTCCTGGTAGCAGGGCATGTGAGTATATCCCTCTCCATGCAGGGTAGGTACGGATATGCCTGAAATTGTTAGGGTTATTTCGTGGAATGTCAGGGGCCTTAATTCTAATATTAAAAGGGTCCTAGTTCATAAAATGTCTCCAGAAACATCACCCATATATAGTATTTTTACAGGAAACACACTTGTTTGGTAGTAGAACACTTACAATGAAACATCATTGGATACAGAGAGCTCTCCATGCAACATAATCTTCATATGCACGGGGGGGTATTTATGTTGTTACACAGGTCGCTTCCATGTGTTGTAGAGAATGTAATCGCGGACCCAGGGGGGGGGTATTTAATAGTGTTTCTTAAGGTGTATATACACCGCCTTGCTTTGGTAAACGTGTATATACCCCTTCCTTTTTCTGGGAAAACTCTATATGAGATATTGGAAAAGCTGGCGCTGTATGCCCCATTCAAGTTGCTCATGGTGGGGGATTTCAATAATATTTTGGACTATGAACTGGACACATCAAATACAAAAAGAACCCCCAACATGGAGTTGCTGCATTGGGCCGAAGCGGCAGGTCTTACAGAAGTATGAATATGGAGACACCCAAAAAAGAAGTTTTCCTCCTACCTGTCTCCTGTATTTGCATCCTCCTCCAGAATTGATTTGGCGTTTGCTAATGATGCCTTATTACCCCTGGTGGCAAAAACTGTGTATCTTCCGGGAGGATTGTCGGATCATACCCCAATGCAGGTTGAACTGCTATTGGGGGTGCAGGAGACTAGGAGAGTTTGGGGGATGTCCTCTAGATGGGTGAGTAAGCCCTCCGTGGAGGAAGTGGTGCAAGCAAACATCGATCTATATTGGGAAATTAATGAAGGCTCAGTGACTCCACAAATAGAATGGGATGCTTTTAAAGCAACCATAAGGGGGACGTATATTTCAGCTATTAAAACATTTCGTAAGAAACACAACAGTGTAGCGACTGATCTATATGAAAAAGAGCAGGAATGCGCAAGAAAACATGCGAGGTAGCTACGTCAGATACGCTAAGACAATTGCAATTCGCTAGGAGGAATGTATATCTCCATTATCAAAAGTTGTCAGTCAACCAGCTGCATCAGGGTGCAGCGCGCGTTTTCGAGGTGGGGGGACAAAAACGGGAAATGGTTAGCTACGCTGACGGCAGTAGGGAACTCTCTGATAGTGGTCCCGAGTATCAATTGCTCATCTGGAGTAGAATTGGTGGATAGAGGGGATATTTTACACACCTTTGCAATATATTATAAAGAGCTCTATTCACCAAAACCTCCTTACGAGGAGGGGAATTTGAGGAGGATTCTAGTGGCGCTTAATTTGCTGGTACTGCCGGAAGACCAAAAAAAGATCTTAGACCTGCCCATTAGAGAAAAGAGGAAGTTTTAACTGCAATCAGATCTTTTCCTGGTGGTAAGGCCCCTGGACCAGACGGCATACCTGCTGAATGGTACCAGAGATACTTACATACAATTGCCCCTAGATTAGTGCAACTCTATGAGGATAGCCATCAGAGGGGAAGTCTTCCTCCACCCATTCCATGAGGCCCATGGTGCTTCTTGCCAAAAAGGATAAAGATCCGTTGCAATGCGCATTATATAGGCCTATATCATTGTTAATTATGGATTGTAAAATTTTGGCGAAGGCATTAGCGGCTAGGTTAAGTCAAATTATGGAGCTTATTGTCTCCCCAGACCAGACCGGCTTTATGCCGAAAAAGGCTACAGATATTAATCTACGCAGGATTTTCACACATTTACAACTGGAGAGATTCAGGTCTTTCTAGATCTAGAGAAGGGCTTTGATTCCATTGATTGGAGATATATGGCGATAGTGCTTGAGCTGAATGGCTTTGGTTACTATTTTAAAAAGTGGATTGACCTGCTGTATAAACCACCAACTGCAGCTGTTAAATTAAATGGGATGATTTCTGAACAATTTGGTATTGGAAGGGGTACCTGCCAGGGCTGTCCCCTATCACCGGGCATATTTGCCCTGGTGATTGAGCCTCTGGCTGCAGCCTTGCGTATGTCACCAGAGGTACAGGGGATAGAGGTGGGTAGTTGTGTTGAGAAGACAGCATTGTATGCAGACATTATGGTACTCTTTAATAGGCCCAGATGCTTCCCTAACGGCTGCTTTGCGTATCTTAAATACATTTTCGACTTATACAGGGCTTAAAGTCAACTGGGTTAAATCCCAAATTATTTCATTAAAAGCACCAAATCCGCTACGTATTGTCCCCGCTGGTTGTCCACTGCAGAGGGTGGACAAGATAAAATACCTGGGCCTGCATATCTCTAATACCGTGGCTGACTTTATAGCCCTGAATGTCACCCCCCTTGTAGTGCAATTGAAAAATAGGCTACAGACATGGCAAAAGCTTCTGATATCACTTGTAGGTAGGGTAAATTTAGTAAAGATGAAGGTCTTACCACAGCTTCTGTATGTGCTGAGGAACTCACCTGTCTGGATCCCGAGATGTATATTTAGAAGTATTGATAGGCTGGTGTCCTCTTTTCTGTGGCAGGGCCGTCAACGGAGGATTAAATTGAAGGTACTGAAACTGCCATGGAGAAAGGGGGCATTGTCCCTCCCTGATTTTTATAGGTACTTTTTGGCAGGCCAACTAGTGGTGGCCCATAGATGGCTTAGGCCTCGGGAGGACAACGCTGACACTTCTTTTGAGGTGGCAGTAGCTGGCTCTCGTGGGTCATTGGCGCATCTATTTCTTTGTGGGAAGGTTTCCCATCCAGTCACGCAGTCCATGCGAGTGGTTACTCGGGCATGGGCGGTGGTTAACAAGGTAGAGAGTGAGGGGGGTCTCCCCATATAGTTGCCGCAGTTTGAAAAGTACCAGGACACAATTGTCTGGATAAAATATGGTATAAAGACAATAAGTGATATAGTATAGGATGGAAGGTTGATGTCACTTGAAGCCCTGAAAGCAAGGTTTAAACTGCCTAATACCCACCTATTCCGGTGCCTGCATCTTAGACATGCATATGAGACTCAATATGGGAAGAATAAACTTAAGGTTCAGATAAGTGAAATAGAATCCTTACTTAGAGAAAAAGACCTAAACAAAGCTTTATCTAGGATTTATAAACAAATAAGTATGGATGGGGGTCAACTCTTAGCAGGCTGTAGAGCAGGGTGGGAGGTAGTGTACCCACAAATGGAGGGTCGGAGACTGGGAAGCTATGTGAGACATTCATTTTACCAGATTGGTGTCAGTTAGGGAACATCTTTTACAGTTTAAATTTTTGCATTGTGTGTATTGCACGCCAGCAAGACTGGCAAGGATATTTCCTACACAGTCATCCCGATGCTGGTGGTGCAATCTCCCAGATGCGGATTTTTTCATATCTTCTGGAGCTGTAGGTTTATACAAGAAATCTGGAGAGGAGTTACGGAGTGTATAAGAGCAGTTACAGGTGCCCATGTTCAAAGTGCGGTGGAAGTGTGCATGTTGGGATTGGAAGATACATCAGATGTAAGGAGTGCTACCCGTACACTTGTGACAATCTTACTTATCTATGCCAGGAAAGCGATTGTGCTCTCCTGGAGGAAAAGTACACCTCTGAAGGTCACGACGTGGAAGGTCATTGTGAATAAGACTATTCCTATGTATAGGGCCACGTATGTTAGTAGGGGTATACCATTTAAATTTGATATGGTGTGGGGGAGTTGGGTCAACAGCATCCATACAGTCTCAGATTGATAAGAGTTAAAGTTTGGAATGGCAATAATTATGGAAATCCAGGAATTCAGGAAGGAGTGGGGGGAGGGGAGGGGGGCTTGTGCTGGGGATTTTTTTTCCTCTATAGGTATTCAGGGTTGGGGGGGGGGTATGGAGAATTAGAGTGGCGCCCAGCGTGTGATGTTAATGTATGAATGTTGTAGTGTGGAGTCTTATCAATATATTATTGTTTGTAAAAAAAATGGAAAACTTCAATAAAGAGAAATTGGGGGGAAAAAAAAGTTGATGTATTTACGTTCCAAATGTGCTCTTACACGTCAACTCCTGCTAATTTGAACAGGGAAAATTTGAAGGAGTTTTAAACGCATGCATGAAGAACAAAAACATTGTGTGTGTGCGTGTGTGTGTGTGTGTGTAGAAAACTCCCAGCACACCATAATACTTAGCTGAAGATGATATTATCAACTCATGTAGAAATGAAGGTTACATTTCCCTTTTGGAGCAAGTGTCCAAAAATCATTATAGAACATATCTTATACATAGAAAAACGACATACAGCAGTAGTTGAACTGAATGATTAGTTTATAAGCCAAAAAAAGTTTAAAAACGATTAGGAATAAATTCCTGCCAAGACACCCCCCCCCTCTCCCCACAAAATATTCAAGGTATTTTTGTTTTAAAACCTGTGCATTTTGGGTTGCAAGCTAGCACGGGCATTCTTGATGTCCGCCATCGCAAATAAAGAAGGATGGCCTTCAGTCGCTGTACTAGGGCCTGGCACTGCAGGGTCAATGTCACTTGACAGGGAGGTCATGTAGCTGCTAGTATTTTTGCGCAGAAAATTGTGGCGGATGCAACAGCACAACACAACATGGTCAATCTTGTATAATGCCAGGTTTATGGGAGTCAAAAAGAGCCAAAAGTGATTTGCCAATATGGCAAAGGCATTCTCCACCATCCTTCTGTCATGAGACAGTCTGTAGTTAAATATTCTCTGCTCAGGGGTCAGGTTGCGCATAGGAAATTGCTTCATAAGATGGTCCCCTAGAGCAATAGCCTCATCTGTCACAAAGACAAAATTGAGGCCCTCCACACTCCACATTTTGCTCTGCAGGTGGCAAGTTTAGGGTGCCATTCTGGAGCCGCCTGTAGAACTCTGTCTGCATAATTACTCCTCCATCAGAGTTGCGCCGTTGTTCCCAATGTCCAAAAAAAGAAACTCATAATTTGCAGACACAACAGCAAGCATCACTATGCTGCAAAAGCCTTTATAATTAAAATAATAGGACCCAGAGTTGGCAGGTGGGACAATCCTCACATGTTTCCCATCAATAGCACCCCGCAGTTGGGAAAATCCCATTGGTGCAAAAACTGGGCTGCAACTTCCTGCCATTGCTCTGGTTTGGAAGGGAACTGGAGAAAAGCAAAAAACACAAAATTACTATTTCAGCACATAACATTGCAATCATATTTGACACAAAAATGATTTGGCAACATAAGGATAGATGTAAGAGGATTTAAAGAGCAAAAGTGTAAGGTGAACTTATCTATTTCCTCACCCCCCTCTGGTGGCCTATTTGACAACTTTCAGGGGGGAGGAGGTAACGGGTAGATGTTTTGGACAGGTAACCCTCTCCAGTTCCATGAGAGCTTGCTACAGGAATAATGGTTGTTAGTTTGGCCTCTGTCATAATCCAAAGCTAGATAAACACTATACAATCAGAATCACATTTTTCCATTAAGATTGAACCAAACAATAAAATAGAAGTTTAAACTCAGGAGGTAAAATTAGTAGGTAATCAAGCAGGCCCTTGCACTACATGGCTTTGTTAATTATTAAGGAAATGTGACCCCAAAAGATGAAGAGTGTGTATGGGAGATTACATGTCAGGAGATACAGCATTTTGAGCTGATGACTTTACTTTTTTTTTTTGGGGGGGGGGGAACCCCAGTGTAAAGGA